>CM031939.1:29155388-29564913 GCA_018703725.1 Brassica juncea | reverse complement strand
CAGGCGGATGCCGCCGGGACCAGGCCGGCACCCGCGTCAGCGTGCCGCCGCGCCAGGCCGGGGTGCCGCCGGGCAGCCAGGCCGGCCCGCGTGAAGGGTTTGCAATTGCCGGCGCCAGGCACGGGGTTTTGCCGCCGGCCGCCAGGCGGCCCGCGTGACGGGTTGCCGCCGGCGCCAGGCCGGGGTGGATGCCAGCGCCAGGGCCGGCCCTCGTCCCGCGTGCTTGCTTTCGGCGCCAGGGCCGGGCGTGCCCCGGCGCAAGGCCGGCTCGCGTGAACGCGTGCCGCCGGTTGCCGGGCCATCTTGCCGTCCGTGGGTTTTCGTTGTTCGATCTTTCCCCCGTCAGTCGTTTGCGGGAAATCTTTGAGTTTGGGAACGCATCTTTAGCGTTAGATGTGAGATAATCGTTTTTTTAATCCAACGAGGATCCCTCGAGTATCGGGATTTGAGATGGACTTGGAATTTTGTAGATTTTCCGTCGTCAAGGATGCGAGCCATGTGGACCTGAGATTAGATGTGTTAAAAGATGAATCTTTTAAACAATCGGGAAGGCTTTGCGGAAGAACCATTGTAGATCTCGGACGATCCGGACATGGGTTTTAAGGGACCAAGATGCTGCCATTGCCCGAGACCATGAGATGATTGCACGGATGGGCGCCAGGACCCTTGCCGCTGGTGCCAGACGGGAGTGGACGAGCCTTCCCGTGAGTTTTATCGAGCGACGACTCGTTTCTTGGTTTTGATCGTCGCTTGGCTTTTCTTTCGAGGATTTTCGGGTGACGATTTCGTCATTGACCGATTTTGACCCCAACAGTTAGCCCCCCAGCTAGCTAGGAACCATAGTGCCTGTCGGATCCTAGCTTGCGGTATAGCCGTATGGGAAGGTGTTGAGACGTAATCGTTTGCCGAAAGTCGGGGTAAATAGTGATTTTACCACCTTTATATGGATGGAGTAAGAAATCTCATTCTTACTTCATCACAAGAATTTTACTCTCTCTCTCAAGGATCCTTTCTCTCTCTTTAAGAACAATGTCTTCAAGATCCTCAAAGAGAAACTCTTCTTCCCATTCATCCTCGGATGACTCTCCTGCCCATGTGACGGTGAAGCACGAGGAGTTGGTCGAGGAGGAAACGAAGAATGCGTATTACCGAGCCCTTGTAGGTTCGCCCCCAACACTGCCAGAGATCCCTGTTCCGAGGAGACCTCTGAGGCAGCCTGGTGCTCCTTTTGCGCCGAGCTCGGTTTCTCGTAAATATCTCAAGGTTCTTCGAGATTTTTACCAGGTTCCTGAAGGAGTCAAATTCCGGATTCCCGTTGGTAACGAGAGTGCATGGAATCCTCCGCAAGGTTTCTTTACATGTTACGAAGCTTTCTTTACGTACTGCCGTATGTGGTTCCCGATCCCTGGTGCCATTGTTCGTGCGCTTCACCGCTTCGAACTTTTGATCAGCCAGCTCAGCGTTCCTGCCTTGGAGAGTTGGCTTGGCGTACTGATCGCTAGCTACGAACTCGGGATTGATCTTGGTCCCGATGATTTCGAAGGTCTTTGGGGCACTCGGCCGACGGGGAGTGACGGTTACTACTCCATGCTGCCTAAGAAGGATATGGCCGTGATTCAGGGGACTACTTCGAATCCCAAATCGTGGCAGGAGCGTTTCTTCTTCGTCCAAATAGATGGTGAGGCTGTCGAGGAGAGCTGCCTCCATCTATTTCCGCAAGCATGGAACTTCAACCGAGGTAATACGATGAAAACCCTGTTGTCTATTTCACCTTTTCGGAAGTGCGAGTTTTAGTGAAAAAGTTTCGCTTTGTAGGGAACAACCCTACTGCGCATTTGCCTGGTGACCTCTTTGTCAAGAGAGATCTTCTTCGTCAAAGGCCGTTTTTCTGGAAGTCCTTCACCCTCGAACGGATTCGAGACGCGGTTAGACTTTATCGGTCCCGAGATCCTGTCCCGTCGTATGATGCCGAACCGGTCACCGAAGCTCCTACTCGGAGGCGCAGACAGAGGTCTCGTAAGGGGAAGGAAATTGATGATGGGGAAGGCTCGGAAAATCCTCCACCATTGGGAGAAAAACCTAGTTTTACTCCAACGGAAAAAGGCGGAGCCAGCGGTTTTCCACCTAACAACTTCTTTGATGGCCTTCCTCCGGAGTTTACTACTGATGAGTCGCTGGAGGATGAGGAGAAACAACGGGCTTTTGCCGAGGGCTCCCAACGTGTCAACGAGGTTTGGCCCTTCGAACTTCTTAACCTTACGTTAGAATCTGTATATAAGCATGCTTGCTGATCTTGAGTTTATGCAGGGACTAAGAGTGTTTAGCGAGAGGCGCTTGACTCGATTTTCCGCAAATCCAGGATTGCTAACTTCAAGACCACAGAAGCGGAGCGAGAGCTTTTTCGGTTCCGACAAGAGGTAAAGGCGCAGAACGCGAAGCAAGCTGAGCTTCATGCTCAAGCTCTTGTTCGGGCGGAAAGGAGAGGAAGAAGGATGGTCGCAGCGGAGGAGGCAAGACGGGCGGAATCGTTTGCTGCTGAGTTTCAATGTTTTAAAGAAGCTCAGAAGTTTGTTGGTGATTTTCGCGAGTACCGGGGTTCGGTCGTAAACCTTTACAAGTCTCAGAACCCGGATTTCTCTTTCGATTCCGAGATTGCTGAGATGAAGGATTTCATGGCCGAGTGTGCTCATGCTGAGTCCTTGGTTCCTCCGGTAGAAGAAAGAGTCCGGAGACTATGGGAACCTATCGAGGTTTCCGAGGATACGGTGGAGGCCGGAGCCGATGAGAACGCCGAGGGTGGTGGGAACGCTCAAGGCGTGAATGAGGAAGTGGACGAGCCTGCTAGTTCGTTTGGGATTTCCGCATCCGGATTTCTCAATGTTGACTTCCTTTTGTGAATTGTATTTTTTGGCCGTGTGTGGCTGTTTTTAGTAATTTTATTCTGCGACCGTTGGAGGTTGCATTCTTATGTCTTGGGACTGGCCGTTGGTGGCTTTGAATCCTGCCGTCTTTTGCGGCTTTTATGAATATGAAAATTTGCGAGATTTCGTCTTTTGTTTTGATTTATACTTTCGTCAAGTGTAGAGGGAAGGATGCGAGTAGTCACTTCGTATCCTAACTCTTTTTTGTCGCTTGGTCCGTATGCTACTTTTTAGCGAGCGTTTTAGGTGTAAGCGATAAGAGACATGTTTTGGGATCTCGTATACGATACTATGTCTGTGAGATGTCAAGATCCAGCAAGACTGGGTTTAGGGCAAGACCTAGGCTTACTCTCAGCTTTAAGGCTGTGCGATGACTGATCGGCTTTCGTTTTGCCTGTTAGTGATTTCTTCCTGAGTCTTTTCGTTTAAAGTCCGCGACTAGTCGCCGGCTTATATGACTTGTGTTAAAAGAATCGAGCTATCTTCGGAGTTTATCCGAGACGCTAAACCAAAATTTTGGGTTTCTTGTATAGCGCGCTATGATATCCTTGTCGGATGTAAGAGGACCTTGTAGGTCTGACTACGAGTTTGTATTGAGTGAAACGTTTCTTGTGTGCGTCCGTTGGGGCCAATCGACGGGCGTGAGTTATTTTTAAGTCGCAGGTGGACTGTCTTTTGCGGATGATACGAGTTTTGTTATCTTTTTAAGAAGTTGCGACGTCTCGCGTTTCTTTTGAAGATATGATTTTCGTTTTTTCCGAAGCGTTAATACGTTTAGTGAGCATAAAAGATAGAAAGAATTTTATTAAAAATTTTGAAAAGTTCGAGTACATGTGCGGATTTTTCGCGTTTTTGTGGGAGTATAGGAGTATACGCACCCAGTCCCCCCCCCCCTTTTTGGCGAGGGGGATAGCTGAACTCGCCGGGTTTCGAGGAGCTGCCTACGTACCTCTTTCGAGGATCAAGCCATCTCGTAGTTCTGATAGTTGCCGCAGACGTTTTTACTCCCCGTGCGTCGCCGTTCCGATCGTGCTGGTCGGATCGGTGGTTTGTGCGGGGGTCGAGCTGTCTGCTTTTACGGCGGTGGACTCAGAGGCGTTGTCGCCGTCTTGAATCGTTGCCTGTTAGGATGATTCTGGATCATCTTTCTTCGAGTCCTCGGGAATGTTGTGTGATTCCTTTGCTCGTTTCGGGTTGGCCGCTGGGGTGTTCCGATCTTTTCGCAGTTTGAACTCGGCTAGGTAACAGAGTCTCGATTGTTTCTGACTACCCCAGATGGCTGCGGTTCCGGTCGGGGTCGGAAACTTGATACCGAGGTGATATGTGGATGGTACTGCCTTCATGGAGTTGATCCAAGGGGTTCCCATGATGGCGTTGTAGAAGTCCGGGTTGTCGACTACTGCAAACTCGACGATCTTTGTAACTTTCTTTGCCATGGCCGGGAGTTTAATTCTCCCGAGGGTCATGGTAGTGACGCCCGAAAACCCCGTCAAAGGTTTTGGCTCAGGGACGACTTCCCCAAGTGGGATCTTTATCCTGTAGAGGGTGTCGCGGAAGATGACGTTGACCGTGCTTCCTGTATCGATGAGAATGCGGCCGACTTCGAGATCCTGGATTACCAGGTCGATTACCAAAGGATCGCAGTGAGGTTTGTCGATTCCGACGGTCTCCTGTTCCTCGAAAGCGATCGTGTGGTTAGGAACATCGCTGTCTGGGAACCAGTTGGAACTTGTCTCGGCTTTTCGCCCGTAGGCTTTTATCGACGAGACAGAGTCTTGGTAGAACTGTGATCCTCCGATGATCATGTTTACCCTCTGGCGACTGCTGTTGTTCCCTTGGTCGTCCTGTCTTCTTCCGCGTTTTTCCCCCGATTGATTTTTGGTCGCGCGGTCCTCGGAGACAGTTTTGTTGGTCTTTGGGCGGTCGGAGTCCAGGAGCAAGTCCTTTATACTCTTGACCTTTGATAGTTCGCCTGTGAGGAGTTTTGCGGCGAGCCGGGCGCCGAGAACCTTTCAGTTCGCAGTGGAGTGACCTCTGGTTTCGTGGAACTCGCAGTAGGAATTATCCTTGTACTGGTTCCTGGTCCAGGTGTTTCCGGAGGTTCTGCCTTGCTCCGAGTTGATGGCGTAGTTATGCTCGCCTTGGGCGTCTTCCCCTTCGTGATGGACGCTTTTGTCGTTATGAGAGGTTTTCTTTTTCGAGGACGTTTTCTGTGGTCTGTGCTTCTGCGACAGAAGCTTCATCCCTTCTTCCATGATGATGAAGTCCATTGCCTTGTGGAGAGTATCCTGGATTGTCCGCGGCTTTTCCAGTAGTATCCACTTTCGGAACTTCGACTTGTACCAGAGAGTTTTCCTCAGGGCGTCGATTGCGACATTGTCGCTGATGCCCGTTACTCTGGCCATCACCAGTTTGAACCTTCGCATGAAGTCGCGGAGTGACTCGTCTTCCTTCTGAGCTAGACTCCATAGATCCACGTCGGACGTTTCTCTGTCCATGAACATGGAGTATTGTTTGAGAAACGCCGAGGCCAGTTGGCGGAAGCTTTCGATGGAGTTCCTTTTGAGCCGGGAGAACCACTCGAGCGCAGCACCTTTGAGGTGCTCGACGAAAAGAAGACAATGACCTGCGTCTCGTTCGCGCTCCGGGAGTTTGCACCTATCCATTGCGATCTGGAAAGACTGCAGGTGCGACTTAGGATCCGTCGTACCGTCATAGACCGGGATTTTGATCTTCCCTGGGTCTGAGATGCGTGTTTCCGTGATCCGAGCGGTGAATGGCGTTTTCCGTGCTTCCTCGAGAAGTCTATCGATCTCGGGGGTCGGAACTGGTCGCCTGATGGATTTGCGATTTCACCGCTTTCACTTCGGCCACGGTCTTTTCGAGAGATTTGCGGAGATCATGGATCTCGCTATTGCTGCCGGCGTTCCTCCGAGTTTGATCTTCCGCGAGTTCTTCCTGCTCCATCCAGTAGAGTTCTTCTTCCTCTTCTGTCATGGGCCTATCGAAGGATACCGTCTGCCGAGCGGACTGGCTTCGGGTTCTCCTGGGATGGATGTCAGCGTCTTCATCGGAAGGATCCGATTGGTCGCTGATATCTAGATTGATGCGCTCGACGTCACTTTCCTTGTTTCCTGTAGCCGGGAGTGGAAGGTTCTGCGAGGTCGTTTGCTGTTCTTTCTGAGCCGTTTCCTCGGGAGTGGGCTCTTTCGGGGCATCTTTTTCTCGTGCTTCGGGAGATCCGAAGTCGAGTCTTCTGCCGCGGCGTGCCTTGGTGGATCCGCGCGGCAACTTGCTCCTCACAGTTAAGGTGTCGACCTGTTTTGCGAGCGAGGTTATCAGCTTGTCCTGTTGTTCCGCCCGCGCCTGGGCGGAGGTAAACAGTTCCTTCATCTGCCTGAGCGCCTCAGTGTTTGCATCAGCAGCGACTGCGGACGCATCTCCAGCTGGAGTCTTCTCAGCGTTGGCGTCGACGGGTGTTCCGTCTAGCGCTGGCTGATCTTTGGTGACGTCGGTAGACATGATCGAGCGTGTGCAGTTGCGAGATAGATAGATCCGTAACCCCCCCCTCCTTCTAGCGCCAAACTGTGGGAACCGTAATTTGCACCGTCAATTTCCGATAAAGATTTGTGGAGGAAAACCGAGTTAACCCGATCTTCCTTGAAGGTCCCGGATATCTGCTGGGCCGCACACGAAACGATCAATAGAGAGAAAAGTTACGAAAATAGAAATCGTAAAAATTGAGCGGAAAAAGATCTTATTTCTGAATTCACGTTCTGAGCGTGAACAACAGGTAAGAAGTAAGCTACAAGAGCTGTCGAAAGGTCCGCTAGTCCGGCCGCCTAGATCTAACCTAGTTGAGTCGCAGCTCGCTAATGAAAACAGAAAAAGAAAGCTAAAAAGCCCTAAGTGCTAAGTGCTCTGGAAGTTTTTGTGATCTGGTTTGCTTCTTGCTCAAAGCTCTCCTTATATACTCCTCTTAAGACGGTCTATCCTCTCGCGGGCTGAATCGGGCTTTTTCCATTTTTGTCCATCTTCGTGTTTATCGGAAAACTTGTCATTTATCTTCGGAAAACTTGACATTTATTTTCTGGAAACTTGACATTTATCTTCTGGAAACTTGACATTTATCTCTTATGTGAGGATAAAGATAAACCGTCATAGTTATCCTTCTTTTTCGGAAAATCGTAAGTGGGCCGTTTTGGCCACGTTGGGCCGTTTAGGCGTTTTTACGGTTTTTCGAAAGAACGGTTTTTGAATGTTTCGGTGTTTCCGAAGGAACCCCCAATTTCTTGTATAGTCGAGATATTGGTGTTCTAGAATAACCGTGATCGTACCAAACTTGCGTAGATTGATCCGAACAAGCTAAGATGGGATCGAACTGGGCATGATAGGACTGAGACCAGGACGAGGGCCGCGGACCGACGCCAGGCCGACCCGCGTGACGGGTGCCGCCGGTTCCAGGCCGGGGTGCCGCCGGCGCCAGGCCGGGGTGCCGCCGGCGCCAGGCCGGCCCGCGTCCCGCGTGCCGCCGGCGCCAGGCCGGCCCGCGTGACGGGTGCCGCCGGCGCCAGGCCGGCCCGCGTCCCGTGTGCCACCGGCGCCAGGCCGGGTGCCGCCGGCGCCAGGCCGGCCCGCGTCCCGCGTGCCGCCGTCGCCAGGCTGGGGTGCCGCCGGCGCCAGGCCGGGGTGCCGTCGGCACCTGGCCGGGGTGCCGCCGGCGCCAGGCCGGGGTGCCGTCGGCACCTGGCCGGGGTGCCGCCGGCGCCAGGCCGGCCCGCGTCCCGCGTGCCGCCGGCGCCAGGCCGGCCCGCGTCCCGCGTGCCGCCGGCGCCAGGCCGGCTCGCGTGACGCGTGCCGCCGGTGCCGGGCCATCTTGCCGTCCGTGGGTTTTTCGTTGTTCGATCTTTCCCCCGTCAGTCGTTTGTGGGAAATCTTTGAGTTTGGGAAGATCTTTAGCCGTAGATTTCGAGATAATCGTTTCTAATCCAACGAGACTCCTCGAGTATCGGGATTTGTGATGGACTTGGATTTGTAGATTTTCCGTCGTCAAAGATGCGAGCAATGTGGCTTCGAGCTTTAGATTTGTTAAACGATGAATCTTTTAAACAATCGGGAAGGCTTTGCGGAAGAACCATTGTAGATCTCGGACGATCCGGACATGGGTTTTAAGGGACCAAGATGCTGCCATTGCCCGAGACCATGAGATGATTGCACGGATGGGCGCCAGGACCCTTGCCGCTGGTGCCAGACGGGAGTGGACGAGCCTTCCCGTGAGTTTTATCGAGCGACGACCCGTTTCTTGGCTTTGATCGTCGCTTGGCTTTTATTTCGAGGATTTTTGGGTGACGATTTCGTCATTGACCAATTTTTACCCCAACATTCCTCCACTTCTTTGTCTACTAAGAAGTGTATATCAGCAATTTTCCTCTCAACTGCTTTCAGACGAGTCAATCCTCCAAAAGGATTGCAAGGTGCAGCAGGGTTCATATCTGCATGTGCTTCATTGATAAGGCGGATAGATCTCTTTATCTCTTCTGTGCAAATGCTTAGATCCCCTAGGTTGTGGAAGATAGGTTCACAGGTTTTGGTGAGTTTGCTGCTGAGACGAGCTTCTGCTTTCTTCAATTCTTTCCAGATATCTCCTAGAGACTCATCAACCTCATGTTTGTAGTAAGTGGTCGATGGTGTGGGCTCCGTATCGATCGATGTGGATGTTACTCCGTCGATCGATATTGATCTTTTCTTGATATGGTTCTGTGCGTGGCGAAGATCTTCAAGTTCCAGCTCAAGACGTTGAACCTTCTTCAGTAATCCCTGGTCTGCATTGAACATCCAGTTCATCTCACTGCGAAGCTTGTCTGTGGCCTCTTCTAAACTCTTTTCCATGGAGAGCTTTTCCCAGCTTTTCACTGCGATCGATTTCCGTTGAAAATATGGATCCTTTCTGTTGAGATGGTTATCCTCAGCTTCCTTTGGCTCGGTTGTTGTGTCTGCCTCCTGGTGCTGATAATGGTGGTCTGGTCCGTAGCGTTGTTGCTGGAATAGGTTGTGGGATCCATTGGCTAACTGTAGGACGTCTGCAATGTCTTCTCTGGATATGTGGAGTGTTCGTCCATCCATTGAGCGTGCAAAGCCTTGTGAATCCCTGAAAATACCAAACTCATCCGGGATTAGATTACCGAAATTAAGTACATTTGAATTTGTTACCTGGGATGGTTGGGTATATGTATCGGTCGATGGCACAGGTTCTGAATCGGTCGATGGTTGTTCAGGCCTATCGGTCGATTTTACTGGTGCCGTGTCGATCAATGAGACTTCTTCGGGTTGGGTTATGTATGTTGGTGTGGCGGTCTCGACCGCGAAGCTCTCGTACTGGTAGTCGCTTGCCCAGCTCCCGATTGAGTAGTCTCCGTCTCGCGTGTTGTTGACTGTGTTGTCGAATGATGCGAGGCAAGTAGTATCGATCGATGGCAATGTGGCCCTGTCGATCGATGTCGTGATTCTGAGGTTGTGGTGGAGAAGTCGATCTTCATCTTTTGGAAGGTTGTGACACTCTATAGCTCTCTCCTCCTCGTAATCATCAGTATACTCCTCAATGTGAGTAGTATTTGCAGCATGTGGTGGGATGTAGTAGTCGTTCTCCCACATGTTTATTTCGAAATCACCTTCTGGAAACTCCTCCTCGATCTGATTGAATAGTGAATCGATCGATGACCATGTGTTGCCGTCGATCGATGTCGGTTCACCAGAGATGATTGATGAGACAGTTCTACTATCGATCGATTCTGCGGTCTCTGTCTCGTATTCGCCTTGTGAGTCGTATTCATCTCCACAATAGCAAACAGCTACAAGGTCTGAGCCGTCTTGGATCTTCTTAGGGACCTTGATGACTCGTACTGGATCATAGTAGACCGTAGGGTTGATTAGGGTTAGACAGTTTGTTTGTCTGAAGGTTGCAGACTGCTCCAACTGTGGCTAGGAAGGCTCTTCCAAGTAGTAAAGAAGTAGGTAGGGTTATCTTGACGTCCAAAACATGGAAGTCTATTAGAATTAGGGCTTCTCCTATGATAACCTCAAGGTTTCTCACAATTCCTCCAGAGTTTTGCTGAGAACAATCCACAAAGATGAATGATTCTTCAGTAGGCTCTATCTTCAGACCTAGATGGTCTGCTATCACCTTGGGTAAGATGCTAACTCCAGATCCTGTGTCACATAGGGCACGTGGGAAGTTGATCCCCTGTACTGAGCAAGCAACGACAAACTTTCCTGGATCACCCTTCTTCTCTAGTTTGATCCTCTTCTTCATACTTTCTCTGACTTGGTTGAACATCCTCTTGATGTCTTCTTCTGTCTCCTTAGTTTCTCTGAAAAATATCCACAATCTGTGTGAAAAGTAGGCTTCTTCAAAGGGTTTCTCTGTAGGTATCCTTTGAACTCTCTTTCTGAAACTTGCCAACTCTTTCTCATTAACTCCTCTTTTAAGGTGTTTAGGAACCTTCTCTTTCCTTTTTCTGAGAACTCTGCCATCTTTTTCCTTTTCTATCTCCATTGGATCAATAATATCCGTGGGTTTCTTCATTATGGCGGTTGGTGGGTTTCTGGAAGGCTTAGATTGCTCCCGGAGTGCATTAAGTCGTGCAACATCTATCTTGGGAAGTTGCACTCGGCGTGTGATAACTGAATATCGATCGACAGCTTCTGGAGTGTGTCGATCGATTTCTTTATCATTCGGTCGATCGATGGGACGTCTGTTCTGTCGGTCGATGTTGTAAGGGCTGGGCGGATGTGGGTGCTTTGCTGCGAACTCCTCGTGAGTAAGTATCTTCACGGTATTGCACTCGTTGTTGGATCTTTCAAGATCAATCGGTTAATGCTCGTCTTGTTCCACCGATCGATTGGTGTTGGCGTACATCAATCGATGTGGTTGTCCTGACATCGATCGATTCCAATGGTTGCCGCCAATACTTTCGATCTGGAAGTCTCCCTCTTGCAGCTTCTCTTGCTTTACCACTCTCCAAAAATCATCCTCTATGATAGCACTGACATTGTGGCCTGTTGTTTCTTCTCCAGTCCCTTTTCCTAAAGCTTCCTGCTTCTTAACAGCTTCTCATGTCTGAATCACTTGAGTCTGTAGTTTCTTCACATGGGTACTCAAAGCATCAAGCTTTGTGTTCAAAGTGGTGTAGACAGCGTCGATCTTTCCATTGAAGTTCACCCTTAACTGCTGCTGGCTTTCAAGAACTTTGCTGAGCATGTCTTCTAGCTTTCCTTCTTGGGTGGGTGTGGGTGGCTTCATGTAAGATGAGTTTCCATAACTCCTGTTGTTGTTGGGGTTGCTGCTGTTGAAGTTTCCTATCTGTCCTGCGAAGTTTCTGTTACCTTGGTTTCCAGATCTCTGAAATCCGGTTCCACTGATCCAGTTGACTTCTGCTTTTATGTAGTCATTGTTGGGCCCGAATATGGCCCGCTAGCTAGATACTAATAGACGGAAGCTAACGATGGGTCGCGATAGGCCCACCATGGAGTAAAACCAGGAAAGAAGCTAAAACTAGGCCGAAGGCTGAGCACAGGGAATATTCACAAAAGAGGCCACGAGAAAGAGGTAGCTAGCGACGCAAAGGAAGAAGCGAAGGACCCAGTCAAAAGAAAGCTAGTACGAATCCCTTAGTTTACGGAAGATATCTCGGAACCAGTTAGCAACGATCAAACGAAGCCTGAGGCTATTTAAAGAAGAAGAACCCTAAGACGCCTGGCCAGAACAGACTCTTATCTTTTGTAATCACAAGAATATCACCTTTTGTAATCATCTTTTCGTCTGAATCATTAATACAATCACATTCATTCTATAAGTTCTAACGGGATTCAGCCTACGTTATCTTTCCCTTAATTTTGACTTGATCTAAAATCTTGAAGTGAGTTTAATCCCTCACAATTGGCGCCGTCTGTGGGGACCAAGATAATCGAATCCCTTACTCTAAAAACTTGAGGATGAATCCAACTGATCGGACGACGAATCCATCTAACTCCGATCTCCCGATCCAGAGCAGTAGCCCTTCGAACCAGACTACTACTGGGGTAAGTAACCCAATATCCTCCAGGGAGACCCACTCCGGGCTTCCAACCCCCGATAATCCTCAGCATCAACCCGCTCCAAATCGAATGGCGGCTCAACTTTCTGAGATGCGCCAGATGATGATGCAGTTAGTAGACAAAGCTCAAACGAATGAGCAAACAGTGCAACAGCTAGCCGATCGGCAGCAACGGTTCGAAGAGGTTACTAGATCTCTGACCGCAACAACCCGACCACCGCCAAGTCAGGATCCGGGAGGCACCTTCCGGGATCGGTTAGCTGACCCCTCGTTCCCTCGAGGACGTCTAGATTTCTCCCCTGATAGCACCATTCCAGGAGAACAGGGACCTGTATTCCAAACACCTCGTGCTAGAACAGCTCCCGCGTTTAATCCACCTATCACTGGTGCTATGGGAAGCAATGTAGCATCGACTAGCTCCATGCCCGATCAGGCTACCGACCGGAGCACTCGCTTGCCACCTCCACCGCCTATTTCCAGGCCCGTAGAAGGAACATCCATCCCGTCCGGGGGCAGAACATCAGCCTCGGGTTATCAAACCAGAAATTTCACCCTGGACCCGGACGAACACCAAAGGACGGATGCCGATCCCACGGTTCACCCCACTGATCCTGCTCACCAAAATAACCCGAGAACCAGCCAACGACGTATCCCACCTACTGCCTGGGAAAATGACCGAACCCGGTTTCGCCCGGAACCTGCCGATCAGGTATCCGATAGTGACCCGACTGTCCTTCCTCTAGAGGGACCTGAGGCCATTCGCAGATACATCGCGCAGACTAACGCAACTCTCCAAAAGCTGAATGCTCAAGTCCATAAGGCAACTAGTTCAGCTCCCGAAATCGAGAGTTTGATCGAGGAAACCCGTGGGACTCCATTTACTGACAGAACCGCCAGCTCTTACATAAGAGACACTCGAAAAATTAGGATCCCCGAATACGATGGGACCTCAGACCCGAAGGCCTATTTGAGAGCTTTCCGATTGTCTATCGTAAAGGCTCATTTCACGAAAGAAGAGTGGGAGGCAGGATACTGCAGGACGTTCACCAAAAACCTGGTCGGAACAGCCCTCGAATGGTTCTCCGGCCTTGAGCCAAATTCGACAGATAATTTCGATCAGTTAACCAATGCCTTCATGAAGCAGTACTCGACCCATATCCTGAAACAAGCATCCGAGGCTGACCTCTGGAAAGTTAAACAAGGAATGGGAGACGCGCTACGAGCCTATATCGATAAATTCAGAGCAGTAAGAACTAAGCTCTCAAACCCCAACTCTGAAGTTGCCATCGAAGCCCTTAGAAGAGGTCTCTGGTATAGATCAGAGTTCTGGTCGGAGTTAGCGCTCAACCCTCCTCCAATCATCGATGACGCCCTTCATAAAGCCTCTAGATATGTTACCCTGGAAGAGGAAACAACAGCGTTGGATAAACTCCACAAGAAACCCCAGAATCACCCGAAAGGTGAAGCCGCGGAAGCGAAAGGACCTCACAAAAAGGGGAACTTCCGAAACAATCAGACCCAGGGAGAACATTCTTACGTAGTCGAGGAAGATAAGGAGGAGAAACCTGTCGCCACGACAAATAAAGCCCCCTGGTCAAAAAGCTACGACGAGAGCAAACACTGCTCTTATCACGATCGGAAAGGGCATTCAACTGAGGAATGCTGGGACCTCCAACGACAACTAGCAGCCAAATTCGCAGCTGGAGAAATAAAAGGTGTGGACCTCAAGAAAACACAGCCATATCAGAAAAGAGGTCCCAGAGACACCTCTCCGAAACGCGAAAGATCACCTGAGAAGGAGACGGATTCGCCACCCCCAGCTCCCAAGAAAAGAGTCGATATGTGATAGCTTGCATATTTACATGTTTTTAGCATCCATATCTCATGCATTTTGATCATATAAGTTAGGCATTAGGAATCTTTAGGTCCATTTTGCATTCATTTGTCCTTATCAGGTGTTGGAGTATGCTTTGGTGTGATTTGAGGTGTTTGGAAGCCTTATGGCCCAAAAAGAGGTGAAGAATCAAGTTTGGCCATGAAAAGAGAAGTCAATCCATGATCTGATCAAGACAAAGATGAGCATGGACGGAGGCCTTATACATATCTTCTGATGCTAAGATTTGGTGGAGATACACCATTTTGAGTTAGCTTTCCAATGGAAGTGGTTTCATGTCATTTGGAGCCATATTGGAGAAGTTATGATCGATTCATTGGAAGCATGTCAAGACACCCGACCTGGACACCCGACCTAACCTACCCGCACGGGTTGGGCGAGAGATGATGGACGCCAGGGAGTGTACCCGGCCTCACACACCCGGGATGAGATCCCCGCACGGCTCCACACACCCGGCCTGGCATACGCGGCCTGAAGGACCCGCACGGCTCACATACGCGGCCTGGCATACGCGGCCTGAAGGACCCGCATGGCTCACATACGCGGCCAGCACACGCGGCCTGAAGCACCCGCACGGCTGGAAGGCTGGACGAGAGTCTGGTACGCGGGTCAGCATACGCGGGTCGGGACTCGACCACCTTACCCGGGTATCGGCCAGTTTCTTCCTTCTTGCTGGATTCTGATTGGCTGAAGACTTAATGACCTCAAGGAATTTTTAGACTTTCTCCTTTATGTTTTTAAGGGTTTCCAATCCCCATATAAATACTCTTGTATCCCCTTTGAGGGACTTATCTCACTTTCTCTCAAGACTTTGCCTCATATTGTAAAAGCTTGAATCTTTTTATCAATCTAAGAAAGTTCTTCATCTTATATCTTGTTTCTCCTTCTCACAACATAATTAGCCTTGAATCTCACATAGATTTAAGGTTTTTCATGGAGATTAGAGAGTAGACACACTTTGGATTCATGGGCTAGGGTGATTAAAGGTGATTAGTGAAGATCTAGGGTGATTAAGTGAAGATCTAGGGTGTTTTAGTGTAGATCTATCTTGTTCCTTGCTAGTAGAGTGCTTTTAATGCTTCTTTTGAGTTGGCCTCTCAAAGGTTGAGTTCTAGACATTTCTCACCCACAAGGTGTTCTATGAAATGTCTGAACCAACTCTACTTAGCTTTTAACATTCTTTACCAAAGACCATTTGTTGTAAAGGTGTTAAGATGGCTAGTAGGCTTGTTCTTAATGATTGCTTGCATGTTATTCAGCCATTGACCATTTGATGTTTGAGATGTGTTAGCAAATGAACATTCTTCTTGACCATAGAGTTTGTTTAGACTTGTGCCTAGGCCTAAGGTTGTTAGATTGATCGAAAGCTGCCACCTTTAGATCGGATCTACTTGTTTCCTTGCTTGTTGAGGGTTCTTAATGCTGTTTTAATCTTGATCATATCAAAATAGATCTATAGGCATTTCATGCCCGAAAGGTGTTCTATGAAATGCCTGAACCAACTCTTCAATGCTTTTAGCTTGCTTTGCCTAAGGGATTAGTTTTTAAAGGAGCTAAGATTGCTATTAGACTTGTTCTCCATGCTTGCTTTAGTCATTACAGCCAAAGGGATTTGGTGTACTTGGGTGATCATTGCAAAGGAGCATTCATCTAGGGATAGAGCTTGCTTAGTTTTGTTGTTTAGGCATAAGGAGAGTGTTTGATTGATGGCTTGCGACCTCTACATTGGATCTACATCACCTAAAGTCAAGTCCCTAGTCCCATGGATCCTACCTTAGCATTTGATTGAGTTCTTGCACTTGTTTCTTGACTGGATTTGAGATCACCTTGTCTATATTTTTAGGATCTTAGCTTGTTACCTTCATCTATCTTCTTGTTTGCTTAGATTAAGGAAGCTTGTGTATTCTTGGTGCTATAGATCACTAGTTCTTTGTGGGTTCGACAACCTTTCTATACTATCATTTGACTTGGGAGCCTTGAAAACTTCCACTATCAAATTGGCGCCGTTGCCGGGGAACTAGTAGATTTATCATTAGGATTTCAATCTTTCTTGAGACTAAGCTTTATTTTCTTGCTTTGTTTTGCTTTTGTACAGTTACTAACTTTCTATTCTAGAATTTCTGTTTTGTAGTGATTGCTTCGAGTTACCTTGAAAAGCCACAAGAAGAGGAAGATCACATTGAAGATGAGCCATATGTGTATGTGGAGCCACCACCCTTTGATATACGAATACTCACACCAGACCAAAGGGTGGAGTTGCATCGGCTTCAGAGAATGAAAGAGAATAGGGGCAAGCCAATGAGATCCCTGGCACGAATGATCCGGGTACACCTCATTAGGGATCGAGCAGAGTTTGAAGAAAGGGAGGTTACACAACATGAGTTTGATGTTGCTTATGACCTTAAAGAGGTAATGTATTGGGTTCCACCACTCCAGCTGGAAGGTACAAGCATTTCCACTTTAGAACTTCAATTTGAGGAAATTTGCTTGCCTTGTGGTGAGAATATTGCCCATGATCTTGATTCTCATGTGCTCATAAATGAATGTCTTGATCTGATATGTGAAACTAGGAAACTAGATGAGTTGAGAATAGAAAAGCTTGTTAGAGATCATATTGAAGTTTGTTTTGACAAGAGTTATCTATGTGCTTCATTTGATCTTGAATCTGAGTTTTTCATTCTTAATGAACCTAGACCTCTTCTTGCACTTGCTGATCTAGGGGATGAACTTGATGTGGATAAGCTCTTGCTTGAGATAGAAAACCCCCATGCTGAAAATTATCATGAGAATGTGAACATTGTGTATTATTTGGTTGATGGAGATAGAGTTGACTACTTTGTTAAAACTTCGTTTTAGCCTGTAGTTGACTTTGTGTTTCCACCAAATGCTTTTGATTCTCATGACCATTTCAACCTCAAAGAGCATCTCATGATTCATGATACATCTTTAGTGAAGCTCTTTGATGAAAAATCTGTCTATTTTCTATGGACAGTAGTGTGCTCCTTTGCATACTTGGTTCCTTGTTCTCATAGGAGAAGGACCAAAGGTGCATTGGCTCAACCTTTTGATACTTATGATTAGCAAGGACACAAAGTCAAGCTAGAGACTTAAAACAAGCGCGCTTGGGAGGCATTCCCATGTTTATCCATTTTGTATATTTCTTTATCTTTCTTTCTTTTAAGCTTTTTAATAAGGATAGTTGAGGTTTTTCAGGTTGGGTCTAACGCTAGACAAAAGGTGAAAGGCGGCCAAGCATTGCAACTCTAGACACCCGCCTTCACTTATCCGTTTCAGCCTATCTCTCCCGGTAGCACAAATCCGAGGCCAAGGGTCCTCTACCACCCAATTCAGCCAATAACACCAAGTATGTATCACTCCAACCCTTTGTATATAAATTTGTTTTTGTCTTGTTGGGGTATCTCCTTCTCTCTTACTCACACAGAGACTGTGTGATTTAAGTGTGGGGGAGGTACCAAGTATTTGATCATGTTTGCTTTGTGATTTTGAGTCTCATGCATTGCATTGTTCATTCATATTTGCATAAAAAAAATTTAAATTTTTGAATCATGTAGATTGCATCACTTGCATCCTTAAGATTGAGTCTAGAGCATATAGGTTGCATTCATTTGCATATGGAGCTTTGCCTTGTAAAGAACACTCGTTTGCACTGAATTTGACACCCTAGTTAAACATATCAAGTAGCTTAAGCATCTTTTGAAAGGCTTTCATGCTTTGAACCTTGAAAACTCTTCTTGAAACTTGCTTGCTTGCTTGATATTGGCATTGTTCTTAAGACCAGCTCCATCCTGAACTTAGACTTGAATGAACATAATTTCTCTTGCATATGGGCATTTGCATACTTGATCATGGGTCTCATACACATTTGGGTTATCTTTCCCCATTATAACACTCTTTGTTAACCCAAATGGCACATCCATACCCTTGAACCCTAGCCATTCATTGAAGCCTACATTGATTTGCATGAGTGAGGCCTTTTCTGATAGCTTGTCATGTGCGAAATCTTGAGAGTATTGGGAGCGACATGGATTTGTTCTCATCTCTTGCTAGCATAGGATCCTCATTTGAGCTAGTTTTAGGATGGTGAGTGGGGTTTTTGTTCCTTAAAGGTTTATATCTTGGGTTTGGGATGTGACAATGTTGAGATTGATGAACAAAAGAATGTATTGAGAAAGAAAAACCCTAGGGACCTAGAATAGAAAGATAAGAAGCTCTTGATTGATGTTTTTTTTTTTTTTTTGACCTTCCCCCTAAAAAAAAAAAAAAAAGGGAAAAGAAAAGAAAAAGGAAAACAAAAACAAAAGAAAAAGAAAAAGAAAGATTCAATAAGATAGTGGGGAAGGGAAAACAAAAAGTGTTAGAGCTTTGAAATGTGAATTGTGAATAAAAAGGTCCTTAGTGGTTGAATCTTGAAGAAAGAAAATTGTTCATTGGGTGAGTGATGTGAGTATTTTTCATTTTGGGTTATGGGATGAATAAATAGGGTTTAGAACTTGTAATCACTTAGGAATGGATAGAATGGTGAGGATGGATCCATGTATGCATGAATTACTCCTAGTCTTAGATAATTTTGCATAATGATCAAGCTCCTTGATTCTTGAGTGATTGCCACCTTGAAATAATGCATTGAACCCTCCTTTTCATCCTTATTAGACCATTTGATCACCTAGCCAAATGATTGAGATCATGTGCCCATTTGTGAGACTTCACCTTGTGTGTGTGTGTGTGAATCAATGTGAGGGCTGGTTAAGAGAACTTGTTGGTTGATAAGCATTGCATCTTGTGTAGAGGCATAAGAGTAATTGATAGACCTTGTGAAGCTAGAGCATAATAAGAGAGTTTTGCTCATGCTATTTGCTATGTTTCTTTAGGATGTCAAGTTGAGTGCTATAAGTGTTTCTTTTGGCTTTGCTTCCATCTCTATGTCTCTCCTCCTTGTGTTTTGAAAAGATTACTTGAGGACAAGTAAAGGTCTAGTGTGGGGGAGTTGATAGCTTGCATATTTACATGTTTTTAGCATCCATATCTCATGCATTTTGATCATATAAGTTAGGCATTAGGCATCTTTAGGTCCATTTTGCATTCATTTACCTTATCAGGTGTTGGAGTATGCTTTGGTGTGATTTGAGGTGTTTGGAAGCCTTATGGCCCAAAAAGAGGTGAAGAATCAAGTTTGGCCATGAAAAGAGAAGTCAATCCATGATCTGATCAAGACAAAGATGAGCATGGACGGAGGCCTTAGACATATCTTCTGATGCTAAGATTTGGTGGAGATACATCATTTTGAGTTAGCTTTCCAATGGAAGTGGTTTCATGTCATTTGGAGCCATATTGGAGAAGTTATGATCGATTCATTGGAAGCATGTCAAGACACCCGACCTGGACACCCGACCTAACCTACCCGCACGGGTTGGGCGAGAGATGATGGACGCCAGGGAGTGTACCCGGCCTCACACACCCGGGATGAGATCCCCGCACGGATCCACACACCCGGCCTGGCATACGCGGCCTGAAGGACCCGCACGGCTCACATACGCGGCTTGGCATACGCGGCCTGAAGGACCCGCATGGCTCACATACGCGGCCAGCACACGCGGCCTGAAGCACCCGCACGGCTGGAAGGCTGGACGAGAGTCTGGTACGCGGGTCAGCATACGCGGGTCGGGACTCGACCACCTTACCCGGGTATCGGCCAGTTTCTTCCTTCTTGCTGGATTCTGATTGGCTGAAGACTTAATGACCTCAAGGACTTTTTAGACTTTCTCCTTTATGTTTTAAAGGGTTTCCAATCCCCATATAAATACTCTTGTATCCCCTTTGAGGGACTTATCTCATTTTCTCTCAAGACTTTGCCTCATATTGTAAAAGCTTGAATCTTTTTATCAATCTAAGAAAGTTCTTCATCTTATATCTTGTTTCTCCTTCTCACAACATGATTAGCCTTGAATCTCACATAGATTTAAGGTTTTTCATGGAGATTAGAGAGTAGACACACTTTGGATTCATGGGCTAGGGTGATTAAAGGTGATTAGTGAAGATCTAGGGTGATTAAGTGAAGATCTAGGGTGTTTTAGTGTAGATCTATCTTGTTCCTTGCTAGTAGAGTGCTTTTAATGCTTCTTTTGAGTTGGCCTCTCAAAGGTTGAGTTCTAGACATTTGTCACCCACAAGGTGTTCTATGAAATGTCTGAACCAACTCAACTTAGCTTTTAACATTCTTTACCAAAGACCATTTGTTGTAAAGGTGTTAAGATGGCTAGTAGGCTTGTTCTTAATGATTGCTTGCATGTTATTCAGCCATTGACCATTTGATGTTTGAGATGTGTTAGCAAATGAACATTCTTCTTGACCATAGAGTTTGTTTAGACTTGTGCCTAGGCCTAAGGTTGTTAGATTGATCGAAAGCTGCCACCTTTAGATCGGATCTACTTGTTTCCTTGCTTGTTGAGGGTTCTTAATGCTGTTTTGATCTTGATCATATCAAAATAGATCTATAGGCATTTCATGCCCGAAAGGTGTTCTATGAAATGCCTGAACCAACTCTTCAATGCTTTTAGCTTGCTTTGCCTAAGGGATTAGTTTTTAAAGGAGCTAAGATTGCTATTAGACTTGTTCTCCATGCTTGCTTTAGTCATTACAGCCAAAGGGATTTGGTGTACTTGGGTGATCATTGCAAAGGAGCATTCATCTAGGGATAGAGCTTGCTTAGTTTTGTTGTTTAGGCATAAGGAGAGTGTTTGATTGATGGCTTGCGACCTCTAGATTGGATCTACATCACCTAAAGTCAAGTCCCTAGTCCCATGGATCCTACCTTAGCATTTGATTGAGTTCTTGCACTTGTTTCTTGACTGGATTTGAGATCACCTTGTCTATATTTTTAGGATCTTAGCTTGTTACCTTCATCTATCTTCTTGTTTGCTTAGATTAAGGAAGCTTGTGTATTCTTGGTGCTATAGATCACTAGTTCTCTGTGGGTTCGACAACCTTTCTATACTATCATTTGACTTGGGAGCCTTGAAAACTTCCACTATCAATATGGTTCTTGGAAAATTCCCTCTAGGATAAAGCCTACAGATCGAGGCCCTTCTGAGCAAACCACTACCTCCATCGAGCCCCAGCTTAAGGGTGGATTATATCCTCTGAGGGTCCGATATGTGTCAGGACTCCGTTAATTCTATTAAGAATCACGTACGGAAGGCCGCGTCCAACGCTCAACCTAAGCCTCCTAACCACGAGTCCAACACTAAGATCTCCTTTTGGGAAAGCGAGACGTCAGACCTCGACAGGCCCCACGACGATGCCCTAGTCGTCACTCTGAACATTGCAGGGTACGAGGTGCCTAAACTTATGATAGACACCGGAAGTTCTGTCGACTTAATTTTCTACAATGCCCTGAAAGGGATTGAGATAGATTACTACGAAATTATCGACCAGAAAGCCAGTCTCATAGGCTTTTCCGGAGAAACAGCTACCTCCTTGGGAACTATAAAACTCCCGATCATAGCTGGCGGAATCATGAAGATGACCAATTTCGTAGTCATCGATAGACCTTCCCTGTTCCATGCGATCCTCGGAAGACCCTGGATCCATAAGATGAAAGCAATAGCTTTGACTTATCACCAATGCGTGAAATTCCCGACACCCGAAGGGATAGCTACCTTGCATGGTAGCCAAAAGATCTCCACGGTCTGTTACCTAGGAGGATTCGAAATTCTCAAAGAATCGCCCCAATAGCAATTACAGATCTAGGAAGGTCGTGAGATGCAGCAAAACATTCGAGGTCCCCCTAGAAACCTCACCGAACAAGTTAGCATCGACGACTCGAATACTGAAAAACAGGTACGCATCGGATCAGAGCTACCTCTCGAAACCAAAAAGGAACTCATCGATTTCCTAAAAAGCAACGTTGGAACATTCGCATGGACCACCAGTGAGGTGAAAGGCATCGATGCGAATGTCACCACCCATAAGCTTAACGTAGACCCCACTTTCAAACCGATCAAACAAAAGCGTCGCAAGCTGGGCCTAGAAAAGGCTCAAGCTGTTAACAACGAGGTTGACCGACTAACGAAAGTCGGGTCCATTCGAGAAGTACTCTACCCTGACTGGTTGGCTAATCCGGTAGTCGTAAAAAAAGAAAAACGGGAAATGGAGGATCTGCGTAGATTTCACCGATCTAAACAAGGCTTGCCCCAAAGATAGTTTCCCGTTACCTCACATCGATCGTCTGGTCGAAGCTACAGCTGGCCATCAACTCTTGTCCTTCATGGACGCCTTTTCAGGATATAATCAAATCATGATGGATCCTGAGGATCAAGAAAAAAACGCATTTATAACCGAACATGGAACCTATTGCTACAAGGTTATGCCATTCGGTTTGAAGAACGCAGGAGCTACTTATCAGAGGTTAGTGAAAAATATGTTCGCTGGACATCTCGGAAAAACTATGGAGGTCTATATCGACGATATGTTAGTCAAATCTTCAGCCGGAGAAAATCATATTTCTCACTTAAAGGAATGCTTCGACATCCTTAACAACTACGATATGAAGCTCAACCCCGCTAAATATACCTTCAGGGTACATTCAGGCGAGTTCCTTGGTTACCTCGTAACCGAAAGAGGCATCGGAGCCAACCCAAAACAGATAGCAACCTTCCTGGAAATGCCGTCACCTAAAACAACCAGAGAAGTACAAAGATTAACTAGACGAATCGCAGCATTGAACCGATTCATATCCAGGTCCACCGATAAGTGCCTCCCGTTCTATAAACTTCTAAAAAACAACAAGAAGTTCCTATGGGACGAGAAGTGCGAGGAAGCCTTCAAGCAATTGAAAGCCTACCTCTCCGATCCCCCAATCCTGTCCAAACCAGTAGTAGGAGAACCACTATACACGTACCTCGCTGTGTCAACCGCAGCGGTTAGCGGTGTGCTGGTACGAGAAGAACAAAACGAACAGAGACCTGTCTATTACGTCAGCAAAAGCCTGATAGACGCCGAAACGAGGTACCCTACTATGGAAAAATTAGCCCTAGCAGTCGTAACAGCTGCAAAGAAACTACGACCCTATTTCCTATTGCACTCGATCATCGTAATGACCTCATATCCATTACGAACGATCTTGCATAGTCCTAGCCAATCAGGACGATTAGCTAAATGGGCCATAGAACTCAGTGAATACGACATCCAGTACAGACCTCGAGCTGCAGGAAAGGCCCAGGTCCTCGCCGATTTCATCATAGAGCTGGCATCCCAGCACCTAGATTTAGAAACTGAAGCTCCAAAGTGGAGCCTATACGTCGACGGAGCCTCATCGAAACAAGGTTCCGGTATCGGCCTAAGGCTGACCTCTTCAGCTGGAGAGACCATCGATCAATCCTACAGGCTCGGATTCAGCGCCTCTAATAACGAGGCCGAGTATGAAGCACTAATCGCAGGGTTAAAACTCACCCTAAGCCTCGGAATTCGAGAGTTAAATGCTTATAGTGATTCACAGCTAGTAGCTAGAAGCTAGTAGCTAGCCAATTCCACGGAGAATACGAGACAAGGGACGAAAGAGTGGGGGCATACCTCGAAGTTGTCCAGAACCTCACTAAGCAGTTCAACAAGTTCGAGCTAACAAGGATTCCACGAGGAGAGAACTCCTCAGCAGACGCGCTGGCTGCTTTAGCCTCCACATCGGACCCCCTCGTAAAACAGATCATACCCGTAGAAGGGATCGAAAAGCCAAGTATCGACATAGCTACTAAAGCTGAGATCGACAGCAAACCAAAAGAGCAAACAGAGGTTGACCACCATCAGACGGTAGCAACCAAAGTTCTCACAACATTCTGGTTCCCGAAAACCAAAACGGGCAGCTTCAAAAAACATATCTCCGGGGGCACGATCCTGACTCCGGACTCGTATGTCTACGCAGCCAGAACCAGAAGTCGTTCCGCCCTTGAAAATACACCCGGGGGCACGACCCAGACTCCGAACAAAGACAAAACTGAAGATATTCCCCGGAATTCGGACCCTCTGGAGCCTAATCCAACGAATATCTCCGGGGGCACCACGACATCCAGTCACGATAAAACCCGAGAACATCGCCCCGAACAGGAACAGGAACCCCCCTCGTCTCTTCATGACAAAATCGTTGAGAGAGAGGACTGGAGAATACCAATCATGCAGTACATTTCGGAGGGTGAGACCCCACCCCATAAATGGGAGGCTCGAAAGCTCAAAGCATTAAGCGCAAGATACTGCATAATTAATTCTGTCCTCCATAAACGAAGCATCTCTGAACCTTACCTAAAATGCGTCCATGGCCTCGATGCCATCAGACTCATGAAAGAAATGCATGACGGCTCCTGCGGAAACCACGCCGGTGGCAGAGCTCTAGCTATCCGAATTAAAAGACAGGGCTATTTCTAGCCTACCATTATCGCTGACTGGGAAGCCTACTCCTCCTCATGTGACAAATGCCAGAGGCATGCACCGATTATACACCAGCCCGCGGAAAAATTATCCTCGATATCCGCCCCGTACCCGTTCATGAGGTGGTCGATGGACATCGTAGGGCCACTAGTAGCGTCGGGAAGTGGAAGAAAGAAGCTACGTTTCCTTTTAGTCCTAACAGACTACTTCACGAAATGGATAGAGGCTGAAGCTTTCCAACAGGTAACTAGATTCGAAGTCGAACGATTCGTATGGAGAGACATTGTTTGCCGACACGGCATCCCATACGAAATCGTAACAGACAATGGAGGACAATTCATATCACGTGACTTCAAAGCATTTTGTGACAAATGGAACATCCGTCTCACCTTTTCAACACCCCGACGTCCTCAGGGAAATGGTAAGGCGAAGGCTGCTAACAAATCAATATTAGCAAACCTCAAGAAACGCCTCGAAACCAATAAACAATCCTGGTCTGAAAAGTTACACGAAGTCCTCCGGGCATGCCGCACCACCCCACGAAAGGCTACAGAAGAAACCCCCTTCTCCTTAGCCTACGGGATAGAGGCTGTCGTCCCAGCCGAGACCATCACCGGGAGTCTCCGCCGAGAGCTCTGTACGTCTGATCCTGAAGCTAATAACCAGCTCTTATCAGACACCCTCGATTTAATCGAGGAACGACGAGACCAAGCCTTGCTTCGCATTCAGAACTATCAACAGGCAATGGCCCGACATTACAAATCCAAAGTCAGACCCCGACAGTTCGCTGTAGGCGACCTAGTACTTAGGAAAGTTTTCGAAGGGACCAAAGAGCCAGACGCCAGGAAATTGGGCACCAATTGGGAAGGTCCCTATCGGATCATCCACGTGGTACGACTTGGCGTCTACAAGCTCCTAAAGGTACGAACCGGGGTACCTGAAATCCGATCCTGGAACGCCACGAATCTCAAGAGATACTATCATTATGTACCTAAATTTCTTGAACTACATTAGGCTTGATCCCTTGACTGGGTACATTGGCAACTCCGTTATGAGGGCAGCCCCAACCTCATTTCAGCACCCTTTTCGCCGTAGCCAAAGGGGGAATATATTTGGTCAAGAACACATAAGCCCAAACAGCAAACGTGTTGCTATTACAATACCATGTATTCTATAAACATTATCACTAAAAACAACTGCCCTCGACACCTCCGTTTTCAACATCAAAGGTCTTAAAATCCTTCGAATAAATCCAGGTCTCCGCGAACCTGAACCTAAGGTCTTAAAATCCTTCGAATTGGTTCAGATCTCCTACGAACCTAAACCTAAAGGCCTAAAAACCTTAGCAATTACAAAGGTCTTCAAATCCTTAACAAAATTCAAAAGGTCTTAGAACCCTTCAAATCGAACTCAGGTCCTTAAGTACCTTGAGCTAATCCCAATGTACCAGGAATTCCTTTCTAAGATCCTCATCACCAAAAACACTCGGAGTTCTCGAGACCTGTTATTTACAGGACCCGAGACCTGATCCCGACAAGTCACTAAATGATCACGATACATGTTCTAACAGAAGTTCAACCTTATCCAAAAATGGATTAAAATAAGTCAAGTGACTTAGAGAAAGGACCAAATCAATACTGAAACACAAGCAAGGGTTTAAAAGCCTCCCCAGGCCACTTAAGGTTCAAAAGATCTTAACATAAACGAAAGTTTAAAAGCCTCCTCAGGCTATAAGTCACGAAAACAAACGCAATAAAGCCACTTGGGCAGAAGTCTTAAAAGCACAAGAACATAATTCAAAAGAGCCTCAGCTCTTAATCTTCTTTGTCGCCAGAGCCCCTCTCGGCATCCTTATCTCCCTCGACCGGCTCGTCCTCTTTGACTGGGACTCCTTCGTCCGTCCCCTGGTCGTCACCTCCAGAGTCATCTCGACAGGAGCAAAGACAGGATCCACCAAGCTTGAGTTAGAACCATACTCTCCGGAAAAGGACGGATTAAACATATTAATCTCAAAAGTACCTGAGCTCTCCGAAAGCTGTGGAAGGGGAAGCTTGCTAACTGAGAAGTCAGAAACCTGAGCCTTCTCATACGCAATGGTCGCCTCTGGGATCAGAGCCATCAGGCGATTGTACTCTTCCTCCGCACTCGCGATCTCATTGTTCAGCATATCCTTCAGAAGTTCGGTATTAGCCTGAAGCTCCTGAGCGTAAACTAGAGAGTCGACCTCGTCTTTCTTCCTAGAGAACTTCTCCTTAACGGAGGCTAGGATCTTGTTATAAGCATCGGCAACCTCCTTCTTCCCTCTCCTAACGGCTAGCTTAACCTCAGCCTCCTTATTCTTCTGGCTATCTTGAGACGAAGCGATCAGGTCCCGAACCCGCTGCTCGGCTATCTTCCGGGCAGCCTCCAACTCGTTAATCCTCCTGCTCTTCACTTGGATATCGATCGCTTGACTCTCGATCTTTCCTTGCTGGGTATTGGCTTTAGAACCAAGTCTGCTGACTTCGGCTTGGAGTTCGGAGACTTGGACTCGAGCCTGATCGAGCTCTGCTTTGGTAGCCTTGACTAGCTCAGTGACCTGAGCTAACTCCCCAGCACCGGGAGCATTGTGAAAGGCATTCTCAAACTTAAGCTGAGCCCTGTTAACAGCTCCGGCCAACTGCAAAAATATAAAAAAATGTTAAATGTCTTTCTAAGAAAAGCAAACCAGGAAAAAATTGAAAATTTAATACCTGACCCAGGTAATGAGCTATCTCGAGATACTCATCTTTGTTGGTCAGGTCGTTGATTGAAGGGAGGGAGCATCCTGTTCTCTTCATGTGCCTCATCATCGTCGCCAGGCCCCAAGTATCATCCAAGACCGATCCAGGTTTCGAGTGGGTGAAATTTCAGCCGACAGTTCCTCCTCTGGAAGACGAGGAGGAGGACCTGGAAGGCCTGTCGCCCTGATCGGTTCTGGGTCTCTTATTTCTCGGGAGCTCAACCTCAAGGGTACCCTTGGACACCTGGAAAGCAGCTTCCGGTACTGGAACCTCAGAATGAGGAATAGCGTCGTGAGATTTTTGGGTCGGCGGGGCTGACATCTCTAGCAGGTACGGAAGTTCCGTCTTCAAGGACCTCCTTCACGGAACTGAGGAAGGATCCTCCCTGATTCTTCTCACTCCCACGTGAGGTGCTAACTGCTTTGGCCGGTCTACCCTTAGTACGGAATGACGGTTGAAGAGGCATCTTGTTCGTTTGAGTCCTTTCGGTTTCGGAAGTGCTAGCTCCGGTCGAGATTGATACCACCGAGTTAGCTTCTGAGACTAAATAAACAGAAAGTCATCAAGGCTCGCAGATCTTAAAAACCAAACTCGAGTCAGAGGAAAGAGATTACCTTCTAGATCTGCGACAGACACAGGATCTAAAAAGGAAGCGTTGTAGCGATCCGGGAATCTAGTTGAACCTATCCGCGAGGTAGTATAGGCTCCCCAGGTACAAGGACTTTGCTGCAGTCTCCGGAACAGAGCTCTGGTGAGTTTGCCGGAGAGTTTCGGAGGATCCTCAATAACTGCAAGCAGAGCCAAAGAGTTAATAGATCGCAACGAAGAAAAATATAACGATGAACACATCCCTAAAAATCCTAACCAGAGGCATCGAACCAAGTAGCTTTGAGGTCCCGACCCACGGGAACCGTCAAAGGATCAATTTTGACATAGAAATACTTCTTCCTCCAATCATCGTCGCTACCAGAGAATTTGAAAATACACAACCTGGGACGACCAGGAAGATAATAGGTTCCGCTACCACCTTCCTTCGAAGAGCTCTCTTTTATCGAAAAGAGGCTCATCATATCGGTGAGTCCAACGGTAATACCCTCCTCCTTGGACCTGGTGATAAAACCATTTATCACCCGGATAACCGAAGGGCAAAGCTGGGAGAGGGCTAGTTGGTAGTGATCGAGGAGATCCAACAGGAGGGTCGGAAGTGGAAATCTCAGATGACACTTGGAGATGTACTTCTCGTGGACACAGAACCAACCCTTCGGAGCGGTTTCCGGGGTTTCGTCGGGTTTACAGGCCCTGGCTAACTCTTTCCGGCCGTGAGCCTGGACCATCAGGTTAACAACCTCCTGACTCAGTAGCAAAGAAGGCGAATGAGATCCAGAAGGGACGCCCCCACTGGAGCCACCTATCTTCTTTGCCCGCTTAGAGACTCTTGTAGCGATTGTCTCCTTGGCTTTTTTTCTTCTATCGCTTCATCTTTTCCCCAATTTCTTGCTTAACCTTCAGCAATTTAGCTCCGGAAGGAGTGATTCCGATTTCTCCAGAACCTTCCTTTAGGTGACTCATAATGAAGAGAAGCAAAGAAAATCCAAGGATAGAAAATAAAGAAGAAATCTAACTAGCAAAGCGAAATCTTTGAAAGCAAGGATCTTTACAGAGAAGCAATCGAAAACAAGTCTTTTTTTTAAAAAAAAAGAGACGCAGTAAAATAAAGGGGGAGAAGGGAAGTTACCTAGGAAACCGAATCGAGACGTGGGGAAGATGGAGAGCGTAGTAGTTAATGCTCGCAGCTTTATATCCCATCAAACCTCGGGATTCGGAAAGAGATAACTCGTAATCATTAGGCGAATAATATCTTCAAAAAGAGATCACTCGTAATCATTATCTCAACGAAAGGATTGAGTTCAGGCGGCTAGGTTTAGCTTCCGAGACGAAGAATCTTCCCTCGAAAGTTGGGGGCAACTGTTGGGCCCGAATATGGCCCGCTAGCTAGATACTAATAGACGGAAGCTAACGATGGGTCGCGATAGGCCCACCATGGAGTAAAACCATGAAGGAAGCTAAAACTAGGCTGGAGGCTGAGCACAGGGAATATTCACAAAAGAGGCCACGAGAAAGAGGTAGCTCGCGATGCAAAGGAAGAAGCGAAGGACCCAGTCAAAAGAAAGCTGGTGCGAATCCCTTAGTTTACGGAAGATATCTCAGAACCAGTTAGCAACGATCAAACGAAGCCTGAGGCTATTTAAAGAAGAAGAACCCTAAGACGCCTGGCCAGAACAGACTCTTATCTTTTGTAATCACAAGAATATCACCTTTTGTAATCATCTTTTCGTCTGAATCATTAATACAATCACATTCATTCTATAAGTTCTAACGGGATTCAGCCCACGTTATCTTTCCCTTAATTTTGACTTGATCTAAAATCTTGAAGTGAGTTTAATCCCTCACAGTCATCTTCTTCATCAGCTTCTGCATCCTCCACTGAGCAGATTTGCTTGTTTAGCAGTTTCTGAACATTGTCAAGTGTAGCTTGTACCTCATTTATATGTTCCTTTCCAAGGAACACTGCAGATCTTGCTCTTACAATGTTCTTTGTGCTGTTGCTGGATGCTAGGTTGTCTATTAGCTTCACAGCATCTTCAGGATTACTTGTGGTGAAGTTGCCTTCACTCGCAGTGTCTAGAGCCATCTGATATTTCAGTGTGATGCCTCTGAAGAAAGTGCAGAGCAGCTGCACTTTGTTGAATCCATGGTGTGGGCAGTCTCGCTGGTAAGACTTGAATCTGATCCAGGTATCCTTGAATGACTCTCCAGGCTCCTGATTGAATGTTGCAATTTTTCTCCTTAAGTCTTCAGCGCGCGCATCATCAAAGAAGTTACGCAAAAATGCGTTTTTGATGTCGCTCCAGGATGTAAGAGATCCTGGTGGTAGCTGCTTAAGCCACTGTAAAGCTTCTCCATATAAAGAGTGTTTGAAGAGCTTACAGAGAAGGTAGTCCACAGGGACTCCATTGGCTTTGATAGCAGATATGAGATCCTCGAACCTCTCCATATGGTCCATGGGATGCTCACTGGACAGCCCATAGTAAGGTGTCTGTCCCACAAGGGTGTAGTACTGCGGCTTGAGCTCGAAATCGCCTCTCTGAATAGCAGGGGGACGAATGGCTGATCTGTTGGTGTAGAACTAATCTGGACGGTTGTAGCCAGCTAGTGTTCGAGCAGCCTCTTCTACAGGTTGAACAGCTCCTGTAGGTGCAGTTTCTGGCTCAGGGATTACTTCATTATGAGCGTTGAGTTTCTGACCTGCTTCATTACGAAGGTGACCTTCTTGGTCACGCAAGTCTCCATTCTCATCTCGTGTGAGAATAATAGGCGCAACCATGACTCGCGGAGTAGTATAGATCGATATACGGTTAGGGGTATCGATTGATGTCGGATGAAAGATGTCGGTCGACGATGAAGTAGTGTCGGTCGACGTGAAGGTGCGAGTATCGGTCGACGAAGACGGTGTCTCGGTCTGCAGGGGTGCATCGGTATCGGTCGACAGGCAGTTGATGGCGTCGATCGATGCGGAACGGATTTCCTTGCGGATTGAACGTTCCAAGCTAGCAGGGTCTTTTGAGAACAAAAGTTGAGATTCCTTGTTGCTTCTGGTGCTGCTGGGCATATACCTGAAAAGACAAGAAAAAAAATTTGTGTCAGAAAACAAATTAAAATAAAAATAGAAATAACCTAGACCTAATCAGATTAGATCCTATTGTATCAAAGCTCCCCGGCAATGGCGCCAAATTTGATATCACTCAAATTACCCTAAGAAGTGACTTTACTCTCTCAAATAAGAGGTTCAGTTGTAGTACTTAGGGATCGAATCCACAGAGAGCTAGTGTACAAATAAGATGAAATCTTAATGACTATGCTAGGTTGAAAATAGTTTAAAGTAAATAGCAGGTTTGCTGAGTAAGGATAAGATTACTCAGTTGAAAGGATTTGGTTTTGAAACAATAAAGAAAAGTAGTTAGATTCAGGGTAAGTATTCAGGAATTCAGGATTATAAATACTATAAAGGCTAACAAGTTGCTTGCATGATATGTCAGAGCTCAACACTTATTAAATGAATCCATCAGCTCTCGCATTATTTAGACCATCTATTACTTAGATGCTAAATGGTGTTGCGGTCGGCTACTCTGCCGATGGTATCGATCGACGGTTCGATAGGAATATCGACCGACACCTCTAGCTACGTCGATCGATTACTCTATAGGCGTATCGATCGATACGGCTCTAAGCAAGCTTTATGCGCGAGTTGATACAATGCTCACCATGATTTTAGATCAGCTTTTGCATATCTCAAGAGGGTCATAGCATGTTTAGGATGTTGTTAGGTATTGCATGTAATAATCAATTCAATCCAAGTTCATGTTCTAGGTAGCTAAGCTAGAAAAAGCATTAGTGAACAATCTTAACAATAAATATCACAACTATAGCAATTATAGGTTGGGGCTAATCCCTCATATCCTATTTAAACCCTAAATCTAACAAATGAATCTACTCAGACATGGCTAAGTAGTTCATAGCAACAAGGTAATAATAGAAATTCATAGACCTATTAGAGGGTGAACACTTAGGTTCCAATCACAAATATCTTTGGATCTCTCCTCTAGGTCTAGAACTCTATAACCTTTGTTAACAAAAGAACTGAAAAGAAATAAGTAGAAGAAGGAGAAACTCTTAGAAAACTTGTATCTAATTATTTGCTTGTAAAACTTGTTGTAACTTCTCTTGTCTTGTCAAACACTTAGGCATATATAAATATGAGTTCATTAGGTTAAAAAACTCGTCAGGGGCATTCTTGTAAAATGTGATATCTTGGGCTTCAAGTTCGGCCAGGTCCAACTTGTCTTTCTGCCGCCTCAGTATCGATCGATAGTACAGGGTGTACATCGATCGATTATTGTGTCGATGTATCGTTCTTCGGCTAATGTGTGTCGATCGATTGCACAGAGTGTGAATCGATCGATGTGTAACTCTGGTGTCGACCTCTGGTCTCGATCACGGGTGAACTCTTCTTTAAGCTCCAAAAAGGCACCTAAAACATCACTTTTCTCCAAAATGCTTCTGAACCTGAAAACATACCTAATAGACTCCAAAACATATATAATAGTAGTAAAAACACTCATATACCATGGGTAAAAACGGGTAAAATCCATGGTATATCACCAACCCACACACTGGCTGGCTCCTTTTGTGTCTCTCTCTGGGTCAAGTTTACTTCAGTATCCTCAGCTTCACCACTCTCTTCTAAGGTAGTCTCTTCACTCAGCTCCTCATCATCAGACTCACTCAGCTCCCCTTCTATGTCTCTAGTCATGGCTACACCATCCCCTCCTCCTTTAAAAGGATTTGAGCTCAAATCCAATTCATCTGCAACAAAAGGGATCAAGTCAGAAACATTGAAAGTTGAACTTATTGTATACTTACCTTCAAGATCAATCTGGTAAGCATTGTTGTTGATTCTTTTCAACACTTTGAAAGGTCCATCTATCCTTGGCAACAACTTTGATTTCCTCTCAAAAGGAAACCTATCTTTTCTCCAGTGGATCCAAACAAGATCACCCGGTTCTAGCACCAACTCTTTCTTGCCTTTGTTCTTCTGTCTTTCATACATCTTGGTTCTCTCCTCTATGTTCTTCTGGACCTGCTCATGCAAAGACTTAACAAACTCGGCCTTCTGCTTGCCATCAAGGTTAGCTTGTTCTTTTAAAGGTAAAGCAAACAAATCAAGAGGAGACAGTGGATAAACTGTAAACTACTTGGAAAGGAGAGAACTTGGTAGCTGAATGCATTGCCCTATTTTATGCAAACTCTACATGTGGTAAACAATCTTCCCAAGTCCTATTTTATGCAAAATCTACATGTGGTAAACAATCTTCCCAAGTCCTAATGTTACTCTTGATGATAGCACGCAGAACAGTAGACAAAGTCCTATTGACTGTTTCAGTTTGCCAATCAGTTTGGGGATGACAAGTAGTGGAAAACAATAGCTTAGTTCCCAACTTTCCCCACAGAGTCTTCCAAAAATAGCTAAGGAACTTAGAATATCTATCAGAAACTATAGTCCTAGGCATACCATGCAACTAACAACCTCTCTAAAGAATAGATTGTGAGTTTTTACAAGAGATCCCAACTCTATATGCTCTGGTTGTGTTTGTGTGTAAGAACAGCTCCAAAAGGAGAAGGATATGAGTTTTTGAATCAAGGATCTAAGAGAGAGATAAATAAGAGTGTTTAGGTGTGTGGATAAGAGATTAAGAGACTAAGATAGAGAGATTAAGAGACTAAGATACTAAAGAGATTGAGAGATTAAGAACAAGAGACTTTAAGATTATGAAGAGGAGAGGGGAAGTCCCCCTTACTCCCTTAAGAAGTTTACAAACGACCACAAGAGCTTATATATGCTCTCTTACAAGTTGCAACACATAAAACCCTAAAGATGAAGATAAGACATGAAAGGTGGAGATGGACTGGTTTGAAATGGATGGTGAGGATAGATGGTCTTCACTTTAATTTGAATCTGGTCAAAGAGAGGGCTGGATGCTGATTGGATGATGGCGGGCGCCTATGTATGCAGCCTTCTTACTGTCTAGGTTCATCCCAAAGACTACTCTTCCCTTTCCAGCCACAGCCAGCTAATGGCAGCCTGTTCTTGGACCAAAGGAACCAATCAGCATCAGGCAGCTCCCACTGGTCGCTTGCCTTGCACACAGCATCTTTGTCTTCTTCTCTTAAGAGTTTTGTCTTCTTCTCTTAAGAGCCTCTTTTGTCTTCTTCTCTTAAGAGCTGACCTCTGCCCTATTTTTTCACAGACCTCAAATGTCTTCTCCATGTTGAGGAAAGATAATATTGGGGTCGACCCTATCTTCGCACATCCGTACATGGTCGACCCTATCTTTGCACATCCAACCAACATCTCCTAAACCCCTTCCATAGATCAGTCTAAGCTTCTCCTAAGCTCAACTTCTCTATGATAGATGCTTCAAGACACTCCTGAAGCTTTGCTGAACTTCTTCTAGAGATCACCTTAAGTTTGCCCTATTTGTGCACAAGCTTCTTTCTGCTCTTCAGTTCAACATAGATCAGCTACTAAAGATGCATCATCAGTTTTATGGCAAGGTATGAAGTGAGCCATTTTAGAAAACCTATCAACAACTACAAAGATACTATCTCTACCTTTCCTAGTTCTAGGCAATCCTAAAACAAAGTCCATATAGATGTCAATCCATGGTTCAGTAGGGATAGGAAGAGGCGTGTACAAACCTGTTGGTTGAACCTTGGACTTGGCTTGCTTACACACAACACACCTGGAGCACACCCTCTCCACATCTTTCTTCATACTCGGCCAGTAGAAGTGTCCTTGCAAGGTAGAGAGTGTTTTGGCGACTCCAAAGTGACCCATCAGCCCTCCTCTATGAGCTTCCCTGACATATAATTCCCTCAAAGAACCACAAGGAACACACAGGCGGTTATCATAGAAAAGAAAACCTTTTACTTTATAGAATTTACGACTAGCATGTTTCTCATATTCCCTAAAGACTTCCTTAAACTCAGGATCATCAGCATAGCAAGATTTAATATGTTCAAATCCTAAGAGCTTAGTTTCCATTGTTGATAAAAGAACATACCTTTTGGAGAGTGCATCAGCAACTACATTCTCCTTACCTTGCTTGTAGTGGATGACATAAGGGAATGTCTCAATGAACTCTACCCACCTAGCATGCCTCTTGTTCAGCTTCTGTTGCCCCTTTAGATGCTTAAGAGATTCATGATCAGTGTGGATCACAAACTCCTTTGGCCACAAGTAATGTTGCCACACTTGCAAAGCTCTCACCAAGGCATACAGCTCCTTGTCATAGGTTGGGTAGTTCAGTGTGGCGCCTCCTAGCTTCTCACTGAAGTAAGCTATAGGCCTCTTTTCCTGCATCAAAACAGCTCCTATCCCAATACCAGATGCATCACATTCAATTTCAAAGGTTTTAGAAAAGTCAGGGAGTACAAGTAAAGGAGCACTTGTTAACTTCTCTTTAAGCATTTGAAATGCATCTTCTTGGGCTTGCCCCCAAGTGAAACCTACACTCTTTTTGATTACTTCAGTGAGTGGGGCAGCAACTGTGCTGAAGTCTCTCACAAACCTCCTATAGAAGCCAGCAAGTCCATGAAAACTTCTAACCTCTCCAATGGATTTATGAACCGGCCATTCCTTGATAGCCTTCACTTTTTCTTCATCAACCTGTATGCTCTGTGATGTCACAACAAAACCTAAAAAGACAAGGTTATGTGTTCCAAAAGAGCACTTTTTATAATTAGCATACATGTTCTCCTTCCTAAGCACATATAGAACTTGTTTCAAGTGGTTAACATGTTCTTTCATGGTCTTGCTATAGATCAGTATATCATCAAAGTACACTACTACAAATTGTCCTATCAAAGCTCTCAAGACATGATTTATTAACCTCATAAAAGTACTAGGTGCATTAGTCAATCCAAAAGGCATCACAAGCCATTCATACAATCCTAGCTTAGTTTTAAAAGCAGTTTTCCACTCATCTCCTTCTTTCATTCTAATCTGGTGGTAACCACTCTTTAAGTAAATTTTAGAAAAGACACATGAATCATGTAACTCATCTAACATATCATCTAAGCGAGGGATAGGATGTCTATACTTAACTGTGATATTGTTGATGGCTCTGCAATCCACACACATCCTCCAGCTCCCATCTTTCTTGGGCACCAATAGAACAGGTACAGCACAAGGACTCATACTCTCCCTGATGTGGCCCTTCTCCAGCAGATCATTGACTTGTTTCTGAAGCTCCTTGGTCTCCACAAGATTGGTCCTGTATGCTGGCCGGTTTGGTAAGGTAGCTCCTGGTACAAAGTCGATCTGATGTTCTATCCCTCTAATAGGCGGCAAGCCCATGGGATTGTCATCTGGAAACACATCTTTATACTCCTGCAAAAGACACTCAATCTCTTCTGGAATTACAGGATCAGTGTTAGTAGAAGAGTTCAACAATTCTTTGTAAACTACTAATATCAAATTTGATTGTTCAATCACAGCAGTTTTGATATCTTTAGCAGTAGCAAAGAGGTTGAGTTTACTTACCTGTTTGGTCTCATCCAGTAACAAAGTCTTACCGGCTGCCTTGGTCTCCTCCCTCTTCCTTTTGAGATGCATTTGATCCTGGTGTACTTCTTGGGGTGTCATAGGCACCAGGGTGACTTGTCTCTCCTTATGAACAAAAGTGTATCTGTTGGTGAAGCCATCATGTACTGATCTCTTGTCATACTGCCATGGCCGTCCAAGCAGAATGTGGCTAGCTTCAAGGGGTGCCACATCACAAGTGATCTCATCCTGGTACCTTCCCACTGATAGTAAGACCTTCACTTGCTTGCTGATCTTTAATCCTCCCTCGTCATTAATCCATTGCAAGAGATATGGTTTAGGATGTTTCTACACTTCAAGAGACCCAACTTCTCCACCAGCTCATCACTTGCTACATTAGTACAGCTTCCTCCATCAATGATCAAGCTGCACACTTTGTCTTGGATCAAACATCTGGTGTGAAACAGGTTCTCTCTCTGTCCATCCTATTTGGTCTTAGGCTGGGCATTGAGAAGTCTCCTAACAGTTCTCCTTGAATTGGATACTCCACGACTTCCTCATCAGTCTCTTGGCCGGCATCCTCTTCCTCAGAAATCACTTCTCCATTGGCTAGGATAGTCATCACCTTCTTGTTGGTACACTCATTAGCATAATGTCCAAAACCATGACACTTGAAACACTTAATGTTCCTTGTTCTAGTAGGTGTGGCTGCTCCTTTACCCTTGTCCTCTCATTTGGTATCTACTGAAGAAGACCCTTCCTTTGGCTTATCAGATGGTTTATCATCCTTCGAGTAGGCCGGTTTTGAAGCAGAGCGGTATGGAGATCTGGTGGAACTCTTCCTCTTATTTTGCTGCTTAATCAGGATGGCCTTATGCAGTAGTTCATCCATGTCCTCATACTCCTGCAGCTCCAGTCTATCTTGTATGTCCCTGTTTAGACCTCCTTGGAACCTAGCCATAGTAGCTTCTACTCCTTCTTCTAAGTCAGCTTTCAGGATGAGTGTCGCCATCTCCTGGTGATAGTCCTCTACACTCTTTGTCCCTTGAGAAAGCCTTCTCAGTTTCTGGTGAAGATCTCTCCCATACTGAGTAGGAACAAATCTCTTCTTCATCACAGTTTTCATCTCAAACCAGGAAGCTATCTGAGGCTCTCCATTGCGTCTCCTGGTAGTAGCAATCTGATCACACCAGTTTATAGCATAACCACAAAAATCAGTGGCTGCTAATCTCACTTTCCTCTCCTCAGTAAACTGCTGGCAATTGAAAACTAGCTCAATCTTCTTCTCCCACTCCAAGTAAGCATCAGGATCATTCTTGCCATGGAATGGAGGGATTCTAAGCATGAGATTTCCTAGGTTATCAGTTGCTGGTCTCCTTTGGTTATGGCGTCTGCTGCATTGGCTGGCCTGAGAGTTATTGTCACTCTCTCCTGATGTATCATCCTCCAGCTGCTCGCCATAGATCCTATGTCCACCAACCTCAACTCGCCGTCCTCTTGTAGGTCCGATGCGTGCTCTCTGAGCTCCAGAAACAGCTCCTCTCTCTCGTCCTGCATCATCACCAAACAAATTTTCATTAGCATGCTGAGCACGGTTGTAAGTATTTTGCATTCTTCTAGTTATCTCAGCCATCATGGTTTCAAACTGAAGCTGGTTAAGATTGATTTACTGGATAGCCAATTCTTCTGGCTCCTCTGGTTGCTTCCCAACTCGCTTCTCATCAGCCATTGTCACCTGAAACAGTTAGAGAAAACACAAAAACAAAGAAACAAAACAACTCTCTCTCACTCAGTTTTAAGCTGCCAAGTCTCTGCTCTTCTCACAAGTTCAGTTAAGATTCAAAGCTCTACACCTAAGATCTAGAACTAAATCCCAATGAATCAGAGAGAAAGTATTAAGAGATTTAGGCACCAGCTGACTTTACCACCCTGAGCTGGATTACCCTTCAGCTAGCTGGATTTCCCTTCAGCTTTCTTTTTTTTTTTTGGATCAAAGATCTCTTTTCTTTTCTTTTTTTCTTTCTTTTGATTACCAGGGTTGGCTCAGCTGGTTTACAATAGATACATAGATAAGAGAAGTGTTTGATGGATAGAATGATCTTAGTAGTCAAAATCGCAAACCCTAACCTTCAAGTGGCTCTGATACCACTTGGTGCAGCCTGGGTATGGCTTATGCTCCTGGATCACTTGAAGGTAATGGAAGAGGGATGTACTTGGAAGGCTACTAGCTCTCCTTTGAACTATGGTCGGATCTCTGCTGCGGTGGAAGGCTACAGAGATGGATAGCTACTCAAAGACACAGGATCACCCTGTATTGTCTAAGATGGTTTCACAAGGAATTCCTTCCTTTAAGTGAGATCAATGTTCTTTAGCTGAACAGAGAAAGCATGAGACAAGGCAAGCAAAGTTGGTGGAAATTTCTTAGATTCAAAAGTTGAAAAAGAATGAAGGTTGTGTACAATGTTTTAAAAGAAATCGACAATCTACCCTAGATGTAAACCGAGGTGGTTTAATCTATTTCCTAAATCTAATACCAATCGAATTGGTTTATTTTAAAATCCTAATCCTACCCAAACTTGGTTTACTAATCCTAATTGTCTTTGGTTTAAAATAAATGAAAGCCCAATAACCAAATCTATTACATTGCAATTAAATTAAACCAACAGGCTGGTTTGTCTTGGACTTCTCTCTTTGGGCCAAGCCCCACGACCTTTATCAAGTCCTGGAGGCTCTTCTCTTGTGATCTCAGCCTGGCTCTAGTGATTGGTCCAACCCACACACTGGCTGGCTCCTTTGGTGTCTCTCTCTGGCTCAAGTTCACTTCAGTATCCTCAGCTTCACCACTCTCTTCTAAGGTAGTCTCTTCACTCAGCTCCTCATCATCAGACTCACTCAGCTCCCCTTCTATGTCTCTGGTCATGGCTACACCACCTTTGATAGTAGATTCTGGAGCATGCCATCATATGATTAGTGATACAAATTTGATTAAGAACATTGAACCGGCTAATGGGCTTGTCATGATAGCTAATGGTTATAAGATACCAATTAGAGGAATTGGTGATCTAAAAATTGTTTGAGAAAGAGTCTAGAGCTTTTTCTATGGCTGAGTTCACATCAAATTTGCTTTCAGTAAAGAAGTGTGCAAACTGATTTACATTGCAATGTTATCTCTAGTCCTAATGATGTGAAGTTTCAGTATATTAAAAGCAGCAAAATGATTGGACAAGGAGTTACCAATGGAGAGCTTTATGTGCTAGACGACCTAGCTCCTGTTTCTGATCATTGTTGCTCATTTACTTCTGCTTCTAGTTTCAATAAAGATGCTTTGTGGCATGCTAGATTAGGACATCCCCATGTTAGGGCTTTGAACTTGATGTTACCAGGTGTTAATTTTGAGAATAAAGATTGTGAAGCATGTATTTTAGGCACACATTGTAAGACTGTGTTTCAAAGATCAACTTCTGTTTATGAAAATTGCTTTGATTTAATCCACTCTGATGTTTGGACTGCACCATGCTTGTCTAGGGATAATTACAAATACTTTGTCACATTCATAGATGAAAAATCCAAATACACCTGGTTAACTTTAATCCAATCAAAGGATAGTGTGTTTGATGCATTTAGAAATTTTCAGGACTATGTGACTAACCATTATCATGCCAAGATTAAGATTTTCAGGTCTGATAATGGTGGGGAGTTCACAAGCAATGCTTTTGAAGAGCACCTTGTCAAACATGGGATCTAGCATCAAACTAGCTGTCCTTACACACCACAACAGAATGGTGTGGCCGAGAGGAAGAACAGGCATCTTATGAAGGTGGCTTGGTCCATGATGTTCCAAGCAAAGGTGCCTAAGAGATTCTGGAGTGATACTGTGTCTACAACATGCTATCTGATCAACTGCCCACCAACACAGGTCCTCAAGGGTCAAGCTCCATTTGAAGTGATGAACAAGCGCAAGCCAGTGCTTGACTATCTGAGAGTCTTTGGATGCGTATGCTATGTTCATGTGCCTGGAGGCAAAGAGTACAAAAGCTATGTTTATTGGCTGCTCTACAACCCAAAAAGGGGTACATATGTTATGATCCAAACACAAGGAGAATGTTTGTTTCAAGGGATGTGAAGTTTATGGAAGAAAAGGGATACTATGCTGATCAGGATCAAGAGGACTTAAGGGATCTGAGCTCGGACAGAGCATCTACCTTGAGGATCATCTTGGAACGATTGGGTATTGGAGTGTCCCAGGATTCGAATAGAATGGGAGGAGTACCAGTGATACCTCAGGAGACTACTGAAGCAACCAACTCACCTCACCTTGTTCATGAAGGGGGGAACGTATATGAGTCTTCAAGCGCAAGTAATATAAGAGAAGAAGCCTCAGGCATACATGATCAAGGTGATGAGATACATGATAGAGAGGAGACTCAAGAAGAGTCTGAATCAAGAGGACAAGAACAAAGAGATGGAGATGAGTCTAGACAAGAAGAAGGAGATGATGCGGCTTCTGTGCAAGAGAGTACAACTCAAGGAGAGCAACCACCAGAAGCTCCACCATTGAGAAGGAGCACAAGGGTGAGGACGGATCCTTCCAACTGGGTAAACACGCGAGTGTACTACAATGCCCAGATGTGAAGCATCCTTCTCAAGCCATGTGTTCCTTTGCTCAATATCCTGAAGAGCATTGTGCCTTCATAATGAGCTTAGATGAAAGCTTTGTTCCAAGGTCTTATGAAGAATCAATGATGCATGAGGATTGGAAAGCATCTGTTGGAGATGAAGCCAATGCTATGATAAAGAATGACACTTGGTATGAGAGTGCTTTAGCAAAAGGGAAGAAGGCTGTGACCAGTAGATGGATCTTCACTATCAAATACAAGCCTGATGGAACCGTGGATAGAAAGAGACAATACTTGTGGCAAGAGGATACACTCAGACCTATGGAGAGGATTACATTGACACATTTTCACCAGTGGCCAAGCTACACACCATTAGGATTGTGCTATCCCTTGCTGTGAACCTTGGTTGGGATCTTTGGCAAATGGATGTGAAGAATGCCTTCTTGCAAGGAGAACTTGAAGATGAGGTTTACATGTTGCCTCTTCCGGGTCTAAAGCACTTGGTAAAGAAAGGGAATGTGTTCAGATTGAAGAAAGCCATTTATGGTCTCAAGCAGTCACCAAGAGCTTGGTATCACAAGCTAAGCCCTACTTTGAATGGGAGAGGATTCAGAAAGGCCGAGCTTGACCACACTCTCACAACTCCCTCAGGTATTGTTGCAATCCTTGTGTATGTTGATGATATCATCATCACTGGAAGTGATAAAGATGGTATCAAGGCTACCAAGGAGTTTCTCAAATCTGTTTTTGAGATTAAAGACTTGGGAGAGATGAAATACTTTCTTGGAATTGAGTTATGTAGATCCAAGGAAAGTTTGTTCATCTCTCAAAGGAAATATATATAATTATAGAGAATAATAGAAGGTATTGAGAGATTAAGAGAGATTTGAGAGAGATTAATGAGATTAAGAAATGATTTAAGAGATTAAAAATCTATCATGATGAACACCAATCACAAATGAGAGAAAGAGACTCATAAACTCTGCTTAGATTGATAATTGAGAGTGTTTACAATTTATATAGATGAGAATACAAGGGCTTTCAGCCAAGTAAAGACTAGCAAGCATGTGAGGTCAAAGGAAGAAGGGAGCGTCCATTTGAAAAGAGCCAATGGGAGGAGCCTCACGCTTTTGGCATCAAGGTATCTTTGGGCTTGATCCTGACAGCCTGTGCCAGCCTGTCAGACGCGCCTATGATCTCTTCCAACGGTCATATGCTTGCAAGGTAAAGAAGAGAAGTAACCATGCGGATTACTTCACCCGGGTAACTCCTTTTTACCCTGGTTGTGACTATTGCCTTGTACGGCCTCTTGTACAGACATGTAGGGGGACACCTAGGCCAAACTCTCCCAAATGCTCCCAAATGATCTCCTCTTCATGTTTCTCAACTCCTCATTCTTCTCATGACTTCTACACTCCATTTCCTCATCTCATACTTCATGTAACACCTCACATCTCAACACTCCCCCTCAAGCTTAACCATGTGGAACAAGTCAAGCTTGTAAGGCCATTAGATCTTCCTCATTAAAAACCTCTCCAAGGAAAACCCATTGGGACAAAATCTTGATGAGGAAAAAAAGAGTAAAGATCTCACAGCAAGGGGATCAGTTCCTGCTAGGAGTGAGATCAATGAGCCCCAATCTCACATGTATGGACTCCATTGTCTTCTGCCTAGCTGCCTTAGTGAATAAATCTGCAAGCTGGTCTTCACTTCTAGTGTAGCAAGGTAAGAGCACTCCCAACACTATCATCTGCCTCACCTTCTGACAATCAACCTCAATGTGCTTCGTTCTCTCATGGAATACTGAGTTGGTAGCAATGTGAATGGCCGCCTGGTTGTCACAATGCATGGTCATAGGAGCTGCGTGATCTATCTCTAAGTTCTTCATGATTCCCTTGATCCTTACCAACTCGTTAGTGAGCTTAAGCATGGCTCTATACTCTGCCTCAACAATAGAACAAGACACCACCTTCTGCTTCTTGCTCTTTCATGTCACAAGATTTCCTCCAATAAAGGTGCAATAACCTGTTGTGGATCTCCTATCAGCTCGGTCACCAATCCAATCAGCATCACAATACCCAACTACTTCAGTGCACCCCATTGATATCTTGCATATTTACATGTTTTTAGCATCCATATCTCATGCATTTTGATCATATAAGTTAGGCATTAGGCATGTTTAGGTCCATTTTGCATTCATTTGTCCTTATCAGGTGTTGTAGTATGCTTTGGTGTGATTTGAGGTGTTTGGAAGCCTTATGACCTAAAAAGAAGTGAAGATTCAAGTTTGGCCTTGAAATGAGAAGTGAAATCATGAGAAGGAGAAGTGGTCCGGGATGACTAGGCCTGGGAAAGGTACCCGGTCGTTTGAGAGGTGCTGGAGGAGACCAGGCCGGGGAGATCAGTCCGGGGAAGAGCACCCGGTCGGGAAGGACGCCAGCAGAACGGACGGCCGGGGAGTCCAGACCGGCTTGATGTACCCGGGCGATGAAGCAGCACACGATCCGGACAGGCCGGGGACAATGGTCCGGCTTGGAGCACCCGGACGATGAAGAGCATGAAGTGGACCGGGGACAGTGGTCCGGCTTGTACCCGGGCGATGAGGCAGCACACAGCAAGGCGTCCGGACGGCCGGGGACACGCGTCCGGCTTGGTGACCCCATACGATGAAGCACAGAGAATAGACTGGGGAGCCCAGACCGGCTTGGAGTACCCGGTCAGGAGAAACACACGCGCAGGACGTCCGGACGACCGGGGAGACGCGTCCGGCTTGGTGAACCCGGACGGGACAAGGCGCGGACAGAACAGGGACGACCGGGGTGGGACGACCGGGTTGGACCATTTGGTTCAACCCTGACCGAGTTTTTATGCTTCCTTTCTATTGGTTGAGACTCATTTGGCTCAAGGACTTTTTAGTAATTTTGTTTTATGTTTCTAGGGCTTTTAAGCCAAGTATAAATACTCTAGTTATCCTTATTTTGGGACTGATGTTATTTTTCTCTCTAAGAACACAAGCCTTTGAGTAAAGTTTTATCTTTGAATCATAATCTCATCTCACCTTTGTGTTCTTGATTGTTTGATTTCATCCCCTTTCTTTCTCTTCATGATTAAGCTTGGATTCCTCATGGATTTAAGAGTAATCATGGTGATTAGTGAGTAGATCCATTTAAGATCCATGGGTTAGGGAGACTAATGGGTGATTAAGCTGGATCTAGGGTGTTTTAGTGTAGATCTATCTTGTTCCTTGCTAGTAGAGTGCTTTTAATGCTTCTTTTGAGTTGGCCTCTCAAAGGTTGAGTTCTAGACATTTCCCACCCACAAGGTGTTCTATGAAATGTCTGAACCAACTCTACTAAGCTTTTAACATTCTTTACCAAAGACCATTTATTGTAAAGGTGTTAAGATGGCTAGTAGGCTTGTTCTTAATGATTGCTTGCATGTTATTCAGCCAATGACGATTTGATGTTTGAGATGTGTTAGCAATTGAACATTCTTCTAGACCATAGAGTTTGTTTAGACTTGTGCCTAGGCCTAAGGTTGATAGATTGATTGTTAGCTGCCACCCTTAGATGGATGCTTGATCCCCCAAGGTCAATTCCCTTAGCCCATGGGTCTCATCTCTTCATAAAGAAAGAAAGCTTTATATTTTCTTGCATTTTAGATATTGTCTTAGTTTAATAATCATCTCCTTTAATGATTGCATTTAGATTAAGCATAGACTTGTATTCCCTTTGCTTTGTGGTCACTTAGAACTGGTTCGACAATCTTATATACTACATCATTTGATTAGGACCCTTGAAAAGTCCTTTCATCACCCATCCATACTCCAAGACCAGTAGTTCCATTCAAGTACATGAGGATCCTCTCCACCATGCGCCAATGATGCTCCTTTGGAACTTGCATATGCTGGCTCACCTGATTCACAGCAAAACAAATATCAGGCCGTGTGATAGTCAAATAGATCAGCTTACCTACAACCTTTCTGTAAAGCTTGGGATCATGAAATGGTTGGCTATCTTCACTCTCCCCCTCCCGAGGAACCTTGTACCCATCTTCCATGGGCATCTTAGCTATCTTTCCACCATAGACACCTGCATCTTTCAAAAGATCAAGTGTGTATTTCCTTTGAGAGATGAACAAACCTTCTTTAGATCTACACAGCTCAATTCCAAGGAAGTATTTCATCTCTCCTAAATCTTTAATTTCAAAGACTGATTTCAGAAACTCCTTGGTAGCTATGATACCATCTTTATCACTTCCAGTAATGATAATATCATCAACATACACAAGAATTGCAACAATACCTGAGGGTGTAGTAAGAGTGAATAGAGTATGGTCAAGTGATATGATCATGGACCAGCAAGATGATAAAGATGGAGAGTTCAAGCTAGTTGGTGGAGATGGAGAGCTTAAAGAGAAACCAGCTGAAGAAGATGATGTCTTAGCCATTCCCAAAGGTCCCATGACTCGTGCAAGAACAAGAAGACTCAATGAAGCTGTTGGAAACATTCTCAAGACCTCTAAGAAGCAAGAAGACTGTCTTGGTAGAAGCTTGATCCACCAAGACACACTTATCACCCTTCATGTGATCTTACCATCAAGCTGATCATCATCTAGGCAAGTGGCTTGGTGTACTCTCTTTCCCTTGATTAGTTTTGTCCCACTGGGTTTTCTAATCAAGGTTTTTAACGAGGCATCAAGTTCACTTACATATCTCCTAGGTGATGCATCATGGGTGCATCTGAGATGCATTTCGATCTTATGTTATAATTAGACTACGGTTTTGTTATTTTCTTTTGTAATTTGAAACACAAGGAGCGTGTTCCTTTAATGAGCTTGTGCATGTACAAGTCTCAGCCTATATATAGTGCTGTAGCCGCAACCCTAAGAAGGAATCAAGTCTTTTCTTTAAACCTTTGTGTTTTCTTTCTCCCTTGCTTATCGTGAGAGAGTGTCTTGTGTGTAATATCCAGTCTGTTGGTGTGTAATTTCCAACACCCAAGGGCTTTAGAGAGGTGTGTCATATCCGATCAAAGCCTAGGAGTATCAAGAAGCCTTTCCGCAGCCTCTTGTGTCACCAATCGATCCACAAGCCTTGATAAACTTGAGCCTTGACTCGTTTGTGCAGGGATCTATCCAGTTCCATCCAGAGAAGCATCCTAGGAGTTCATTAAGTGGTATCAGAGCACTCTGGAAGGGGAGTTCATTAAGTGGTATCAGAGCATAAGATCTATTCTTTATCAATTCATATCTTTGATCTTTTGATTCTTGTGTGTTGATTCTCACTTGATCTGATTGTTTTCATTGTTAGAATTGATAGATCTATTGTTTTGTGAATCATTATTGACAGATCTAAGAGTTTCGATCAAGTTTTAAACAAAACCTTTTCACCTTCTTGTCGATTACGTTACTAGATTGATTGATCTAAAAGGTTCTAGTGTTGTGTGTTTCGATCTGTTCTTGATAGCATAAATCAGAGTCCATTGAATCACAATTCATCATCTGTTGAATCTGATCTGTGTTGTTTCGATTTCGAGAAGTTATATAGTTCAAATCGTCGCGTGTTGCTCAAGTATCATCTTTGCCGCTTTGATTTGAATCTCTGTTTCCTTATTTGGATGCTTTGTGTTTTAAATCCTTTGAACTATTTACTGGTTCAAGTTTGTTTTGTGTATCGGGAAGCAATGGGATCCGAGGAAGATGATGTAACTTTTATGAGAAGGAACCGAATGTTACAAGAAGCAATCACCAAACAAGTTATGGATTCTATGGTGAAGTTGCTGGAAGAAAAGTATGACCAGAGACCGAATGATAGACAGGAACAAACACCTGATCAGAGACATGAGCGAAGAAGGAACAGACGTGGTCAGCGTGAACATGCTGGATCAGAAGAGACTGATAACTTCTATGAGAAAAGTAGCCATAGCTCCGGTTCAAGACCTAGCAGTAGAAGATCACGGCATGATCATGAGGGCCATAGACACAGACGCAATGAGCTAGCTGGAATAAAGCTTAAAATCCCTCCTTTCCATGGCAAGGCTGATCCAGATGCTTATCTTGAGTGGGAAAAGAAGATAGAACTTGTCTTCAACTGTCAGCATTATTCAGAGACTAAGAAGATTCAAGTGGCTGCTACAGAATTATATGATTATGCTTTGAGCTGGTGGGATCAGTTGGTTACAAACAGGAGACGCAATGGTGAATATCCTATTGATACATGGAATGAGATGAAGGCTGTTATGCGCAAGAGGTTTGTACCAAGCCATTATCATCGTGATCTCCATCAAAGGTTGAGAAAGCTAACACAAGGATCACGGTCTGTAGAAGAGTACTTTCAAGAAATGGAACTGCTGATGTTGAAGGCTTGTATATCAGAGGATAGAGAGGGTACTATGGCATGGTTTCTTGGAGGACTTAACCGTGAAATACAAGACAATGTGGACATGCAGCACTACGTGGACTTGGAAGAGATGTTTCACAAAGCTATTCTTGTGGAGCAACAAGTGAAAAGAAAAGGGCATTCTCAAAGTAGCTATGGAACTAAGTATCAAGGTGCTAAGGAGGATAAACCGGGCTACCAAAAGAAGAGTAAGCCATATCAGAAAGAGGAGGCCAAACCTACTGGTACTATCAACAAGGGAAAGGGAAAAGCTGAGGCCTCTACTACCAGATCAAGAGATGTTAAGTGCTTTAAGTGTCAAGGAAGAGGACACTATGCTAATGAATGCACCAACAAACGTGTGATGATCCTTCTTGATAATGGGGAATATGAGTCCGAGGATGATGAGCCGGAGAAAGAGGAAGGATCCAGTTCAAAAGAGGAGTATGTAGCCAATCCGGTTACTGGAAGATTGGTGGTTGCAAGAAGGACTTTGAATCTGCAAAGTAAGACCGAGGAGTTGGAGCAAAGGGAAAATCTATTCTACACTCGATGTCTTGTGCAAGGAAAAGTCTGTAGTCTTATAATAGATGGAGGCAGCTGTGTTAATGTTGGAAGTGAGACTATGGTAAAGAAGCTGGGATTGAAGGTTCAGAAACATCCTAAACCGTACAGGCTGCAATGGCTCAATGATGAAGGAGAGATGAGTTTCTACTCAGGTTGTGGTTCCTTTAGCCATTGGAAAGTATGAAGATGAGGTTCTGTGTGATATTTTACCTATGGAGGCTGGTCACCTTCTTCTTGGAATGCCGTGGCAATCAGATAGAAGTGTGATGCATGATGGATATGCAAACAAGCACACCTTTGAGTTTAAAGGAAGAAAAACCGTTCTTGTGCCACTAACTCCTAAAGAAGTACAACAAGATCAACTTAAGCTACAAACTCAGAAAGAAACTGACCTCAAAGCTGAACCAACCAAGCAACGGAACTTCTATACCAAGTCTGGTGATGTTAAGAGAACTCTCTGCTCTAATTTTCCTATTATATTGTTCATATATAAGGAAACACTCTTGAGTTTACCTGATCTTGCACCGGTGTATCCAAGTGAACTTGTTGAGCTTTTGCAGGAATATAAAGATGTGTTCCCTGAAGATAACCCCATTGGACTACCACCAGTACGAGGGATAGAGCATCAAATTGACTTTGTACCTGGTTCTACCCTTCCTAACCGGCCAGCATACAGAACTAATCCGGTGGAGACTAAAGAGCTACAAAGACAAGTAGAGAAACTGATGGATAAGGGCCATATCCGTGAAAGCATGAGTCCTTGGGCTGTACCAGTACCTCTAGTTCCCAAGAAAGATGGAAGCTGGCGCATGTGTGTTGATTGCAGAGCCATCAACAACATAACAGTGAAGTATCGCCACCCTATCCCTAAATTAGATGATATGCTTGATGAGTTGCATGGTTCTTGCATCTTTTCTAAAATTGATCTAAAGAGTGGATATCATCAAATTAGGATGAAAGAGGGTGATGAATGGAAAACTGCATTTAAAACAAAGCATGGTTTGTATGAATGGTTAGTAATGCCATTCGGAATTACAAATGCACCTAGTACATTCATGAGACTGATGAATCATGTGCTTAGATCATTCATAGGATTGTTTGTTGTAGTTTATTTTGATGACATCCTAGTCTACAGCAAGTGTCTCAAGGAGCATATAGATCATCTTAGAGCTGTTCTTGATGTGTTGAGGAAAGAAAGACTACATGCTAATCTTAAGAAGTGTACTTTTTGTACAGATAACTTGGTCTTTTTAGGTTTTGTTGTGAGTGCAGATGGAGTCAAAGTTGATCAAGAGAAAGTAAAGGCTATACAAGAGTAGCCGAGCCCTAAGACAGTGGGAGAAGTAAGAAGCTTCCATGGACTTTCTGGCTTCTACAGGCGATTTGTGAGGGACTTCGGTACCATAGCAGCTCCCTTAACTGAGGTTATCAAGAAAGATGTGGGATTCAAATGGGGAGAAGCTCAAGAAAATGCCTTCCAATGCCTAAAAGAGAAGCTAACTAATGCCCCTCTTCTTATACTTCCAGATTTTAATAAAACTTTTGAGATTGAATGTGATGCATCTGGTATTGGAGTTGGTGCTGTTTTGATGCAAGAAAAGAGACCCATAGCCTACTTCAGCGAGAAGCTTGGAGGCGCCACACTCAATTATGCAACTTATGATAAGGACTTGTATGCATTGGTGAGAGCATTGCAAACTTGGCAGGACTAACTTTGGCCCAAGGAATTTGTGATACATACGGATCATGAGTCTCTCAAATACCTTAAAGGACAGAACAAACTAAGCAAAAGACATGCCAGATGGGTCGAGTTCATTGAGACATTCCCTTATGTAATCAAGTACAAACAAGGTAAAGAAAACATAGTGGCTGATGCATTGTCTGGAAGGTATGTCCTCTTAAACACTTTAGATGTCAAGCTATTGGTTTTTGAGCAGATTAAAGGTATGTATGAAACTGATCCTTACTTTAAAGATGCTTATATGCCATGTGAGAAATTTGCTGCTGGACATTACTTTCAACATGATGGCTTTCTCTTCTATGATAACCGATTGTGTGTGCCTAATTGCTCTCTGAGAGACTTGTTTGTTAGAGAATCTCATGGAGGAAGCCTCATGGGGCACTTTGGTGTTGCAATGACTCTTAAAACATTGCAAGATCATTTCTTTTGGCCTCGGATGAGAACAGATGTGGAGAAACTTTGTGAGAGGTGCGCAACATGTAAGCAAGCTAAGTCAAAGGTTCAAAGCCACGGTTTGTATACTCCCTTACCCATCCTTTATCATCCTTGGAATGATATCTCTATGGACTTCATAGTTGGCTTGCCTAGAACTAGAACCGGAAAAGATTCAATCTTTGTTGTTGTGGATAGGTTCTCAAAAATGGCGCATTTCATAGCTTGTCACAAAACTGATGATGCATTGCATATTGCTGACCTGTTCTTTAAAGAGATTGTGCGTTTACATGGCATGCCTAGGACTATAGTTTCTGATAGAGACAACAGAGATGGTGAAACAACTCCACGAGCAGGCTAGGCTCAACATTGAGGAGAAAACCAAGCAGTATGTCAAACATGCTAACAAAGGAAGGCGTGAGATGGTCTTTGAAGTAGGTGACCAGGTTTGGGTTCACCTAAGGAAAGAGAGGTTTCCTAATGAAAGGAAATCCAAGCTAATGCAGATTGATGGACCTTTTGAGGTCACAAAGAAGATCAGCAACAATGTCTACAAGCTGGATTTGCGAGGTAAGTATGATGTGAGTAATAGCTTCAATATTACTGACTGGATCCCTTTTATTGCAGATGAGCCAGATTTGAGGACAAATCCTTTTCAAGAGGGAGGGGATGATATGATCATGGACCAGCAAGATGATAAAGATGGAGAGTTAAAGCTAGTTGGTGGAGATGGAGAGCTTAAAGAGAAACTAACTGAAGAAGATGATGTCTTAGCCATTCCCAAAGGTCCCATGATTCGTGCAAGAACAAGAAGACTCAATGAAGCTGTTGGAAACATTCTCAAGACCTCTAAGAAGCAAAAAGACTGTCTTGGTAGAAGCTTGATCCGCCAAGACACACTTATCACCCTTCATGTGATCTTACCATCAAGCTGATCATCATCTAGGCAAGTGGCTTGGTGTACTCTTTTTCCCTTGATTAGTTTTGTACCACTGGGTTTTCTAATCAAGGTTTTTAACGAGGCATCAAGTTCACTTACATATCTCCTAGGTGATGCATCATGGGTGCATCTCGGATGCATTTCTATCTTATGTTGTAATTAGACTATGGTTTTGTTATTTTCTTTTGTAATTTGAAACACAAGGAGTGTGTTCCTTTAATGAGCTTGTGCATGTACAAGTCTCAGCCTATATATAGTGATGTAGCCGCAACCATAAGAAGGAATCAAGTCTTTTCTTTAAACCTTTGTGTTTACTTTCTCCCTTGCTTATCGTGAGAGAGTATCTGGTGTGTAATATCCAGTCTGTTGGTGTGTAATATCCAACACCCAAGGGCTTTAGAGAGGTGTGTCATATCCGATCAAAGCCTAGGAGTATCAAGAAGCCTTTCCGCAGCCTCTTGTGTCACCAATTGATCCACAAGCCTTGATAAACTTGAGCCTTGACTCGTTTATGCAAGGATCTATCCAGTTCCATCCAGAGAAGCATCCTAGGAGTTCATTATCAAGTTCAGACTTCCTAAAGCCTCTCCCATTCAATGTTGTGCTTAACTTATGGTACCAAGCTCTTGGTGACTGCTTGAGACCATAAATAGCCTTCTTCAACCTCAGCACATTCCCTTTCTTCACCAGATGCTCAAGACCAGGAGGTGGATGCATATAGACCTCATCCTCTACTTCTCCTTGAAGAAATGCATTCTTCACATCCATTTTCCAAAGCTCCCATCCATGGTTCACAGCCAGAGACAATACAATCCTAATCGTGTGAAGTTTAGCAACACGAGCAAATGTATCAATGTAGTCTTCTCCCCAAGTCTGAGTGTATCCTCTTGCCACAAGCCTTGTCTTCTTTCTATCCACAGTTCCATCAGGCTTGTATTTGATAGTAAAAATCCATCTACTGGTCACAGCCTTCTTCCCTTTTGGTAATGCACTCTCATACCAAGTGTCATTCTTTATAATTGCATTGGCTTCATCTCCAACTGATTCTTTCCAATCCTCATACATCATGGCTTCTTCATAAGACCTTGGAACAAAGCTGACATCTAAGCTTGTCATGAATGCACAATGCTCTTCAGGATATCTAACAAAGGAGCACACGACTTGAGAAGGATGCTCCACAGCCTGGGCATTGTAGTACACTCTAGTGTTTACCCAGTTGGAAGGATCCTTCCTCAACCGTGCGCTTCTCCTTAGTGGAACCTCAACTACTAGTTCTGGTTCAGCTTGTTCTGATTCCTCCATTGGTTCATCTTGTTCTGGTACTTCAACTTATTGTTCAGTAACAACCTCTTCATGAAAACCATGATCAGGACTTGGACTAGCTGAGCTTTGATCTCCCTAACCTCCAGCCTCAGCTTCTTCTCCCCCCTCATGATCAACATGCACGAGTTCTTCAGCTTCATTTATACTCGGCATATCATGCCCTCTCTGATCCTGGGACACTCCAATCCCAAACCCTTCAGTGATAATCCTCAGACTAGCAGCCTTGTCTGATGGTCTAGATAGATCATTCAGATCTTCCCAATTCTTCCCTTCATAGTATCCTTTTTCTTCTATAAACTTGATCTCTGTAGATACTAATACTCTTCTAGCTTCTGGATCATAAGAATTCTATAGGTAAAGGGTTCGAACAGGGCTTGGTGGTTACCCCCTTCAAGACTTGCTTCGCAATGAATCCTAGGATATAGGTCAAAAATAAGTGAACAGGACTTGGTGGCTGCAACCATTAAGGCTTGATTCATGGAAGCCTGTCCAATCTTGGTCAATGTCTTGCAAATGAAAGCAGACTTGACTAGGAGAGAAATAGTAGAGAGAGAGAGGATAGGAACTAATTTTTACCTGCAGGTCCAGATACTTGTTTGAGCAACCTTGCATCTTGTGATCGATACCCCCAAGGTAAAGCCTGCACTTTTATTTTATGTACAGAAATGAAATCAGTAGAGGAGTTAGTCAGACATGATTGCTAAGTTGTTTGCTAGATGATCAAGGTTGTTCAATTAGGATATTGCATAATGTGCTTCTGTGATTGACAGACTCTTAGATGTTGTTTGCAACAAAGTAGAGGTTATGATTCTAAGTTTGAATTTGATTTAGTCCCTGCTTTTCAAAACGTCTTTCATAAAGACTGCCTATGTGTTTGCTTGAAGACAAGCAAAAGGTTAAGTCTGGGGGAGTTGATATACCATGGATTTTACCCGTTTTTACCCATGGTATATGAGTGTTTTTACTACTATTATCTATGTTTTGGAGTCTATTAGGTATGTTTTCAGGTTCAGAAGCATTTTGGAGAAAAGTGATGTTTTAGGTGCCTTTTTGGAGCTTAAAGAAGAGTTCACTCGTGATCGAGACCAGAGGTCGACACCAGAGTTACACATCGATCGATGCACACTCTGTGCAATCGATTGACACCCATTAGCCGAAGAACGATACATCGAGACAATAATCGATCGATGTACACCCTGTACTATCGATCGATACTGAGGCGGCAGAAAGACAAGTTGGACCTGGCCGAACTTGAAGCCCAAGATATCACATTTTACAAGAGTGCCCTTGACGAGTTTTTTAACCTAATGAACTCATATTTATGTATGCCTAAGTGTTTTCGCAAGACAAGAAAAGTTACAACAATTTTTACAAGCAAATAATTAGATTCAAGTTTTCTAAGAGTTTCTCCTTCTTCTACTTATTTCTTTTCAGTTCTTTTGTTAACAAAGGTTATAGAGTTCTAGACCTAGAGGAGAGATCCAAAGATATTTGTGATTGGAACCTAAGTGTTCACCCTCTAATAGGTCTATGAATTTCTATTATTACCTTGTTGCTATGAACTACTTAGCCATGTCTGAGTAGATTCATTTGTTAGATTTAGGGTTTAAATAGGATATGAGGGATTAGCCCCAACCTATAATTGCTATAGTTGTGATATTTATTGTTAGGATTATTCACTAATGCTTTTTCTAGCTTAGCTACCTAGAACATGAACTTGGATTGCATTGATTATTACATGCAATACCTGACAACATCCTAAACATGCTATGACCCTCTTGAGAGTTGCGAAAGCTGATCTAAGATCATGGTGAGCATTGTATCCACTCGCGCATAAAGCTTGCTTAGAGCCGTATCGATCGATACTCCTATAGAGTAATCGATCGACGTAGCTAGAGGTGTATCGGTCTATATTCCTATCGAACCATCGATCGATACCATCGGCAGAGTAGCCGACCGCAACACCATTTAGCATCTAAGTAATAGATGGTCTAAATAATGCGAGAGCTGATGGATTCATTTAATAAGTGTTGAGCTCTGACATATCATGCAAGCAACTTGTTAGCCTTTATAGTATTTATAATCCTGAATTCCTGAATACTTACCCTGAATCTAACTATTTTTCTTTATTGTTTCAAAACCAAATCTTTTCAACTGAGTAATCTTATCTTTACTCAGCAAATAATTTACTTTAAACTATTTTCAACCTAGCATAGTCATTAAGATTGCATCTTATTTGTACACTAGCTCTCTGTGGATTCGATCCCTAAGTACTACAACTGAACCTCTTATTTGAGAGAGTTAAGTCACTCCTTGGGGTAATTTGAGTGATATCAAATTTGGCGCTGTTGCCGGGAAGCTTTGATACAATTGGATCTAATCTGATTAGGTCTAGGTTATTTCTATTTTTATTTTAATTTGTTTTCTGACACAAATTTTTTCTTGTCTTTTCAAGTACATGCCCAGCAGCACCAGAAGCAACAAGGAATCTCAACTTTTATTCTCAGAAGACCCTGCTAGCTTGGAACGTTCAATCCGCAAGGAAATCCGTTCCGCATCGATCGACACCATCAACTGCCTGTCGATCGATACCGACGCACCCCTGCCGACCGAGACACCGTCTTCGTCGACCGATACTCGCACCTTCACGTCGACCGACACTACTTCACCGTCGACCGACATCTTTCATCCGACATCGATCGATACCCCTAACCGTATATCGATCGATACTACTCTGCGAGTCATGGTTGCACCTATTATTCTCACACGAGATGAGAATGGAGACTTGCGTGACCAAGAAGGTCACCTTCGTAATGAAGCAGGTCAGAAACTCAACGCTCAGAATGAAGTAATCCCTGAGCCAGAAACTGCACCTACAGGAGCTGTTCAACCTCTAGAAGAGGCTGCTCGAACACTAGCTGACTACAACCGTCTAGATCAGTTCTACACCAACAGATCAGCCATTCGTCCCCCTGCTATTCAGAGAGATGATTTCGAGCTCAAGCCGCAGTACTACACCCTTGTGGGACAGACACCTTACTATGGGCTGTCCAGTGAGCATCCCATGGACCATCTGGAGAGGTTCGAGGATCTCATATCTACTATCAAAGCCAATGGATTCCCTGTGGACTACCTTCTCTTTAAGCTCTTCAAACACACTTTATCTGGAGGAGCTTTACAGTGGCTTAAGCAGCTACCACTATGATCTCTTACATCCTGGAGCGACATCAAAAACGCATTTTTGCATAACTTCTTTGATGATGCGCGCGCTGAAGACTTAAGGAGGAAAATTGCCACATTCAATCAGGAGCCTGGAGAGTCTTGAAAGCCAGCAGCAGTTAGAGGTGAACTTCAATGGAAAGATCGACACTGTCTACACCACTTTGAACACAAAGCTTGATGCTTTGAGTACCAATGTGAAGAAACTAGAGACTCAAGTGATTCAGACAGGAGAAGTTTTTAAGAAGCAGGAAGCTTTTGGAAAAGGGACTGGAGAAGAAATAACAGGCCACAACGTCAGTACTATCTTAGAGGATGATTTTTGGAGAGTGGTAAAGCAAGAGAAGCTGCAAGAGGGAGACTTCCAGATCGAAAGTATTGGCGGCAACCATTGGAATCGATCGATGTCAGGACAACCACATCGATCGATGTACGCCAACACCAATCGATTGGTGGAACAAGACGAGCATCGACCGATGGATCTTGAAAGATCCACCAACTAGTGCAATACCGTGAAGATACTTACTCACGAGGAGTTTGCAGCAAAGCACCCACATCCGCCCAGCCCTTACAACATCGACCGACAGGACAGACGTCCCATCGATCGACCGAATGATAAAGAAATCGATCGACACACTCTATAAGCTGTCGATCGATATTCAGTTATCACACGCCGAGTACAACTTCCAAGATAGATGTTGCACGACTTAATGCACTCCGGGAGCAATCTAAGCCTTCCAGAAACCCACCAACCGCCATAATGAAGAAACCCACGGATATTATTGATCCAATGGAGATAGAAAAGGAAAAAGATGGCAGAGTTCTCAGAAAAAGGAAAGAGAAGGTTCCTAAACACCTTAAAAGAGGAGTTAATGAGAAAGAGTTGGCAAGTTTCAGAAAGAGAGTTCTAAGGATACCTATAGAGAAACCCTTTGAAGAAGCCTACTTTTCACACAGATTGTGGATGTTTTTCAGAGAAACTAAGGAGACAGAAGAAGACATCAAGAGGATGTTTAACCAAGTCAGAGAAAGTATGTAGAAGAGGATCAAACTAGAGAAGAAGGGTGATCCAGGAAAGTTTGTTGTTCCTTGCTCAGTACAGGGGATCAACTTCCCACGTGCTCTATGTGAAACAGGATCTGGAGTTAGCATCTTACCCAAGGTGATAGCAGACCATCTAGGTCTGAAGATAGAGCCTACTGAAGAATCATTCATCTTTGTGGATTGTTCTCAGCAAAATTCTGGAGAAATTGTGAGAAACCTTGAGGTTACCATAGGAGAAGCCCTAATTCCAGTAGACTTCCATGTTTTGGACATCAAGATAACCCTACCTACTTCTTTCCTAGCCACAGTTGGAGCAGTCTGCAACCTTCAGACAAACAAACTGTGCCTAACCCTAATCAACCCTACGGTCTACTATGATCCGGTACGAGTCATCAAGATCCCTAAGAAGATCCAAGACGGCTCAGACCTTGTAGCTGTTTGCTATTATGAAGATGAATACGACTCACAAGGTGAATACGAGACAGAGACCGCAGAATCGATCGATAGTAGCACTATCTCATCGATCATCTCTGGTGAACCGACATCGATCGACGGCAACACATGGTCATCGATCGATTCACTATTCAATCAGATAGAGGAGGAGTTTCCAGAAGGTGATTTCGAAATAAACATGTGGGAGAACGACTACTACATCCCACCACATGCTGCAAATACTACTCACATTGAGGAGTATGCTGATGATTACGAGGAGGAGAGAGCTATAGAGTGTCACAACCTTCCCGAAGATGAAGATCGACTTCTCCACCACAACCTCAGAATCACGACATCGATCGACAGGGCCACATCGCCATCGATCGATACTACTTGCCTCGCATCATTCGACAACACAGTCAATAACAAGCGAGACGGAGACTACTCAATCAGGAGCTGGGCAAGCGACTACCAGTACGAGAGCTTCGCGGTCGAGACCGCCGCACCGACATACATCACCCAACCCGAAGAAGTCTCATCGATCGACACGGCACCAGTACAATCGACCGATAGGCCTGAACAACCATCGACCGATTCAAAACCTGTGCCATCGACCGATACATACACCCAACCATCCTAGGTAACAAATTCAATTGTACTTAATTTCGGTAATCTAATCCCGGATGAGTTTGGTATTTTCGGGTATTTACAAGGCTTTTCACGCTTAATGGATGGACGAACACTCCACATATCCAGAGAAGACATTGCAGACGTTCTACAGTTAGCCAATGGATCCCACAACCTATTCCAGCAACAACGCTACGGACCAGACCACCATTATCAGCACCAGGAGGCAGACACAACAACCAAGCCAAAGGAAGCTGAGGATAACCATCTCAACAGAAAGGATCCATATTTTCAACGGAAATCGATCGATACAGAGTGTGTTGCATCGATCGATAAGTGTCCCGAATTCGGAAAGAGAGCCTTTTGATATGGAGTTCGAAAATTCTTTTGGGAGCAGAGAGATAAGTATGGGGTCTACAGAGACGAGAAAGGCTTTGCTAGAGGAATAGATGGTGACGTCATCAGAATTTCTAAAGACGACATCAAGAAACTACTTCAAAGAACTTCAATGGACGAGCGCTCCTACATCTGTCTACCAGAGCACGCTAGTTCATTTACAAGAAGAGAATTGGTGCAAGAAACCTACACCAAAGACGAGATCAACGAGATGTTCACCGGTTAGCTTGGAGAACGCAAATGGGAAAAGCTCTCCATGGAAAAGAGTTTAGAAGAGGCCACAGACAAGCTTCGCAGTGAGATGAACTGGATGTTCAATGCAGACCAGGGATTACTCAAGAAGGTTCAACGTCTTGAGCTGGAACTTGAAGATCTTCGCCACGCACAGAACCATATCCAGAAAAGATCAATATCGATTGATGGAGTAACATCCACATCGATCGATACGGAGCCCACACCATCGACCACTTATTCAAAACATGAGGTTGATGAGTCTCTTGGAGATATCTGGAAAGAATTAAAGAAAGCAGAAGCTCGTCTCAGCAGCAAACTCACCAAAACCTGTGAACCTATCTTCCACAACCTAGGGGATCTAAGCATCTGCACATAAGAGATAAAGAGATCTATCCGCCTTATCAATGAAGCACATGCAGATATGAACCCCGCTGCACCTTGCAATCCTTTTGGAGGATTGACTCGTCTGAAAGCAGTTGAGAGGAAAATTGATGATATACACTTCTTAGTAGACAAAGAAGTGGAGGAACTCGCACTACGAATAGATACTATGCAGCAGAAGGCTGAGTAGTTCCAACGTCAACTTGATTATTAGGCTGCATCGATTGCATCGATCGACAAGCTCAACCTCACATTGATCGATAGGCGTTTGACTGAAATCGACGGCCAGATGTAGCTCTTTGCAGAGAAGCTTCACGAGAATCTGCAGAAGCAAAAATCGATCGATGAACAACCTATTGCATCGATCGATATACAGACTTCAGAGATCTGTACCAGAGCTGATTTGGATAAATTAGCTGATGAAGTCTACACGGCAATAACAAGCGTGGATGATTCACAAGATAGACGTCTAGAACAAACGTATTTCCCGCTTGTTAACGAGGTTGGAAGCATGGAATCTAGCATAGAAGGGATGCAGAAAGAAATTAAAGCCATTCAAAGGCATCTTGCGAGCAGACCTGCACCCTTAGAATCGATCGGCAGAAGGTCCAGCGCATCGATCGATGGACTTCAACAGCCATCGAGCAACATTTCAACAAAGGAATCGATCGATACCAGCTCCATCCACGACAAAATGATCCAACGCCTTGATTCAATGCAAGCGGAGCTCAGTGATCTTTCAGAACATGCCTACAGGAAATTAGGATGGCACGAGTTCAGCATTGAAGGTCATGAAGAAAGGATTCAAAGGATCACTGATGAGTTGATTGAGATAAAGAAGAAACGAACCAGAGAATATGAAGCCACAAGAAGCCTATTTGGCACATGGTTCGGCGAGAAGAAAGATACAGAGGATACTTGTTTCTCAACAAGTACCTGGCCTTCATCTCAGTAGCTCATTCCATCCAAAGTCAAGCTAGATGACTATAATCAAAGCGCTGAGTGGGAGGCAACCCACTGTTAGGTAGTTTTTCATTTTATTTTATCTTTAGGATTTTATTTTTCGTATTTGTTTTTCTTTGCAGTTACAACTAGACGATTTCCATTGAAATCGACCGACATGACACAGTCGATATCGATCGACATGAACCACACAGAAGCGATCGACGAAGACGACTCAACATCGATCGATACGCATCGCGGTCAGGTATATCGTTCTCAACTTTTTTTGATATCAGTGTACTTTATTATTGCCTTTGCCTTCACTGGACTGGTTATACACTGGGGACAGTGTATGATTTAGGTCTGGTGGGATGATTACTGATGCTGTTTACCTTTTGATTTCATCCAAAAATGTTTTCAAAATGGTTTTTATTGAGTCAAGAAAGGGATAATGATAATTTAAATTTTCATTTTTTATCTAACCAATCTTTTAGGCACCATTCTTAGATTTGTTGATGCAGAATGTACTATAGATGCTAAAGTTGATCACCTGTCAGCTATGACAACACTTTCATTGATTGTCTGGAGGAACCAAAGCTGATTTCCAACCTAACCTGACAATTCTTTGCTTGTCTTGAGGCTTGGTATACATGGGATCGGATGCTTCAAACAAGCCTGGAAGGTAAAAGCCTTGTGTAGATAGTTTTATCACCCTCTCTCTCTCATTTTCGAAATTAGATTTAATTTTCACAAGTTTTCTAAAAAAAAAAAAAAATATCGCAATTATCTTAAATTTATGTTCTAGGATTAGTTAGTTATTAACTAGCAATGAATTCGAACAGGGCTTGGCGGTTACCCCCCCCCCCCCTCAAGACTTGATTCATAAGAATTCTATAGGTAAAGGGTTTTAACAGGGCTTGGTGGTTACCCCCTTCAAGACTTGCTTCGCAATGAGTCGTAGGATATAGGTCAAAAAGAAGTGAACAGGACTTGGTGGCTGCAACCATTAAGGCTTGATTCATGGAAGCCTGTCCAATCTTGGTCAATGTCTTGCAAATGAAAGCAGACTTGACTGGGAGAGAAATAGTATAGAGAGAGGATAGGAACTAATTTTTACCTGTAGGTCCAAATACTTGTTTGAGCAACCTTGCATCATGTGATCGATACCCCCAAAGTAAAGCCTGCACTTTTATTTTTATGTACAGAAATGAAATCAGTAGAGGGGTTAGTCAGACATGATTGCTAAGTTGTTGGCAAGATGATCAAGGTTGTTTAATTAGGATATTGCATTATGTGCTTCTATGATTGACAGACTCTTAGATGTGGTTTGCAACAAAGTAGAGGTTATGATTCTAAGTTTGAATTTAATTTAGTCCCTGCTTTTCAAAACCTCTTTCATAAAGACTGCCTGTGTGTTTGCTTGAGGACAAGCAAAATGTTAAGTCTGGGGGAGTTGATATACCATGGATTTTACCCGTTTTTACCCATGGTATATGAGTGTTTTTACTACTATTATCTATGTTTTGGAGTCTATTAGGTATGTTTTCAGGTTCTGAACATTTTGGAGAAAAGTGATGTTTTAGGTGCCTTTTTGGAGCTTAAAGAAGAGTTCATCCGTAATCGAGACCAGAGGTCGACACTAGAGTTACACATCGAACGATGCACACTCTGTGCAATCGATCGACACACATTAGCCGAAGAACAATACATCGAGACAATAATCGATCGATGTACACCCTGTACTATCGATCGATACTAAGGCGGCAAAAAGACAAGTTGGACCTGGCCGAACTTGAAGCCCAAGATATCACATTTTACAAGAATGCCCTTGACGAGTTTTTTAACCTAATGAACTCATATTTATATATGTCGAAGTGTTTTGGCAAGACAAGAAAAGTTACAACAAGTTTTACAAGCAAATAATTAGATACAAGGTTTCTAAGAGTTTCTCCTTCTTCTACTTATTTCTTTTCAGTTCTTTTGTTAACAAAGGTTATAGAGTTCTAGACCTAGAGGAGAGATCCAAAGATATTTGTGATTGGAACCTAAGTGTTCACCCTCTAATAGGTCTATGAATTTCTATTATTACCTTGTTGCTATGAACTACTTAGCCATGTCTGAGTAGATTCATTTGTTAGATTTAGGGTTTAAATAGGATATGAGGGATTAGCCCCAACCTATAATTGCTATAGTTGTGATATTTATTGTTAGGATTGTTCACTAATGCGTTTTCTAGCTTAGCTACCTAGAACATGAACTTGGATTGCATTGATTATTACATGCAATACCTGACAACATCCTAAACATGCTATGACCCTCTTGAGATATGCGAAAGCTGATCTAAGATCATGGTTTGGTGAGCATTGTATCTACTCGCGCATAAAGCCTTCTTAGAGCCGTATCGATCGATACTCCTATAGAGTAATCGATCGACGTAGCTAGAGGTGTATCGGTCGATATTCCTATCGAACCATCGATCGATACCATCGGCAGAGTAGCCGACCGTAACACCATTTAGCATCTAAGCAATAGATGGTCTAAATAATGCGAGAGCTGATGGATTCATTTAATAAGTGTTAAGCTCTGACATATCATGCAAGCAACTTGTTAGCCTTTATAGTATTTATAATCCTGAATTCCTGAATACTTACCCTGAATATAACTATTTTTCTTTATTGTTTCAAAACCAAATCCTTTCAACTGAGTAATCTTATCTTTACTCCGCAAACCTGCAATTTACTTTAAACTATTTTCAACCTAGCATAGTCATTAAGATTGCGTCTTATTTGTACACTAGCTCTCTGTGGATTCGATCTCTAAGTACTACAACTGAACCTCTTATTTGAGAGAGTAAAGTCATTCCTTAGGGTAATTTGAGTGATATCAATATCCCTTCTGTGTGGTAGAGTAGCGAATAAACATAGCCTTGGTACTCTTTGCTTCTAGCTTGTTTCTCATCTCACCAGGTACCATAACATAGAAAACACATCCAAATATCCTCAGATTATCTAGTGCTGGTCTGTTCTTGTTTAGTACCTCAAATGGAGACTGATCCTCTAATATCCTTGTTGGAATCCTGTTGATCAGATAACAAGCAGCCATGACAGCATCACTCCAATACCTCTTGGGGACACTCGTGTGAAACATCATAGATCTGGCTACCTCCATTAGATGCCTGTTCTTCCTCTCAGAAACTCCATTCTGCTGAGGAGTATATGGACAACTAGTTTGATGCAGAATCTCATGTTGAGAAAAGTGTTGCTCAAAAGCATGACTTGTGTACTCCCCACCATTATCTGCCCGGAAAATATTTATCTTGGCATTGTAATGGTTAGTCACATAGTCCTTGAAATTTTTAAATGCATCAAGCACCCTATCCTTAGTTTTAATGAGTGTTAACCAGGTGTATTTGGATTTTTCATCAATGAATGTGACATAATATTTGAAATTATCTCTAGATAAGCAAGGGGCTGTCCAAACATCAGAGTGAGTCAAATCAAAACACTTCTCATAAAAAGTAGAAGATCTTTCAAAGACATTTTTACAATGCACTCATTATTTTTAAACATGAAACCTGGTAACATTAAACTTAGAGCTCTAACATGTGGATGTCCTAGTCTAGCATGCCACAATGCATTTTTATTCAAGGAAGAAACAAAACTAAATGAGTAACAAGAACTAGAAATAGGGGCAATGTCTTCAAGCAAATAAAGGTCTCCTTTGGTTACTCCTTGCCCAATCAACTTTCTGCTTTCAATATCCTGAAATTTCACATCATCAGGACTGAAAATAACATTGCAATGAAAATCAGTGGTGCATTTCTTCACAGATAAAAGATTAGAGGTGAACTCAGGCATGTAAAAGGCTTTAGAATCCTTATCAAATAATTTTAGTTTCCCAATTCCTTTAATAGGGGTTCTATCTCCATTAGCAATCATAACATGACCATGAGCAGGTTCTATATCTTTAATGACCTTGGTATCACTAATCATATGATGAGATGCACCAAAATCAATAATCAAAGGCTTTTTCAAGTTTTGAGCAATATGAGTCCTAGGTGATTCATTTTTAATGCACAAGTTCTCAATCATTCCTAGCAACCTATCATGGAATGAGATGAAGGCTGTTATACGCAAGAGGTTTGTACCAAGCCATTATCATCGTGATCTCCATCAAAGGTTGAGAAAGCTCACACAAGGATCACGGTTTGTAGAAGAGTACTTTCAAGAAATGGAACTGCTGATGTTGAGGACTTGTATATCAGAGGATAGAGAGGCTACTATGGCACAGTTTCTTGGAGGACTTAACCGTGAAATACAAGACAATGTGGAGATGCTGCACTACGTGGACTTGGAAGAGATGTTGCACAAAGCTATTCTTGTGGAGCAACAAGTGAAAAGAAAAGGGCATTCTCAGAGTAGCTATGGAACTAAGTATCAAGGTGCTAAGGAGGATAAACCGGGCTACCAAAAGGAGAGTAAGCCATATCAGAAAGAGGAGGCCAAACCTACTGGTACTATCAACAAGGGAAAGGAAAAAGCTGAGGCCTCTACTACCAGATCAAGAGATGTTAAGTGCTTTAAGTGTCAAGGAAGAGGACACTATGCTAATGAATGCACCAACAAACGTGTGATGATCCTTCTTGATAACGGGGAATATGAGTCTGAGGATGATGAGCCGGAGCAAGAGGAAGGATCCAGTTCAGAAGAGGAGTATGTAGCCAATCCGGTTACTGGAAGATTGTTGGTTGCAAGAAGGACTTTGAATCTGCAAAGTAAGACCGAGGAGTTGGAGCAAAAGGAAAATCTATTCTACACTCGATGTCTTCTGCAATGAAAAGTATGTAGTCTTATAATAGATGGAGGCAGCTGTGTTAATGTTGCAAGTGAGACTATGGTAAAGAAGCTGGGATTGAAGGTTCAGAAACATCCTAAACCGTACAGGCTGCAATGGCTCAATGATGAAGGAGAGATGAGTTTCTACTCAGGTTGTGGTTCCTTTAGCCATTGGAAAGTATGAAGATGAGGTTCTGTGTGATATTTTACCTATGGAGGCTGGTCACCTTCTTCTTGGAAGGCCGTGGCAATCAGATAGACGTGTGATGCATGATGGATATGCAAACAAGCACACCTTTGAGTTTAAAGAAAGAAAAATCGTTCTTGTGCCACTAACTCCTAAAGAAGTACAACTAGATCAACTTCAGCTACAAATTCAGAAAGAAACTGACCTCAAAGCTGAACCAACCAAGCATCGGAACTTCTATGCCAAGTCTGGTGGTGTTAAGAGAACTCTCCGCTCTAATTTACCTTTTCTATTGTTCATCTATAAGGAAACACTCTTGAGTTTACCTGATCTTGCACCGGTGTATCTGAGTGAACTTGTTGAGCTTTTGCAGGAATATAAAGATGTGTTCCCTGAAGATAACCCCATTGGACTACCACCAGTAAGAGGGATAGAGCACCAAATCAACTTTGTACCTGGTTCTACCCTTCCTAACCGGCCAGCATACATAACTAATCTGGTGGAGACTAAAGAGCTACAAAGACAAGTAGAGGAACTGATGGAGAAGGGCCAATCCGTGAAAGCATGAGTCCTTGTGCTGTACCAGTACATCTAGTTCCCAAGAAAGATGGAAGCTGGCGCATGTGTGTTGATTGCAGAGCCATCAACAACATAACAGTGAAGTATCGCCACCCTATCCCTAGATTAGATGATATGCTTGATGAGTTGCATGGTTGTTGCATCTTTTCTAAAATTGATCTAAAGAGTGGATATCATCAAATTAGGATGAAAGAGGGTGATGAATGGAAAACTGCATTTAAAACAAAGCATGGGTTGTATGAATGGTTAGTAATGCTATTCGGATTGACAAATGCACCTAGTACATTCATGAGACTGATGAATCATGTGCTTAGATCATTCATAGGATTGTTTGTTGTAGTTTATTTTGATGACATCCTAGTCTACAGCAAGTGTCTCAAGGAGCATATAGATCATCTAAGAGCTGTTCTTGATGTGTTGAGGAAAGAAAGACTACATGCTAATCTTAAGAAGTGTACTTTTTGTACAGATAACTTGGTCTTTTTAGGTTTTGTTGTGAGTGCAGATGGAGTCAAAGTTGATCAAGAGAAAGTAAAGGCTATACAAGAGTGGCCGAGCCCTAAGACAGTGGGAGAAGTAAGAAGCTTCCATGGACTTGCTGGCTTCTACAGGCGATTTGTGAGGGACTTCAGTACCATAGCAGCTCCCTTAACTGAGGTTATCAAGAAAGATGTGGGATTCAAATGGGGAGAAGCTCAAGAAAATGCCTTCCAATGCCTAAAAGAGAAGCTAACTAATGCCCCTCTTCTTATACTTCCAGATTTTAATAAAACTTTTGAGATTGAATGTGATGCATCTGGTATTGGAGTTGGTGCTGTTTTGATGAAAGAAAAGAGACCCATAGCCTACTTCAGTGAGAAGCTTGGAGGCGCCACACTCAATTATGCAACTTATGATAAGGAGTTGTATGCATTGGTGAGAGCATTGCAAACTTGGCAGGACTACCTTTGGCCCAAGGAATTTGTGATACATACGGATCATGAGTCTCTCAAATACCTTAAAGGACAGAACACACTATGCAAAAGACATGCCAGATGGGTCGAGTTCATTGAGACATTCCCTTATGTGATCAAGTACAAACAAGGTAAAGAAAACATAGTGGCTGATGTATTGTCTGGAAGGTATGTCCTCTTAAACACTTTAGATGTCAAGCTATTGGGTTTTGAGGAGATTAAAGGTATGTATGAAACTGATCCTGACTTTAAAGATGCTTATAAGCCATGTGAGAAATTTGTTGCAGGACATTACTTTCAACATGATGGCTTTCTCTTCTATGATAACCGATTGTGTGTGCCTAATTGCTCTTTGAGAGACTTGTTTGTTAGGGAATCTCATGGAGGAAGCCTCATGGGGCACTTTGGTGTTGCAAAGACTCTTAAAACATTGCAGGATCTTTTCTTTTGGCCTCGGATGAGAAGAGATGTGGAGACACTTTGTGAGAGGTGCGCAACATGTAAGTAAGCTAAGTCATAGGTTCAAAGCCACGGTTTGTATACTCCCTTACCCATCCATTATCATCCTTGGAATGATATCTCTATGGACTTCATAGTTGGATTGCCTAGAACTAGAACCGGAAAAGATTCAATCTTTGTTGTTGTGGATAGGTTCTCAAAAATGGCGCATTTCATAGCTTGTCACAAAACTGATGATGCATTGCATATTGCTGACCTGTTCTTTAAAGAGTTTGTGCGTTTACATGGCATGCCTAGGACTATAGTTTCTGATAGAGACACTAAGTTTCTTAGTTATTTATGGAAGACTCTTTGGTCTAAGCTAGGTACTAAGCTATTGTTCTCTACTACTTGTCATCCACAAACTGATGGGCAGACTGAGGTAGTTAATAGAACTTTAGGCACTCTTTTGCGTGCATTCATAAAGAAAAACTTGAAATTGTGAGAAGACTGTTTGCCTCATTGTGAATTTGCATATAATCATGCTGTGCATTATGCTTCTAAGTTTTCACCTTTTGAAATTGTTTATGGGTTCAATCCCACCTCTCCTTTGGATTTAATACCTTTGCCTGAGTGTGAAAGGGTCAGTTTTGAAGGCAAAAAGAAGGCAGAGATGGTGAAACAACTCCACGAGCAGGCTAGGCTCAACATTGAGGAGAAAACCAAGCAGTATGTCAAACATGCTAACAAAGGAAGGCGTGAGATGGTCTTTGAAGTAGGTGACCAGGTTTGGGTTCACCTAAGGAAAGAGAGGTTTCCTAATGAAAGGAAATCCAAGCTAATGCCGCGGATTGATGGACCTTTTGAGGTCACAAAGAAGATCAGCAACAATGCCTACAAGCTGGATTTGCGAGGTAAGTATGATGTGAGTAATAGCTTCAATATTACTGACTTGATCCCTTTTATTGCAGATGAGCCAGATTTGAGGAAAAATCCTTTTCAAAAGGTAGGGGATGATATGATCATGGACCAGCAAGATGATAAAGATGGAGAGTTCAAGCTAGTTGGTGGAGATGGAGGCTTAAAGAGAAACCAGCTGAAGAAGATGATGTCTTAGCCATTCCCAAAGGTCCCATGACTCGTGCAAGAACAAGAAGACTCAATGAAGCTGTTGGAAACATTCTCAAGACCTCTAAGAAGCAAGAAGACTGTCTTGGTAGAAGCTTGATCTGCCAAGACACACTTATCACCCTTCATGTGATCTTACCATCAAGCTGATCATCAGTTAGGCAAGTGGCTTGGTGTACTCTTTTTCCCTTGATTAGTTTTATTCCACTGGATTTTCTAATCAGGTTTTTAACGAGGCATCAAGTTCACTTACATATCTCCTAGGTGATGCATCATGGGTGCATCTCGGATGCATTTCGATCTTATGTTATAATTAGACAATGGTTTTGTTATTTTCTTTTGTAATTTGAAACACAAGGAGCGTGTTCCTTTAATGAGTTTGTGCATGTACAAGTGTCAGCCTATATATAGTGATGTAGCCGCAACCCTAAGAAGCAATCAAGTCTTTTCTTTAAACCTTTGTGTTTTCTTTCTCCCTTGCTTATCGTGAGAGAGTGTCTGGTGTGTAATATCCAGTCTGTTGGTGTGTAATATCCAACACCCAAGGGCTTTAGTGAGGTGTGTCATATCCGATCTAAGCCTAGGAGTACCAAGAAGCCTTTCCGCAGCCTCTTGTGTCACCAATCGATCCACAAGCCTTGATAAACTTGAGCCTTGACTCGTTTGTGCAAGGATCTATCCAGTTCCATCCAGAGAAGCATCCTAGGAGTTCATTAAAAGACCTCATGACTAAGGGGATCAGCTCCTCTTTGGTGAAAGATATATGGGTCCCAATCTGACATGAATAGACTCCATAGTCTTCTGTCTTGCTGCCTTGGTGAAGACATCCGCCAATTGATCTTCTGGTGTAGGAAGGCAAGATAACTTCTAAGACAATCATCTGCCTCACCTTGTGACAATCAACCTAAATGTGCTTGGTTCTCTCATGGAAGACCGAGTTTGTAGCAATGTGAATAGCAGCCTGGTTGTCACAATGCATAGTCATTGTAGTTGCTTGCTCAATTCCCAAATGCTTCAGAATCCCTTTTATCCATACCAACTCATTTGTAAGCTTCAACATGGCCCTATACTCAGCTTCTGCACTAGAGCATGACACCACCTTCTTCTTCTTGCTTTTCCAAGTCACCATGTTTCCTCCAATGAAGGTACAATAGCCGGTTGTAGATCTTCTATCAGCTCTATCACCAGCCCAATCACCATCACAGTACCCAACAACTTCAGTACTTCCATTGCATCCCATCCAAACACCAAGGCCAGTGGTACCATTCAGATACATCAGTATCCTCTCCACCATGCGCCAATGATGCTCCTTTGGGACTTGCATATGCTGGCTCACCTGATTCACAGAAAAACAGATATCAGGCCGTGTGATAGTTAAGTAGATTAGCTTACCTACTAGCTTTCTATAAAGCTTTGGATCATGGAATGGCTTGCTGTCTTCAATCTCCCCCTCACGTGGAATCTTATATCCATCCTCAGAGGCATCTTAGCCGTCTTCCCATCAAGTCCACCTGCATCTTTCAAAAGATCAAGTGTATATTTTCTTTGAGAAATGAACAAACCCTCCTTGGATCTACACAACTCAATTCCAAGAAAGTATTTCATTTCTCCTAGGTCTTTAATCTCAAACACAGATTTCAGAAAGAGGGAAATTATTGAGATTTTCAGAGATTTAGAGATGGTATTGAGAGAATGAGAGAGATTGAAAGAGATTAAAGAGATAAGAAGAGATTTGGGAGAATAAGTTTTAAAGAGAGACAAAGAGCATTTCGAGATTGCTTAAGAGACTCTCATAACTTCTTAATTATTAATGTGAGATGATGTTTACAAATATATAGAGAAGAGACTAAGGGTTTACAAAGCTAAAGAGATAAGGTAAGCATGTGAAGTCAAACATAAGAGGAGCGCCTATTTTGAATCAGCCAATGAGGAGCTCCACACGTTTCTTCCTTTTGCCAGGCTCTGACAGCTTGTTCCAGCCTGTCAGACGCGTCTCCAAACTCTCCAACGGTCAGAAGACTCAAGGTAAGGTGAAATGGTAAAGCTAGATGGGTAAACCCTTTACCCGGGTAAGTTTGAACAATGCCTTCTCCTGTACGGATGGTGTACGGCCTTCTGGTCCGTACACACGCCCTAAATATGCACATTTCCCACAACTCTTCTTTGGTTGATCCATAACACTTCAAGACTCGCCCATGTCCGTACTGATCCGTACAAGGCTGTACCACTGCCCTATTCTTGCACTTCATCCATCTGCTTCCAAACTTCTCTAAAAAGCCTTCTTCACCTCATAAACTCTTTCTTCTACACTTTGCTCAGCTCATTTCAACAATTATAAACAAAGAAAGTAATAAATAATTAGGCTGCTGGTCGATGATAGTGACCTGACCTAAACGGTCATCTCTCCTCCCATCCATAAGTAGAACATGTGATCTTTACTATAAACAATTCCTCTTCTTGTCTCCTTTCTACTCCAACGGTCTCAAGCTTCTTTGGAGTTCAAACCGTCGAGTTCCCTCAGTTCCTTGTCTTCTAAGCCACAGTAGGTCACTTGAAGAGAACCTTGTCCATCAAGCTATTCCGTACAGGTTGTACTGACCAAGAGAAACCCACTCGCCTAAGTATAAGACTTCTTCTTCACTTGGTCTGGATTGTTGCTTCTCCTTATATCTTAATGTCCCTTTGTCAATACTCCCCCTCAAGCTCAACCATACAGCATGGTTAAGCCTGGAAACCATGAACACATCCCTCAACAAAACCTTAGTGTGAAAAACACAATGGGACAAAAACACACAAAGGAAAAAGAGTAGATGTTTCATGGCTGAGAGGATCATGATCTGGACAGGTCTATGAGCCCCAATCTTGGATGAATGGACTCACAGACTTTGTTGCTTGCTCCCTTGGTGAAGATATCTGCTAACTGGTCTTCACTCCTAGTGTAGCAAGGTAGGATAATCTTCTGCTCCACAGCTTGTCTCACCTTGTGACAATCTACTTCAATATGCTTTGTTCTCTCATGGAAGACTGAGTTTGAAGCTACATGAATGGCTGCCTGGTTATCACAGTGCATTGTGACTGTTGTTGTTGTCTCTATGCCCAAGGCTCTTAACAGGTTTCTGATCCAAATGAGCTCACTGGTCAGCTTCCTCGTTGCTCTATATTCTGCTTCAGCACTTGAACATGATGCCACTTTTTGCTTCTTTCTTTTCCAAGTAACTAGATTGCCTCCTATGAAGGTGCAATAGCCTGTAGTAGATCTCCTGTCCACTCTATCACCAGCCCAATCTGCATCACAATATCTCACAAACTCTGTGCTTCTGTTGTAACCCATCCAAACACCTTGACCAGGAGCTTCCCTTAGATATTTCATGATCCTCTCCACCATATTCCAATGGTGAACCTTTTGTTCTTGCATATACTGGCTGACTTGATTCACAGCAAAGCAGATGTCTGGTCTTGTAATGGTGAGATAGATTAGCTTCCCAACCATTCTTCTATAGAGCTTGAAATCGCCAAAAGGAGTATCATCAATCTCCCCCTCACGCAAGACTTTGTAACCTTCTTCAAGTGGTGTCTTAGCTACTCTTGCTCCAAGCTTTCCTGACTCATTTAAAAGATCAAGTGTGTACTTTCTTTGAGATAAGAACAGCCCCTCTTTAGAGCGGCATATCTCAATCCCTAGAAAGTACTTTAGCTCACCCAAATCTGTAATATCAAAGCTAGACTTAAGGAAAGCTTTAGCAGAGATGATACCTTCCTTGTTGCTTCCTGTGATGATAATATCATCCACATAGATTAGAATTAGCACAATTCCTGGCTTGCTTGTGAGGGTGAAGAGAGTGTGATCAGCTTCTGATTTTACAAACCCTCTTCCATTAAGGGTTGTACTCAGCTTGTGATACCGCTCTTGGTGATTATTTTAGACCATAGATAGCTTTCTTTAACCTAAGAAAATTTCCTGGCTTGACCATGTCTTCCATACCAGGAGGTGGCCTCATATAAACCTCATCTTCCAGCTCTCCTTGTAGAAAAGCATTCTTGACATCCATCTGCCATAGATCCCATTCCAAGTTCACTGCCACTGAGAGAAGAATCCTTATGGTGTGGAGTTTAGCTACTGGTGCAAAGGTGTCTAGATAGTCTTCTCCATAGACTACTTGAGCGTATCCTCTTGCCACTAGTCTTGTCTTCTTCCTTTCTGGTTGTGTTGAAGCTTACATGATCTGAGAGTACTTGGTGGTTATTCAAGAAGAGGAGCAGACCAGGTTATGAAGCAAGATGAAGGGTGTAGAAGCAATCTCCAAGGCGGCCTAAAGGAAGAGCAGTCTTGGTACTACAGACTGAAGCATCCTGTCATGAAGACTTCAGTAACATGGTGGTGTCTCATGAAGAAGAAGCAACCAAGACTCAGCTTGTATCTATCAAGGAATATCAGAGAGTCCGAGCACTTGATCACAACAGGAAGGTTGTGAGAAAGGGGGAGAGACCAAGATCTGTCTGAAGAAGAGTACAAGATATGTTGGTGATGAGCAAGCGAAGAGGTGATCGACCTTGCATCACATGAGGGCCATGATCCAGATCCTTTGTGTCCCTTACATTGCTGGTAAGGCACAAAGGCTCACTGGCCAATCCCTAGGCCTTGGAGGCTCTACTCTTTTTCCCCTACAAGGTTTTGTCCCAAAGGGTTTTCCTTGTAAGGTTTTTAATGAGGGAGTTCTTCAAGGTTCCAAGCTTAACTCAGGATCTCCTAGAGTTAAGCTTGAGGGGGAGTGTTAACTTGAAGAAAGAAATGGAGTCAAGAGAAGAAGAGTGGAGGAGTTGGGTCTGGTGCAAACTGAGGGCAAGTCTTGAAGAGATTGTCCATCAAGCTTCAAGTGTGTCTAGAGGAGTCAAGAAGTGATCTATGTTGAGATGAGAAGCATAGAGATCAAGATATAAGCTTGGGTTGAAGAATGGGTAGGATTTACCTTTATGGTAAATAAAGTTACCATGGTAAATATGGAGTTACCATGGGAACCTTACCTTGATGTAAAGAGAAAGACACTTGCTTAGGAAGAGGGTCTGATCCAAAGACATTTGCTTAGGATAAGAAAGGAGCTGGCACAAGATAGGCTGGAACAGACTGGCTAATGACTAAAGGAAGAAGCTACAGTGACCACGTATCTGTCCAGATACAAGGGAAGGTTCAAGGGAGCCTCACAGCAACCAATCAGCAGCCAGTCTCCACCTTGACCAGATTCAAATGAGCCAATGAAGCACCAGCAAAGGAAGCACGACCAGACCAGCTTCCCATCTCATCCATCCATTCAAATTCAAGTTATATTAGCCCTTAGATTTAGGTTTATGAGAAACCAAATGTATGAGCTTATAAATAAGCATGTAAAAGGCAATTTAGTGGCCTAAGCTGAATGGGGGGTTTCCCCATCTCTTCATAATACAAGTCTGGTTACTAATCTCTAAGTCTTCAATCAATCTCTTAATCTTTCATCCATAGTCTCTTCCTTTAGTCTCTCTCACTAAAATCACCAAGAACAAACACAAACTCATCTCTTTGCTCCATTGGAGCCTTTCTCCACACACACACACATTAAGAGAGAGAGAGATCTCTATAAAAATCTCATGGTATTAGAGCCAGGTTCTCTAGAACCTAGGAGAAGCTTCCGCAAGTACACAGCTCATCCCACAGCTCAAATCCAAACCTTGAAGCCATTACCTTGTATTTTCACATTCAAGAAGAAGATGAAGCCATGGCGTGTGTTCTTGGTGCCTCAACCTGTTCTTATGGCGACCAGATGGTGATTCAACTTGTAAGCAAAGGTGTGTGGAGAGGCTTAGCTAACCTGACTCCAAGAAGCGCCTTGTTCAAGTGAAGATCTCCTCCGGATGCAGCTAAGTGGTGGCTAGAGCTTTGCGCAAAGAAGCCATGAAGAAAGGAGGGGTCTTTGAGCTGATGGTACAAGATGGTGGCCATAAGTTGGAGGAGAAGGAGGCGGGTGACGATCCAAACTCCAAGATCCCACAAAGTCATGAGAATTCCATCAAAAGTGTTGGAATGAAGATAAATAAAGCTGGAGTTGATGAGAGATCAAGCAAATCCAGAGCAAGCAAGTGAAGCATCCAGAACAAGCATATTTTAATTTGTTTGTACAGTCTTGGAGTGCAAGTAACCTAGAGTGTCTTGGAAGTCAAGGCAAGTGGGAAACTTGTCCAGCTGAGTCTTCTGAAGCAGATTTGAAGTTTAAAAAGGGTATCAGACCGTTGGTGAGAGTTTAGGCAAGTTTGGAATTAAATAGAGTAAAAGTCACATGTGCATAAGAGGATGAGCCTGCTGTCACTTTCACTCAACCAGACTGTGCCCATCTCTCCCTCCTGTCACTCTCACTCCCTCTGGTCGAGATTCACCTTGGCTGCATCCTCCTGGCTCCATTAGAAACCCCACAATAATATTAGTTTAGTAGATTTGTACTTTATGATTTGTTTAATAGCTTGCAAGTTGTAATCTGGCTATAAAGCCACCATTGTACACAATTTGTAACCTCAAGCAAAGAGGAGTTCTCTTTCTTCATTTTCTCTGGTTCCAAACTCTCTCAGACTCTTAATCTCTCTATTCTCTCTTGTTAAAATTACTCTCTTGGATACTCACTGAAACTCTCATACTCTCTTACTCTCAATTGCTTACTCTTTGATTCTCTCTTAGTCTTTTACTCCCTCCATCTCTTACACTCGCCCATACTCTATTACTCTCTCGCGTCATATTGTCTCTTTTCTCACATGGTATCAGAGCTACAAGCTCTTGAGAACCTAGAAAGCTTCCGCAAACTTTTTCCAGTTCATATCTCTCTTTATAACTCTGTTTCTGTTCATCCTTGCATCCTCTGGTCCAAAGCTTTTCCAGGAAGGAAGAGACTCACCAGAAATAAAGATAAAGGAGAACTTTAGTTTCTGGAACTCAAGGAGGCTTCAGCTCAGTCCAAAAAGCCTCATCAAAGTCCAGTTTCAAGCTCTGTTCTTGCAAAACCAGTGGGTGCTCTCTATTATCCACTGGTCCAAAACTCTTCAAGATGGAGAAAACAAGAAGCTTGACGATTTCTGTGGTGCTCAAGGGGTCAAACTACCTTGTCTGGTCCAGGCTGATGAAGACAGCACTTGGAGGGCAAGGATTGTGGGATCACTGTCTACAAGCAGCTCCAAAGCAAAGCAGCACCAAATGGCAGCAAGAAGACCTACTGGTCTTGTCTGTTCTCCAAAGCTCACTTGCAGTTCCTATTATGGAATCTTATTCACACTGTGAGAGTGCTAAGGAGCTTTGGGAGACTCTCTACAAGGTCTATGGCAACTCATCTAACCTCACAAAAGTGTATGAGCTCAAGAAGGCTATAAACAACCTGTCTCAGGAGGAGACGGAGTTTAATGATCACTTTGGCAAGTTCAACTCTCTGTGGGGTGAACTTGAGTCATTGAGACTTTCTACAACAGACCCAACCATCATCCATGAAAGAAGAGAGCAATATAAGGTGTTTGGGCTCCTTCTTACCCTCAGTCCAATGTACACTGACCTCATTAAGCACATCTTGAGGTCAGAGAAGCTTCCCACTCTGGATGAGGTGTGTTCTCAAGTCCAAAAGAAGCTTGGATCACACTGTTGAACTGAGCAGAGTAATATATGAGAAGAGATGTCTTGGATAATGAAGAGAAGATGAGATGATGAGGGAAAATGAAGAAGGATGTTTTTGGGTTGACCTGTCCGTACATGTCCGTACATTGATGGTCAACCAAAGAGTGATCAAGGGTAAAAGAAACTTACCTTGGTAACTCACCACTCGGCCAAGTTACTCTGAAGCTTTACCATTTGGTCTCATGACCGTTGAAGGGAAGAGAGGAGCGTCCGGACAGGCTGGCAAGAGCTGGCTGGATAAGGGACGCGCCTCAACAGTGCCTGGCTCGTGTGGTTCCTCCCATTGGCTCTTTTTGAATTAAAGCAATCTTATCCTTTGACCTCAAATGCTTAGCTTTGATTAAAACCCTTGTATCTCTTCCTATATATTGTAACACTTGCTGATTAAAAAAACTAACGAGTTTTGGAGACTCTTTCTCTTTAATCTCTCCCTTGTTCATCATGATTCTAAAATGTTCTTAAATTTGGTTACTAATCTGTTCTTCTAATCTCTCTCAATCTCTTTTATTCTCCCATATTCTCTTAATACGATCTCTTTATTCAAAACTTATATGGTATCAGAGCCTGGTTGGCTTTGGTATTAAGAGATCTCGTTCTTCCTTTCTGTTCTTGTTGATGTTTTGAGGTCTACTTTACTTGTTCTTGCAATTACCGTGGAGTCTTGTGATAAAGCTGAGTTCTTGTGTGCTGGTTCTTAAGCTTGTGTGTTCTTGAGATCTAGTATTGAGGGTTCTTCAGTCAAGTTGCAAGTGTGAAGCTTTGTGGTCTTTTCTGGTTCAAGCAAGTCAAGATGGATGGAAACAACTTCAGCAAGTTGGCTACGGTTCCAGTTGCATTGAAAGGAGGTTCAAACTACCTTCTTTGGTCTCGGCTGGTGAAGACAGCTATTGGAAGGCTAGGACTTTGAAGCCACATCACAGATGATGGTCCGGAGCCAGTGGCCAAAGAAACTGAAGAAGGTGAAGAAAGCAAGTCGCTTGATGTGGCTGGAGCAAAGAAGTGGGTACAAGAAGATCTGATGGTCCTCTCCGTGTTACAAGGATCACTTGAGGTTCCTCTTCTTGAAGCTTACAGCTACTGTGAAACTCCTAAAAAATTGTGGGAGACTCTCTTGAAGACATTTGGGAATGTCTCCAACATCAGCCGTGTGTTTGAGCTCAAGAGGAAAATCAACTCTATGAAGCAAGATGGAGGAGAACTCACCAAACACATGGGAAGGTTTGGATCTCTATGGTCTGAACTTGAAAGTTTGAGACCAAACACCACTGATCAAGCCGCGTTGATGGAAAGGAGAGAGCAAGATCAGGTGTTTGGGCTGCTGATGACATTGGATCCTTGCTACAAGGATGTTATCAAGCATATCCTGAGGTCGCCGAGTCTACCATCAATGGAGGAAGTGTGTGCTCAACTCCAAAAGGAAGATGGGTCTCTAGGACTCTTTGGAGGGAAGCAAGACCTCAGTGTAGCTCACCAAGCTGAAGATATGCAAGCTAACAAAGCAGCTGCATACCGAGGTGAAGGAAGAAAGTATGAGAAGTATGAAGGAACCTGTGAGCATTGCAAGAGGACGGGTCATAAGAAGAGCCAGTGTTGGATCCTGCATCGTCATCTAAGGCCAAGCAAGTTCAATAGAGACCGAGAAGCAAGGGCTCACCTTTCTGCTGGCCTCTAAGGCTGGTTCAAGTGTGAAGGCGGGTGAAAGTGAAGGACGGGCCATGGCTTCTCATCAGCTGAGTGGAAAGAGCCTGGATCAGGAGTTGTTTACAAAGGCCGACATGGAGGCTCTCATCAAAGCTTTTAAGGAGTCTGGTAACAAACTCGGAAACACTCTTGGATATTCATATGCTGCTCATATTATGCCTAGTACTACTGATAGGTTGCTAGACATCTTTAAAAGCTCTTATACTGCTGCTACTGAATCTAGTGTTGATGATAAACTATTAGGAATGCTAGAGAACTTAAGAAATGGATCACCTAGGACTCATATTGCTAAAAACATGCATAAGCCCTTGATCATAGATTCTGGTGCATCTCATCACATGATTAGTGATAATACTTTGATTAAGGATATAGAACCTGCTCATGGTCATGTAATGATTGCTAATGGAGATAGAATTCCTATTAGAGGCATTGGTAAATTGAAATTGTTTAATAAGGACTCTCAAGCCTTTTTCATGCCTGAATTCATTTCAAACCTCTTATCTGTCAAGAGATGCACTACTGATCTTCAATGCAATGTTATTTTTAGTCCTAATGATGTGAAGTTTCAGGATATTAAAAGCAGTAAGTTGATTGGACAAGGAGCAATCAAAGGAGATCTTTACATGCTTGAAGACTTAGCTCCCATTTCTAATTCTTGTTTCTCTTTTAGTTCTGTTTTGCCTATGAATAAAAATGCTTTGTGGCATGATAGACTAGGACATCCACATGTTAGGGCCATAAGTATTATGTTAACAGGTGTCATGTTTAAAAATAATGATTGTGAGGCATGTATTTTGGGAAAACATTGTAAGACTGTGTTTCAAAGATCTTCTACTATCTATGAGAATTGTTTTGATTTGATTCACTCTGATGTTTGGACTGCTCCTTGTTTATCTAGGGATGATTATAAATACTATGTCACATTCATTGATGAAAAATCTAATTACACCTGGTTAACACTCATTAAAACTAAAGATAGAGTCCTTGTTGCATTTAAAAATTTTCAGAGCTATGTTACTAACCAATATCATGCCAAGATTAAGATTTTCAGGTCTGATAATGGTGGGGAGTACACTGGCAATGCATTCAAGGATCATCTAGCTCAACATGGGATCATCCATCAGACTAGCTGCCCCTACACTCCTCAACAGAATGGAGTGGCAGAAAGAAAGAATAGGCATCTCATGGAGGTTGCTCGGTCCATGATGTTTCATATGAGTGTTCCTAAGAGGTACTGGAGTGATGCTGTGATGACTGCCTGCTACTTGATCAACAGGATACCGACTAGAGTCCTAACAGATCAGTCTCCTTTTGAGGTGTTGAACAAGAGTAAACCAGTGCTGGATCACTTGAGAACGTTTGGATGTGTCTGGTATGTCATGGTACCAGGCGAGCTGAGAAACAAGTTAGAGGAAAGAAGCACCAAGGCTATGTTGGTGGGGTATTCTACATCCCAAAAGAGATACAAGTGCTTTGACCCAGTAGCTAGAAGAGTACTGGTGTCAAGAGAAGTGAAGTTTATGGAAGAGAAAGGGTACTATGATGGGAAGAATTGGGAAGACCTGGAGAGTCTTTCCCAACCATCAAATAAGGCTGCCACCTTGAGAAACATACTAGAAGGATTTGGTATTTTTTGAGAAGATGTGATCAAAGTATGGAGATGAGGGAACAAGAGTTCAGGAAGTCATAAGAGGTGTAAGGCTTGGGCATTGGTGACGACCGGGAAGGACAGTCCGAGTATGGCAACCCGGGCAGGATTGGATGATGTGCAAGGAACGGACAAGGAATGGACCGGGGAGGATGACCGGGGTAGACTACCCGGTCGGGACTGTACGCCAAGGAATGGACCGGCGAGGACGACCAGGGTGGACTAATGGAGTGATGCTGTGGTCACTGCTTGCTACTTAATCAACAGGACTCCTACTCTGGTGTTGCAAGGGCAGTTACCATTTGAGGTCCTCAACAAGTACAAGCCAGCATTGAAACATCTAAGGGTCTTTGGGTGTCTCTATTTTGTGATCGTACCTGGAGAGATGCGCAACAAACTAGAAGCCAAGAGTACCAAGGCTATGTTCATTGGGTACTCTGCATCCCAAAAAGGCTATAAGTGTTATGATGAATACTCAAGAAGAGTACTGGTGTCTAGGGAAGTAAAGTTTGTGGAGGAAAGAGGATATTATGAGGAGAAGAACCAAGAAGACTTGAGAGACCTTACCTCAGATAGATCATCTATTCTGAGAACCATCTTGGAAAACCTTGGGATCAATATGCAACAAGGTCAGCAAGATGGAGGAAGTGTATCAGGAAGGGTGCCTACTAGTGATGAAGAGCATGGGAGTGCACCAAGTATTGTACCAGCTACTGATGGAGTTCATGATCCCAGCCTTAATCATGAGGGGGGGAGTGAATCAGAAACTCTTAACCAAGGAATGGGAGAGAGTTCAGGTGGTCAAGAGAGAACTAGGAGGTCTAGTTCTCATGGTCAAGGTTGTGATCAAGGTGTGGAGCCTAGAGATCATCAAGAAGAGTCTGGTCCGAGTGAGGTACAAGAAGAAGTGCAAGAGGAAGTTCAAGAAGAGGTGCAAAGAGAGCAGCATGCACCAGCCTTGAGGAGAAGCACACGGATAAGGAGGGATCCTTCCAACTGGGTAAACACGAGAATGTACTACAATGCCCAGGCTGTGGAGCATCCCTCTCAAGCTGTGTGCTCCTTTGCTTAATATCCAGAAGAGCATTGCGCTTTTCAAGTGAGCTTGGATGAGAGTTATGTTCCAAGGAGCTATGAAGAAGCAATGCTAATACAAGAATGGAGAGATTCAGTCAATGCTGAGGCTGATGCTATGATCAAGAATGATACATGGTAAGTGAGTGTTTTGCCAAAAGGAAAGAAAGCTGTGTCTAGTAGATGGATCTTCACTATCAAGTATCTTCCAAATGGGAAGATAGATAGGAAAAAGACAAGGCTGGTAGCAAGGGGCTTTACTCAAACCTATGGAGAGGACTACATTGATACATTTGCTCCTGTGGCCAAGCTCCATACCATCCGGATAGTGCTTTCTTTGGCTGTGAACCTTGAGTGGGATCTATGGCAAATGGATGTGAAGAATGCCTTCTTGCAAGGAGAGCTTGAAGATGAAGTCTATATGCATCCACCTCCTGGTCTTGAACATCTTGTGAAGAAGGGCAATGTTTTAAGATTGAAGAAAGCCATCTATGGTCTTAAGCAATCTCCTAGAGCCTGGTATAACAAGCTGAGCACAACCTTGAATGGAAGAGGCTTTAGGAAGTCTGAACTTGATCACACCCTCTTCACACTTGTTACTCCCTCAGGTATCATTGTTCTCCTTGTGTATGTTGATGATATCATCATCACTGGTAGTGATAAAGATGGTATTAAGGCTACCAAGGAGTTTCTCAAATCTGTGTTTGAGATTAAAGACTTGGGAGAGATGAAATGCTTTCTTGGAATTGAGTTGTGTAGATCCAAGGAAGGCTTGTTCATTTCTCAAATGAAATATACACTTGATCTTTTGAAAGATGCAGGTGCTTATGGAGGGAAGAAGCAAAAATGCCCATGGAAGATGGGTATAAGGTTCCACGTGAGGGGGAGCCTGAAAACAGCCAGCCATTCCATGATCCAAAGCTTTATAGAAAGCTAGTGGGTAAGCTAATCTACTTAACCATCACTAGACCTGATATTTGTTCTGCTGTGAATCAGGTGAACCAGCATATGCAAGCTCCAAGAGAGCATCATTGGTGCATGGTGGAGAGATTGCTTATGTACCTGAACGGAACACAAGATCTTGGTGTGTGGATGGGTTGCAACAAGAGTACAGAAGTGGTGGGCTATTGTGATGCAGATTGGGCAGGAGATAGAGCTGATAGAAGATCAACAACAGGCTATTGCACATTCATTGGTGGGAACTTGGTAACTCGGAAGAGTAAGAAGCAGAAGGTGGTCTCTTGCTCAAGTGCAGAAGCCGAGTATAGAGCTATGCTGAAGCTGACCAATGAGCTGGTATGGATCAAGGGCATACTGAAGCACTTGGAGGTTGATCAAGCAGCTCCCATGACAATGCATTGTGACAACCAGGCTGCCATCCATATAGCCTCCAACTCAGTCTTCCATGAGAGAACCAAGCATATTGAAGTTGTTTGCCACAAGGTGAGGCAAATGATTGTGCTTGGAGAGATCCTACCATGCTACACCAAGAGTGAAGATCAGTTGGCTGATGTGTTCACCAAGGCTGCAAGACAAAAGACAATGGAGTCCATCCACATCATGTTGGGACTCATTGATCTAGGCAAGAGGAGCTAGAGCCCCTTGCCATGAGGTCTTTACTCTTTTTCCCACATCAAAGTTTTGTCCCAATAGGTTTTCTTTGGTGAGGTTTTTAATGAGGGAGATCTCATGGCATCCAAGCTTGACTTGTTCAACATGGTCAAGCTTGAGGGGGAGTGTTGAGAAGATGTGATCAAAGTATGGAGATGAGGGAACAAGAGTTCAGGAAGTCATAAGAGGTGTAAGGCTTGGGCATTGGTGACGACCGGGAAGGACAGTCCGGGTATGGCAACCCGGGCAGGATTGGATGATGTGCAAGGAACGGACAAGGAATGGACCGGGGAGGACGACCAGGGTAGACTACCCGGTTGAGACTGGACGCCAAGGAATGGACCGGGGAGGACGACCGGGGTGGACTACCCGGTCGGGAACGGACGCGTCTGATCATGGAACAGACCGGGGTGGACAGAACGGGTGAGGACCCTGGGCGTGAGGGATCATACCGTTGGGAAGAGGACAGCCTGGCGTGTGTGTGCTGGAAAGTAGCTCTTCCTTTTCTCACCTAACCTTATCCTCTTATGCTCTTGTAAACCCTTGTATCCTCTCATATAAATACTTGTATCCTCTCACATTATTAATCCAAGCAAGTATGAGAGTCTTTTAATTTTTCCAGAAATGTTCTTAGTCTCTTAAGCATGTCTCTTCTCTTTTAATCTCTTAATCTCTTCTCTAATCTCTCTTAAACATCTCTCTATTCTCTTTTAGTATTCAAGATCTATAAAATCTTAGTATTGGTGTTGTTCCGGATCAGAATGGACATGGAGAGTCCTCTCCGGTTGTTGCTGAAGAACCCTCCCACTTTGAACACGAGGGGGGACATGAATCAGAAGCTAGAAGTGTAGAAGATCAAGAACAAGACTTGAAAGAGGCTGGAACTCTAGGAGATCAAGGCTCTGATGTTCCTGTCCGAAGTGGGGAAAACATTATAGTAGAAGATCATACTGAAGGTCAAGAAGCTGAGGAGGAAGATAAGATACAAGAAGAAGCTGTTGTTGAGCAAGAAGTTGTTGTACCTCTAAGAAGGAGCACACGGCAAAGGAGGGATCCTTCCAACTGGGTAAACAAGACTTGAATGAGGCTGGAACTCTAGGAGATCAAGGCTCTGATGTTCCTGTCCAAAGTGGGGAAGACATTATAGTAGAAGATCATACAGAAGGTCAAGAAGCTGAGGTGGAAGATCAGATACAAGAAGAAGCTGTTGTTGAGCAAGAAGTTGTTGTACCTCTAAGAAGGAGCACACGACAAAGGAGGGATCCTTCCAACTGGGTAAACACTCGCGTGTACTACAATGCCCAGGCTGTGAAGCATCCATCCCAAGCAGTGTATTCCTTTGCCGAGTATCCAGAAGAACATTGTACTTTCATGACAAGCTTAGACAAGAGTTTCATTCCAAGATCATATGAAGAAGCAATGATGCATGAGGATTGGAAAGAATCTGTTGGAGATGAAGCTAAGGCTATGATAAAGAATGGGACTTGGTATAAGAGTACTCTACCTAAAGGAAAGAAGGTAGTAACCAGCAGATGGATCGTCACTATCAAGTACAAGGATGATGGGACTGTGGATAGAAAGAAGGCAAGACTGGTTGCAAGAGGTTACACTCAGACATATGGAGAAGACTATATTGACACATTTTCTCCTGTGGCCAAGCTGCATACTATCAGAATAGTTCTATCCCTTGCTGTGAATCTTGAGTGGAGACTTTGGCAGATGGATGTGAAGAATGCATTTCTTCAAGGAGAGCTAGAAGATGAAGTATATATGCATCCTCCTCCTAGTCTAGAGAGTTCTTTGAAGCCAGGGAATGTCTTGAGGTTAAAGAAGGCTATCTATGGCTTAAAACAATCTCCTAGAGCTTGGTACAACAAGCTAAGTACCACTCTAAATGGGCGAGACTTCAGGAAGTCCGAGTTAGATCACACTCTATTCACTCTCACCACATCCTCAGGAGTAGTCTGTCTACTAGTGTATGTGGATGATATCATTATAACCGGCAGTGACAAAGAAGGGATTCAAGCCACCAAGGAGTTTCTAAAGTCAGTTTTTGAGATAAAAGACTTGGGAGAGATGAAGTACTTCCTTGGGATTGAGCTGTGTAATTCAAAGGAAGGGTTGTTTATCTCTCAAAAGAAGTATGCACTGGATATATTGAAGGATGCTGGTGCTTACGGAGGGAAGACAGCAAGAATGCCTATGGAGGATGGGTATAAGATACCACGTGAGGGGGAGAAAGAAGATGGCAAGTCCTTTCATGATCCAAAGCTGTATAGGAAGCTTGTAGGGAAGCTGATATACCTGACCATTACTCGGCTAGACATATGCTTTGCTGTGAATCAAATAAGCCAGCATATTCAAGGTCCTAAGGAACATCACTGGCGCATGGTGGAGAGAGTTCTCATGTATCTAAATGGAACTCAAGGTCTTGGTATATGGATGGGCTGCAATGGAAGTACTGAGATTGTGGGCTACTGTGATGCTGATTGGGCTGGTGATAGAACAGATAGAAGGTCTACAGCCGGTTATTGCACTTTCATTGGGGGAAATATGGTTACTTGGAAGAGTAAGAAGCAAAAGGTTGTGTCATGCTCTAGTGCTGAGGAAGAATATAGAGCTATGCTGAAGCTTACCAATGAACTGGTTTGAATCAAGGGAATCCTAAAACACTTGGAGATAGATCAGTTAACCCCAATGACTATGCACTGTGATAATCAGGCTGCTATCCACATTGCTACGAACTCAGTATTCCATGAAAGAACAAAGCTTATTGAAGTAGACTGCCACAAGGCGAGGCAAATGACTGTCTTGGGAGAGATCCTGCCATGTTATACAAGGAGTGAAGATCAATTGGCAGATGTGTTCACCAAGGCTGCTAGGCAAAAGACAATGGAGTCCATTCACATCAGATTAGGACTCATTGATATTTCGCCTAAGGGCTAGTTCATATACTTCCCTGATCATGAGGTCTTTACTCTTTTTCCCTCATTAAGGTTTTGTCCCAAATGGGTTTTCCTCGATGAGGTTTTTAATGAGGAAGATCTCATGGTCCTTCCAAGCTTGACATGTTCCACATGGTCAATCTTGAGGGGGAGTGTTGAACTGAGCAGAGTAATATATGAGAAGAGAAGTCTTGGATATTGAATAGAAGATGAGATGATGAGGGAAAATGAAGAAGGATGTTTTTGGGTGACCTGTCCGTACATGTCCGTACATGTCCGTACATGGATGGTCAACCAAAGAGTGATCAAGGGTAAAAAAAACTTACCTTGGTAACTCACCACTCGGCAAAGTTACTTTGAAGCTTTACCATTTGGTCTCATGACCGTTGAAGGGAAGAGAGGAGCGTCCGGACAGGCTGGCAAGAGCTGGCTGGATAAGGGACGCGCCTCAACAGTGCCTGGCTCGTGTGGTTCCTCCCATTGGCTCTTTTTGAATTAAAGCAACCTTATCCTTTGACCTCACATGCTTAGCTTTGATTAAAACCCTTGTATCTCTTCCTATATATTGCAACACTTGCTGATTAATAAAACTAACGAGTTTTGGAGACTCTTTCTCTTTAATCTCTCTTGTTCATCATGATTCTAAAATGTTCTTAAACTTGGTTACTAATCTGTTCTTCTAATCTCTCTCAATCTCCTTTATTCTCCCATATTCTCTTAATACGATCTCTTTATTCAAAACTTATATGGTATCAGAGCCTGGTTGGCTTTGGTATTAAGAGATCTCGTTCTTCCTTTCTGTTCTTGTTGATGTTTTGAGGTCTACTTTACTTGTTCTCTGGTCTAAGTGAGTTGCTTAGTATCAGTTTCTGTCTTGTTGCATTGCTAAAGGTCTAGGAGAGTATCCTGATCTTGTTCTGCATTCATGTGTTGCATAAAGAGATAGATGAGTTGTCTAGTCTCTGTGTTTGTCATTAAAATTGATAAAATAGCCTAATTGCCTTGTTATTGATGAGTTATCATACCTGAGCAGTTAGTGATGTTTGTGTGCATGGGGTTGAACTGAATGAGTTGTTTAGATTCTTCTGTCCATTGCATTTTTTCTCAAAAACATTGGGATCAGACTTGGTGAGTTATCAAGGGCTAATCCTAGTGTGTGTGGTCTGATTCTTGTTGTTTGAGTGATGTTTCAGGTACACAAGTGTTGTTCCCTGTCCATCATCAAATCAAGACAAAGAAGAAGATTTTGCCCATGCTGTTTAGAGCCTACACATGATGTATATTCCTGACCATGGAGAGATTGTTGGAGAAGAGGTCATGATGAGTTCCTGGTCAAGGAACAACCCTAGGATACTCTTGAGAGGCGATCTAGTATTGTTTTTGTGGAGATAGATTGATGAAAGATAGCAAAGGGGAATGGTGGCCGATGGTAGAGATGGGTCAATGGATGATCTGCGGAAAGGATCAAACACTGAGTTGAGGTCTTAGTCCGTGAGAGGCAGCCCCACTAGTGAACAAGACCAAGGCTTATGGAAGATCACTCTTCAAGCCAAATTCGATGTCCAACAATTGAACAAAGGAATCACAAGTTGCTAAGAGATTTTGATAAACAAAAGTGATTGATTTTATTCAGAAACTTACAAAGGGTTTTTGTAGAAGAAAAGGAATACAAAGCACTCTTAGAACTTGTAGAAATCGAAAATAACTTAGATTAAAACTAGGTGATCTTGAAGACTGAACAATTGAACAGCTTGCTGTCTTCTTTGACTTGGTTTGCTTCTGATGTCGAGATTGGTTTGGTACAAACCAAGCTGAGAATTACTTCTTTCAATTGTTTGGTCTTTGATCTGGTTATTGGCCCATTAGAGAAGAAGAATGGGTCTTGGCCTTGTATTTTTTGGGTTGAGAAAGAAAGGTCTGATCCAAGATGCTTGTCTTTGGGTCCATCTCGTCCATCTTGCACCAAATCAGCTATAGTATCACTTCCATCCAGCTCTCCGCATCCAAGTGAAGTGTTCAGCCCGTCCAGCTCCTCTTCAGTGTCACTCTCCTCCAGCTGGTTCAGCTCCTTAGGCGCAATATCAGCTACTGTTTTGGTCATGATCATATCATCCCCTCCTCCTTTGAAAGGATTTGTCCTCAAATCCAAATCATCTGCATGATAAGGTATCAAGTCAGCAATATTGAAAGTAGAACTCACAGCATACTTACCTTGGAGATCAATCTGATAGGCATTGTTGTTGATTTTCTTAACAACTTGGAATGGCCCATCCGTTTTTGACATCAGCTTAGACTTTCTTTCATCAGGAAGTCTTTCTTTTCTCAAATGTATCCAGACCCAATCTCCTGGTTTCAAGACTAGTTCACGCCTCTTCTTGTTTGCTTGCTCCTCATACTTCTTGGTCCTTTCTTCTATATTCCTTTTGACCTGTTCATGCAAGGAAACAACAAACTCGGCCTTTGCCTTGCCGTCAAGATTAGTTTGCTCACTAGGTGGTAAAGGCATAAGATCCAAAGGAGTCAAAGGATTGAATCCATAAACAATTTGAAATGGTGAGAACTTAGTAGTACTATGCACATAATGATTATATGAAAATTCTACATGAGGAAGACAGTCTTCCCAAGTCCTGATGTTCTTCTTAATCACAGCACGCAAGAGAGAAGACAAAGTTCTATTAACTACTTCAGTCTGTCCATCAGTTTGTGGATGACAAGTAGTAGAGAATTTCAGCTTTGTTCCAAGTTTAGACCACAATGTTTTCCAAAAATGACTAAGAAACTTAGTATATCTATCAGACACTATATATCTAGGCATGCCATGCAAACGAAAAACCTCTCGAAAGAAAAGATCAGCAACTATCAAAGCATCATCAGTTTTGTGACATGGAATGAAATGAGCCATCTTTGAAAATCTATCCACAACTACAAAGATTGAATCTCTGCCCTTTCTAGTCCTAGGCAATCCAAGCACAAAATCCATTGATATATCAATCCAAGGAGCATGAGGAATAGGAAGAGGAGTATACAAACCTTGAGATCGAGCTTTTGTCTTAGCTTGGGTGCATACCACACATCTCGTGCAGATTCTTTCCACATCCCTTTTCAAAGTCAGCCAGTAGAAGTGTTCTTTCAAGGTGGCCAAGGTCTTGGCAACTCCAAAGTGCCCCATCAATCCTCATCCATGCGCTTCCCTAACATACAACTCTCTCAAAGAACAGTTAGGTAGACAAAGTCTATTTTCATAAAAAAGAAAACCATCTACTTGATAAAACTTTCCACTGGTGTGTTTCTTGCTTTGCTCATACTGATCCTTAAAATCTTGATCATCTTCATAATAATATTTGATTTGTTCAAAACCCAAAAGCTTAGCTTCCATAGAAGTGAAAAGAGTGTACCTTCTGGACAGGGCATCAGCCACAATGTTCTCCTTACCTTGTTTGTTATGGATCACATAAGGAAAAGTCTCCAAGAACTCCAGCCACCTGGTGTGCCTTTTGTTGAGTTTGTGCTGACCCTTTAAGTGCTTCAACGACTCATGGTCAGTGTGAATAACAAACTCTTTTGGCCAAAGATAGTGTTGCCGGGTCTGGAGTGCTCTAATCAAGGCATAAAGCTCCTTGTCATATGTTGGATAGTTCAGCATTGCTCCACTTAGTTTCTCACTGAAGTATGCTATTGGCCTTTTTTCTTGCGTCAGCACAGCTCCAATACCTACACCAGAAGCATCACATTCAATTTCAAAGGTCTTGGCAAAATCTGGAAGAGCCAGCAAAGGAGCATTAGTCAACTTCCCTTTTAGATCCTGAAAGGCATCTTCTTGAGCCTTTTTACACTTGAAACCCACATTTTTCTTGATCACCTCTGTGAGAGGAGCTGCAACGGTGCTGAAGTCCCTTACAAACCTTCTGTATAAGCCAGCAAGCCTATGGAAACTCCTAACCTCACCCACACTCTTAGGACTTGGCCAATCTCGAATTGCTTTGATTTTCTCCTCATCCACCTTGATTCCTTGAGCTGTAACAACAAAAACACAAGTTGATCTGTTCCAAAAGTACACTTTTTAAAGTTAGCAAAGAGTGATTCTTTCCTTAGTACTTCTAGCATAGATTTCAGATGGTTCACATGATCATCAAAGCTCTTACTATAGATCAGGATATTATCAAAGTAAACCACAACAAATCTGCCTATAAAAGCTCTCAGAATATGGTTCATTAGTCTCATGAAGGTACTAGGTGCATTAGAAAGCCCAAATGGCATAACTAACCATTCATACAATCCATGTTTAGTTTTGAAAGCAGTTTTCCATTCATCACCTTCTTTCATTTTAATTTGGTGATATCCACTTTTCAAGTCTATCTTTGAAAACACACAAGATCCATGCAGCTCATCTAACATATCATCTAGCCTAGGGATAGGGTGACGATACTTTACAGTGATATTGTTGATGGCTCTGCAATCTACAAACATGCGCCAGCTTCCATCTTTCTTTGGCACAAGTAGGACTGGTACTGCACATGGGCTCATGCTTTCTCGGTGATATCACTCAAATTACCCTAAGGAGTGACTTTACTCTCTCAAATAAGAGGTTCAGTTGTAGTACTTAGGGATCGAATCCATAGAGACTCTAGGATTACACAATAGATTGTTTAGTCTTTGAAATAAAGCTAGACAAACAGGTTTAAAGCAATAAATAAAGGGGTAAGCAAGTAATTGCTTGATTGAATGGATTAGGTTTTAAGCAAGAGGAAAGAAAATTAGATTCAGGCTATTTCTCAGGTGTAGCTAGCATGCAGGGTATCTAGGGTTTTTAGTATTCATAGTTCTGAACTCAAACTTTAAGGTTAAAGCAATGATTGATTATCTTCAACTAGATCTTAAGTCACCCACTATCGTTCGATGAGAATAAGAAAGTGTCGATCGATTATTCTATATGAATATCGATCGATACACCTTTCGTGGTATCGCTCGACAGGCGGATTGTTCTATTGATCGATATCGTTTCTAGTGAGCTTTAAGATCAGATTTGAATTGGTTCTCCAATCTTACAAAGAGACTACTCTCGTGTACTCAAGGTAAGTTGGAATATACCAGCTTTAGGTTTCAGGGATTTGCTAAGTTTTCACTTATCCAAATTAATTCTAAGATCTAAGATAAGGGTGATCAATCATATACTTAGCATTAAGAGCAACTAGAATGAAGAACTATATTTTAAACACCCTAGCATTAAATCAGTTGCAATGCATGCTTAGCCTTAATGAGAAGCCTAAATCTAACAAGAGAAACTACTCAAACATATTCATGGAAGACAAAATCATGATGGTTTGAATAATACTTTAAAATAGAATAATAAGAGAAACAATAAAAGAGTAGAGAAAAATAAGGGAGTTCAAGATCTTCTCTGTATGCAGTTTGGATCTATCTCTCCACTCCTAAGCTCTCTCTCCAAGGTAGCAAGAAGCTTCTCTCAAAATCAGGTCTAAAAGTTCTCTAGGCAAGTCTTGCCTTTAAAATAATACAAAACCCTCTTAATATAGCCTAACAGGCGGCCAGGGACTCATTTGGTAGAAGTAAAACCCTAATGAGATGTCTAGCTCATTAAACTCGTCATTAATTCTTGGAGGCCTTTCATGTCGATCGATTTCACATTCTTCTATCGATCGATTAGTATAGTGTCTCGTCTGTCGATGCGTCCTTGTGAGCATCGGTCGATTTAGCTCCAATACAATCCTCCTCAAAGTATCCATTTTTGCTCCAAAATGATCATATTTCACCAAAGAGTACCTAAACCTGTAAAAGCTCATAAAAGACACCAAAAGTGTCCTTTTGTTTCCAAAAACATATAAAAATCATGGTTGAAAGTGGATAAAATCCATGACTTATCAACTCCCCTAGACTTATCCTTTTGCTTGTCCTCAAGCAAATTTAAGGACATAGATCTAGAAGAGGGTTCCAAATAGTGAGACTTAAACAACCTCTAACTCAAAATCATCACCTCAACTTTGTTGCAAGCCAAATCAAAATCTATCAACTTCAGAAGCACATTATACCATATCCTAGCTTAGCAACCAAATTCATCTAGCCAACAACTTAGCAATCCTGCCTGACTAACCCCTCTACTGATTTCATTTCTGTGCATAAAGATAAAAGTGCGGGCTTTACCTTGGGAGTTTCGATCACATGATTCAAGGTTGCTTAGTCAAGTATCCGGATCTGCAGGTAAAAGTTAATTCCTATCCTCTCTCTCTACTATTTCTCTCCTAGTCAGGTCTGCTTCATTTGCAAGACATTGACCAAGATTGGACAGGCTTCCATGAATCAAGCCTTAATGGTTGCAGCCACCAAGTCCTGTTCACTTCTTTTTGACCTATATCCTAGGATTCATTGCGAAGCAAGTCTTGACGGGGGTAACCACCAAGCCCTGTTCGAACCCTTTACCTATAGAATTCTTACGAATTATGTCTTGAGGGGGGTGACCGCCAAGCCCTGTTCGAATTCCTTCCTAGTTAATATCTAACTAATCCTAGAACATAAATTTAAGATAATTTTCGTTTTTTTTTTTTACTGAATAAAAATTAAATCTAATTTCGAAAATGAGAGAGAGAGGGTGATAAAACTATATACACAAGGCTTTACCACCCGGACTTTTTCGAAGCATCCGATCCCATGTATACCAAGTCCCAAGACAAGCAGAGAATGTCAGGTTAGGTTGGAAATCAGCTTTGGTTCTTTCAGACAATCATGAAAAGTATTGTCATAGCGACTGGTGATCCGCTTTAGCATCTATAGTACATTCTGCAGTTGACAAATCTAAGAATGGTGCTAAAGAGTGTGATTAGAAAATAAGTAGAAATAATTGTCTCCATTTGGTACATGATAGATTCTCTTTTTTTCTTTTTTTTTTTGAAAAATAAAGAAAGCTTTAAAAGAGATTTGAAAAGGAAAATGAAAAATCCTTTTAAGAAATAGAGACTTAAAAATGTTAGTAATAACCCCCCCCCCCAGACTTAAACGACACTGTCCCCAGTGTTATTTAGTCTAAGTGCGGTGTAAAGGAAAAAGAAAATTAAAAAGTTAATAACTAAGTAACCGTATCTATTATTACTTGTATCGATCGATACCATGTCTAGCATATCGATCGATAGCTGTTAGACAAAAGGTCATCAATTCGTCTGTTGGTATCTAACCCGTCTGATCTGTCATTTGTTAGTTCTGTTAGACAATCCAAACACAAGCAAATAGATAATAAGTCATAAGGATAGATAGTCTAGAGTAATAAATCCTAAAAATCCGAAATAGAAATAGAAAGAAAAATAAAAGTGTCTCAGAATAAGAGATAGAAATATGAGGACTAGTCGGAGTCCTCTGCTGCATCCTCGTCGTCTGATGACGAGTCACGATGGTACTGGTGTGATGGACCTGGGGCTGCTGGATCATGGGCTCTCACGCTCCTCCTGCTCATGCACCTACAGCGAGACACTCTAGACCAGATGGCCTGGAGAGCGTCTGCGACGAACCTCTGAAAGTCCCCGTGGTCGCGCATCGGAATGTCGGGCATGATGGGGAAGTCGTTCACCGGTGCCTCTGGCGGGCTCTGCGTAGCTGGTGCTCTGCGCTTCCTGGAACTTTCCGTGGCACGTCCTGGGGGTTGCGGAGGAATGCCTCATCTGGCTGGAGTCGGAGCCTGTCAATGTTCCCGTCAAAGTCCGTGATGTGGCGGGAGGGCAGCTGCAGAAGACGGAGGCGGTCTCCTCTCCTGAAACTCCAGAACAGGCCGTTTTTCAGCCACTGGTCTGATGACAGATGCGCCAAGTCCAGCGGATGCCGAGGTGCTGGAAGATCGGTGTAAGCAGGCTCCTAATCGTCTCCTTCCTGCCAGTGCCCTTGAAGGGCTTCATCTTCAGCGACACCAGGTGCTGAGCGAAGAGGGATCCCAGGTTGGGCATGGGCATGTCGCAGTCCGGGTCCAGGTCCTGCAGGTCGACAACTCCGTCAATAGCAGTGAACAGCAGTGTGAGCTCGTCAATCCTCACCTTGTGGGCTCCATCTTGCACAGCAGAGTGCTGGCAAGGGCCCTGATGAAGTAACTCAAGGTGGGATGACGGATGTCGGTTTGAGTGACAGCCGTGCTCCAGTGGCCTGTGCCAATGATCCTCCAGAAGTCACCGATCATCGGGTACTCAGGGACACTCATAGCGGCGTTCGAAGGATCGAACCCGTAGATCTCACAGATCTCAGCAACTGTGATCCGGTATCTGACACCTCGGGCAAAGAACGAGAGAACTCCATCGCTCGCGACACGGCCAGTGGTGGTGGTGTAGGTGAGGTCGGCTGTGGTGAGGAACTGTCGGACCAGAGACGGGTAGAGGTCGTAGGGGCGTGTAGCCATGGTGCCCAACCCAAGCTGACTGATCATGTCCCTCAAATCATGCCAGAGACCAAGCTGCCGGACGGTAGCCTCGTCGATGAAACGGGTGGGAGCAATGTCAACGCGCAGCCATGCGTTGTAGAACAGGCTGTCGTAGTCGTCCCAGGTCTCCGTGCGCCGGCGGTGGGTGCAAGTGGTGGAACGGACCACTGTCCTCGGGTCGGGGTAAGACTCCACCGTCTGTATGGCCTTGGAAGGGTTCCTAGGCCAAGGAGAGCGCTAGTCGGGCTGTCAGGGTGGTGAGTGTGATGATGATGATGGCGTCGAGGAAGATGGTGGTGTGGGTGGTGCCCTGGAGGTGCTCGGGTTATCGAGCCTCATCTTAGTCCTCCTCTCGCGTCGGCTATCCTTCCGTGAACTCATCTGCAAACAAACAAATAGTCATTTATTAGCACATGTAATCGATGGTCCCGATATCGATCGATTCTCTAGAAGAGAAATCGATCGATTTAGGTGTCCCGGTATCGATCGATTGTCGTATCTGACATCGATTTCTTAGCGTCGATATCGATCGATTTGACAACAACCGTGTCGATCGACACGACATCGCGGACCTGCAAATCAAAATTCATCCCAAATCGCAATTTCACGAACAACAAGTGCAAAACGAACAGTGTAGGGACCTATTTCATCATACTAGCAACCTAAATCGACCAAATCCAAGCCCAATCGAACGTTTTTTGTTTATGTCAAAACCTAGTCAAACAAAATCCAAAAAATAGAAGATTTTGGGTTCATACCTTGAAGAATCGGTGAGAAGATGAACAAATGAGTTAGAGAAGTGAAAAACAAAGGGATTGAGGCGAGAAACGGCGAAAATCGGTTCGGTTTCTAGAGAGAAAAATCGGGTTTTGTTTTCGGGGGAAAAATGCAAAATGAGGGGAAGAAGAAGCGGATATCGGGGTTAATGACCCGCGGCCTCGATATACCCTAATCGATCGATATGCCTTGGTGCGTGTCGATCGATTTTAGGGCAGGTCCTTATCTATTTTTTTTTTTAAAAAACAAAAATAAAAATAAAATTAAAAAAATTTGAAAAATAAATAATAAAAATGAGACTTAGATGCAAAAGTGGGTTGCCTCCCACGAGCGCTTGATTTGTAGTCATTAGCTTGACTGAAAAAAAATTCTTTAATCAGATTCAGGGATGCCCAACCGTAAAGGTTTGACATTCGGCGGTTTGGGTCAGTAATGCTTCACTCGTTGCCCGTTCACCGTAAATTCTTCTCCTTTATCGTTCATAAGGGTGACGGCTCCGTTTGGTCTAGCTGCCGTAACTGTGAAAGGTCCTGACCAGCGAGAACGGAGTTTTCCGGGAAACAAGGTTAGCCGAGAGTTATATAATAGAACTTGATCGTTGGCGGCAAAGTGTCGAGAGACGATCTTCTTGTCATGGTAAGCTTTTGTGCGCTCTTTATACAACTTTGAACTCTCATAAGCTAGATGTCTGATTTCATCTAGTTCGTTTAGTTGTATGAGTCTCCTTTCGGCAGCAGTCTTAATGTCAAAATTTAGCAATTTTGTTGCCCATGCTGCTTTATGCTCTAATTCAACGGGTAAGTGACAAGCTTTTCCGTACAGAAGATGAGAAGGAGTTGTTCCTAGTGGGGTTTTAAATGCATTTCTGTAAGCCCAAAGTGCGTTGTCCAGCTTCCGTGACCAATCTCTTCTGGTGATCCCAACGGTTTTCTCCAGAATTACTTTGATTTGTCTGTTTGAAACTTCTACCTGCCCACTCGTTTGTGGATGGTAGGGTGTGGCAACTCTGTGGTGAACTCCATTTTTCTTGAGTAGATTTTCGAAAACCTTGTTGATAAAATGGGTACCCCCATAGCTTATTACTACTCGAGGAACTCCAAATCTAGGAAAGATGATGCTTTTGAAGAGTTTGACAACAACATAAGCATCATTTGTAGGAGTGGCTATAGATTCAACCCATTTTGAAACATAGTCAACAACAACTAAAATGTATCTGTTCCCGTACGAGGAAGGGAAAGGACCCATAAAATCTATCCTCCAACAGTCAAAGACTTCGATTTCGAGAATGAACTTCTGTTCCATTTCATGTCTTTTGCTGATTTTTCCTCTTCGTTGACACCTATCACATTTTATGATATAGGCGTGAACATCGCGGAACATATTAGGCCACCAAAATCTGGCCTGAAGGATTTTAGATATCGTAGTGAAAGTTGCGAAATGTCCGGCATAAGATGATCCATGGCAGTGGAATATGATGTCCGGTACTTCAGCGGCTGCAACACAGCGTCTGTAAATTCCGTCGGCACATTGCTTGTAGAGATACGGTTCATCCCAGTGGTATCGCCTGACTTCTCGGAAGAACTTCTTTCTGTCATAATTTTTGAGTCCTTCTGGTTCGACGTTAGCAGCTAAATAGTTTACTATGTCGGCATACCAGGTCTGTCTCTGAACTTCTTTTCAACAACGTGCACTTCCTGATCGGAATTTTGGCACTTATCAGGAGTGTGCGGATCAGTGTTGATACTGTCGGCTACGGTGACAGTTACATTAAAGGATATCTTGAATGAGACTTTATCCAGGTCAAGGCCGTTTTCACAATTGGTCAGTGTGTCTGTCTTGTTGTCGATCGGTTGATCTGTTGATTCATCGATCGATATTCCATCTGTTGAATCGACCGATTTGTCGTTCGTGTCATCGATCAACATTGGTTCGATTATATCGATCATCACATCACTTTGTTCATCGACCGATATAGATTCAGATGCAAGATTTATCTGACCAACGAATGTAGATTCGGCCAGGTATACGCCTTCGGCTGGCAAGAAATCATTAATAGGAGTATTGTCAGTGACTTTTATCCGGGAAAAGTGATCAGCTACGCTGTTATCTACTCCTCTTTTGTCTTTTATTTCCATATCAAATTCTTGTAGCAGAAGTATCCATCGGATAAGTCGTGGTTTGGCATCTTTCTTTTGCATAAGGTATTTTATTGCTGCGTGATCGGTGTGCACAATGACTTTTGAGCCAACAAGGTAGTTTCGGAATTTCTCGAAAGTGTACACGACAGCAAGTAATTCCTTTTCCGTTGTGCCGTAATTTCTCTGAGCATCGTCCAGAGTTTGGCTCGCGTAGTAAATAACATGAAGTTTTTTATCTTTACGCTGCCCTAACACTGCTCCTACCGCGAAATCACTTGCATCGCACATAATTTCGAAAGGAAGACTCCAATCGGTTGCTTGCACGACAGGGGCAGTTATCAAAGACTTTTTGATTTTATCAAAGGCCTGCTGACATTCTGAAGTAAATCCGAATTTAACATCCTTGCAGAGGAGTGTCGTCAGAGGTCTGGTAATTTTGCTGAAATCTTCTATAAACCTTCGGTAAAATCCAGCATGCCCAAGGAAACTCCTTATGTCCTTTACGTTAAGTTGTGGAGGTAAACCAGTCATTAGTTCTATCTTTGCTCGATCTACTTCAATTCCAGCAGCAGATACTTTGTGTCCAAGAACAATCCCATCATTAACCATAAAATGGCATTTTTCCCAATTGAGAACAAGGTTCTTTTCCTCGCATCTGGCTAGGACTTTACAGAGGTTGTCGAGACAACTTTTGAAATCAGATCCATAGACTGAAAAATCGTCCATAAAAACTTCCATAAAATCTTCTATCATATCAGTGAAGATAGACATCATGCAGCGCTGGAAAGTGGCAGGGGCGTTACACAGGCCAAATGGCATCCGACGGTAAGCGAATGTTCCGTAAGGGCATGTGAAGGTTGTCTTTTCTTGGTCATCCGGATGAATTGGAATTTGGAAAAATCCGGAATATCCGTCGAGAAAACAATAGTACTGATGATTAGCTAGTCTTTCCAACATTTGATCGATGAAAGGTAAAGGAAAATGGTCTTTCCGCGTTGCGGAGTTTAGTTTCTTGTAATCGATGCACATACGGTGTCCAGTTACAGTTCTTTTTGGAATAAGTTCGTCTTTGTCGTTCTTGACCACAGTGATGCCTCCTTTCCTAAGCACACATGAACTGGGCTCACCCAATTACTATCTGAGATTGGATAGATTACACCGGCATCGAGAAGTTTGATGATCTCCTTTTTAACAACTTCTTTCAGGTTGGGGTTGAGTCTCCTCTGATGTTCTATTGATGATTTGGATTCATCTTCAAGATGAGTCCGATGCATACACAGGTCGGGGGAAATTCCTGGGATATCTTCAAGAGAGTATCTGATTGCTTTCCTGTGTTTTCGCAGTTTATTGAGCAATAAAGCGAGCTCACTGTTCGTAAGATTTGCATTTATGATAACTGGATAAGTGTTGTCAAAAAGGTAGGCATATTCGAGTCCAGCAGGAAGCGGTTTCAATTCCACCTTTGGTGCATTTTCCTTGCTTAGATCGTCTCTCGAGAATGGTTGTCGATCGACAGCGTTTTGAAGATATCGATCGATATTTATCTCGGAGTCATCTTCACCATTGCTGGCATCGTCATTTCTTGCGTCCATTAAATGTGCATAATCCTCCGTATGGTTATCTATGCTGAAAACTTCTCCCTGCGCAACCACGAGCACGTCCTCGATCTGGTTTTCAAGGAATGAATCTTCAAAAGATTTTTGTGTAAGCTCGTCGATATCATCGACATAGGAGGATGATCTATCTATCAATGGGCGCGTCATTACCTTTTCCATGTCGAATCGCATTGGAATGATTCCAATGTTCAGGCAGATGCGTCCTTCCTTGACATCGATTATCGCATTTGCGGTTGCAAGAAATGGTCTTCCCAAGATAATGGGGTCTCTGGGTTCGTTCTTGTAGTGAAGTACAGCGAAGTCCGTTGGTACTGTGCAGCCATTGATGATTACGGGCACATCCTCAAGTGCTCCTTCCGGGACTCGGACAGATCGATCAGCGAGAACTAGTTGGATATTTGCTGGGGTAAACTCCGCATATCCAAGGGATGTTGCAACAGAGTGCGGCATCAAATTCACGCTAGACCCGAGATCACAGAGGGCTCTTGGGAATTGTTTATCTTGGATGGTGCAACTAAGAACGAAACTACCAGGGTCTGGTTGCTTGATCGGGATTTCGCCTTGAATTATAGCACTGACTTCCTCGGAAATCATCATGATACTACGTTCTCCGACGTGGAAACCTTTAGTTACCATGTCTTTAACGTACTTTTTTAGCGTGGGTGAAATCTTGACAGCATCACTTAATGGCATCTCAACTCTGATCCTCTCGATTGCTTTCTTACAGACTTCTCTGTCCAATTAACGCTTAGGGTCGGACTTTCGTGGAGAAAAAAGGGGAATCGGGTTATAAACCCTTTCGATAGTAAGTCCAGCTGGTGCTGAATCACTTTTTGGCTTAGGGGATTGGTGTTGATCGATATTGTTTTCATCATATCGGTCGATATTAACCTCATCCGACGAATTTTCTTCATTGTCCGGAATGTCAATAACAACCTCTTCGGTGCCTTGACTATTTTTTCTGCTTTTGCTTGGTGAAGGTTCCGCTCTATTGGCATGGAAAAGCACATGGTTAGGGGTGGGTTTGATCTCTTCTCCAGAAAAATTTTCTGAAGAAGATTTTTCCTTAACTTTCGGAACAAGTTGCTTCCCACTTCTCAAGAGTACAGCACTAACTTGACGTCTTGGGTTCATATCAGTTAGCCCAGGAAGACGTCCTGCCTCCCTCTTGATAGCGATTGCATTTTCGGCGACATTACGTTCTAATCGTTTGACTTGTTCACATAGAGCATCTAATTTATTAAATAGCTCACGATGAACAATCTTTAGTTTTGTGTCCATGTCGCTTTCTATTTTCTGATTTCCCGTGAAAGCTTGATTTATCCTGGAGTCAGTTTTTCTTTGACGGGATCTGGTTAGGGCATCATAGTTTTGGGTGAAATTATCCTCGTTCGGGTTGTAAACCTGAGAGGTATTCTCTTTCACAGAAAATAGTTGTCTTTCAGAACAACTACTCTCACTTGGAAGAGTTTGCCTAAGTTTCTTTTCCTTCATGATGCAGAGAGTCTAATGACTGCCTGATTTCAGCCAATTGGAGCGTGTCCCTGGACGGGGCTCTATTCTCCCTATCACTGATCTCATAGGATTCTCCCAAAGCTATATTTCTGATCAAACGCTTTGCTTTACTAGGATTCCTGGTGCTAAAGTTTCCTTCACTTGCGGTATCCAGCGTGATTTGGTAATGAAGGCTGACGCCTCCGTAAAAGAAGTTTAGGAGCTGCGGTTCTGAGTAACCATGGTGAATGCAATCACGTTGATAGCCTTCAAATCTGATCCAAGCGTTTTTAAACGATTCATGTGGACCTTGAGAAAAGTAAGATAACTTTTCTCGCACATCCCAGTAGCGAGCGTCATCGAAAAATTGATTTATGAAAGCGTTTCTGATGTCTTTCCAGCAAGTTAGAGAGCCTGCTGGAATTTGATTCAACCACTTTCTGGCTTTTCCCTCAAGGGAAAAAGAAAAAAGTTTACAGCGATTGTAGTCATCAGAAACTAGATCTTCAAGATATTCGATGTGCTCGTTGGGGTGTTCCAAAGTAGATCCACGAAAGGGTTTATTTCGTACCAGAAGGATAAAATCAAGTTAGAGTTTTGATTTTCTGGCATCAACTTCTGGTACTTTGATGGCAGACCTATTGGAATAGGTCTTTATGGGGTCTATGTAGTCTTGCAAAATCAATTCTGATTCCTCATCTTCAGAAGACGATGAATTAGATGGAACAGGGATTTTATCTCTCTGCTCATCAGCAATTTCAGAATTTGTGTTGGTGGTTGGTTGGCCTAGGACTACTTCCTCATTAGCAGATTCGGTAAGTGAACACTTACCTGCTTCCGGCTGGTTGGCATCGATCGATGTTCGGGGCGGTATGTCGGTCGATTCCTCTCTCATCATATCGCTCGATTTTGTAGTGTCCGTGTCGATCGATGGACTGCCGAAATTTGCCTTCTCCATACTTAGGTACCTGTAAAAGCACAATAAGAGGAAAAGATTTTAGTAAATACGAAAAATAAGGTCTAGACTATATTCTGAACTAAATCTAATGGTAATAAGAAAGAGTCCCCGGCAACGGCGCCAAATTTTATATCACTCAAATTACCCTAAGGAGTGACTTTACTCTCTCAAATAAGAGGTTCAGTTGTAGTACTTAGGGATCGAATCCACAGAGACTCTAGGATTACACAATAGATTGTTTAGTCTTTGAAATAAAGCTAGACAAACAGGTTTAAAGCAATAAATAAAGGGGTAAGCAAGTAATTGCTTGATTGAATGGATTAGGTTTTAAGAAAGAGGAAAGAAAATTAGATTCAGGCTATTTCTCAGGTGTAGCTAGCATGCAGGGTATCTAGGGTTTTTAGTATTCATAGTTCTGAACTCAAACTTTAAGGTTAAATCAATGATTGATTATCTTCAACTAGATATTAAGTCACCAACTATCGTTCGATGAGAATAAGAAAGTGTCGATCGATTATTCTATATGAATAACGATCGATACACCTTTCGCGGTATCGCTCGACAGGCGGATTGCTCTATCGATCGATATCGTTTCTAGTGAGCTTTAAGATCGGATTTGAATTGGTTCTCCAATCTTACAAAGAGACTACTCTCGTGTACTCAAGGTAAGTTGGAACATACCAGCTTTAGGTTTCAGGGATTTGCTAAGTTTTCACTTATCCAAATTAATCCTAAGATCTAAGATAAGGGTGATCAATCATATACTTAGCATTAAGAGCAACTAGAATGAAGAACTATATTTTAAACACCCTAGCATTAAATCAGTTGCAATGCATGCTTAGCCTTAATGAGAAGCCTAAATCTAACAAGAGAAACTACTCAAACATATTCATGGAAGACAAAATCATGATGGTTTGAATAATACTTTAAAATAGAATAATAAGAGAAACAATAAAAGAGTAGAGAAAAATAAGGGAGTTCAAGATCATCTCTGTATGCAGTTTGGATATATCTCTCCACTCCTAAGCTCTCTCTCCAAGGTAGCAAGAAGCTTCTCTCAAAATCAGGTCTAAAAGTTCTCTAGGCAAGTCTTGCCTTTAAAATAATACAAAACCCTCTTAATATAGCCTAACAGGCGGCCAGGGACTCATTTGGTAGAAGTAAAACCCTAATGAGATGTCTAGCTCATTAAACTCGTCATTAATTCTTGGAGGCCTTTCATGTCGATCGATTTCACATTCTTCTATCGATCGATTAGTATAGTGTCTCGTCGGTCGATGCGTCCTTGTGAGCATCGGTCGATTTAGCTCCAATACAATCCTCCTCAAAGTATCCATTTTTGCTCCAAAATGATCATATTTCACCAAAGAGTACCTAAACCTGTAAAAGCTCATAAAAGACTCCAAAAGTGTCCTTTTGTTTCCAAAAACATATAAAAATCATGGTTGAAAGTGGGTAAAATCCATGACTTATCACTCGGATGTGTCCCTTCTCAATCAGCTCATCTACTTGCCTTTGGAGTTCTTTGGTTTCTTCAGGATTGGTTCTGTAGGCAGGACGGTTTGGAAGTGAAGCTCCAGGAACAAAGTCTATTTGATGTTCTATACCACGCAAAGGAGGTAGCCCTTTTGGATTCTCTTCTGGAAAGACATCACCATATTCCTGCAAAAGAAACTCAAGTTCACCCGGTAGAACCGGTGCAAGGTCAGTAGAAGACATCAGAGCACCCTTAAAAACAAATAGAAGCATAGATTGCTGAAGATACAGAGCTCTTTTGTTCTCACTGGTTTTGATTGAGAGATGTGCCTCCTTCTTTTGTTTAGGAGCTGGATCCTTCTTGGCCTCTTGTCGCCTGAGTTTGAGTTGAAGCTGGTGTTCATGTACTTCTTGTGGAGACAAAGGTGCAAGGACAGTCTTCTTGTCTCGGTGAGTAAAAGAATGGCGGTTTGTGTACCCATCATGGATTGCCTTCTTATCATACTGCCATGGCCGTCCCAACAAGATGTGGCTGGAGTCCATGGGGAGAACATCACACACAATCTCATCCTGGTATCTCCCAATGGTTATAGGAACCATCACTTGTTCTGTGACTTTCAGCTCGCCATCTTCATTCAACCATTGCAGTAGGTATGGTCGGGGGTGTTTTCAAGTCTTCAAAGCCAGCTTTTCTACAAGAGATTCACTAGCCACATTAGTACAACTTACACCATCTATAATCAAACTGCAAACTTTATCATAAACAGTGCATCTAGTATGAAAAAGATTCTCCCTTTGATCATTGTCTTCTGGTTTGGTTTGAACTCTCAGTGATCTCCTTGTAACCAGAGGCTCTCCATGAACTGGGTAGTCTATAGATTCATCTTCAGATGCCTGTGGTGCCTTTTCTTCTTCAGATACCAATTCACCACTTTCCAGGAGGATCATGACCTTCTTGTTAGTACACTCATTGGCATAATGTCCAAACCCATGACACTTGAAGCACTTCACATCTCTAGCTCTTATAGCTGGCGCCTTGCCTTTGTCAGCTTTCGTCTCCTCCTTTGGTTTCACAAAGACCTTATCTTCTTTGGTGCTAGACGATTTGAAGTGATTTCCATAGGTCCCCTTGGTTGTGGTCTTCCTCTTAAATTGCTGCTCAATGAGAATGGCCTTGTGGAGAAGCTCATAGATATCCTCATAATCCTGCATCTCCAATCTGTCTTGTATGTCCCGGTTGAGTCCAGCTTGAAAACGAGCCATGGTTGCATCAGTATCCTCTGTGATGGCGGCTTTGATCATTAGGAGCTCCATCTCTTGATAGTAGTCTTCTACACTCCTAGTTCCCTGAGTCAGCCTCCTTAGTTTTTGATGCACATCTCTGTTATAGTGGTTGGGCACAAAACGCTTCTTCATGATGGTCTTAAGCTCGAACCAAGAAGCAACTTGTGGCTCTCCAGTCCTTCTCCTAGTTGTACACATCTGATCCCACCAGTGTAGAGCATAGCCACTGAATTCTGTTGCAGCAAGTCTGACCTTCTTGGTTTCCGAGTAGTTTTGACAATCAAACACAAGGTCCATCCTCTTTTCCCATCTAGATAAGCATCCGGATCATTCTTTCCACTGAATGCTGGGATCCTGAGCTTGAGGTTGCCAAGACTATCATCAGGCCTGTTTCTTGGAGCACGCCTTGTCTCAGTTCTGGTTTGAGAAGCCGCCCTATCAGACCTAGCTGATCTTACTGACCGTTCTCCATCAGTGCTTCGTCCAGAAGAAGTATCTCGGTCATCTGTCTCTCCTGTGGCTATTCTTTTGCCTCTCCTCTTGCTACTAGCATGCTTTCTAGCCAGTGAAGTCTGACCAAGAAAGTTATCAGTATTTTCATTAATTAAAATACTAGTTCTTAACCTTTTTATGATCTCAGACATCAAGGCTTCCATCTGCAATTTGTTTAAGTTAGTAGGAGCAGGATCATCAGGTTCAATGCTTCCATCCGACATGTTCCTGTTAAGAGACTTAAACAAGAAAAAAAAAACTTAGCACAAAAAAAGATAGCCGAAGCCTCACTTGGTGATTTCTCTCAACTGTTTTCTCTCAAACTTGTTTCTGTGAAGTAGTTTCAGTGATTCCAGGAGTTCAATTATCAGACAAACAAACAGAAAGCCAGAAGAAGAAATCCCAAACCCCCCCCCCCCCAAAGAAACAGATAGAGAGAATTAAGAGTTTTTGAAATTGCAAGGGGCTTTACCACCAGAGACTGGATTTCTCTTCAGTCTGGGTGGATTTCTCTTCAGCCTTTTCAATTTCTTTTCTTTCTTTTGATCGATTTCCTTTCTTTTATTTTTATAACTGGTTGGCCCCCTTGCAGGGTACAACATATAGAAAGTGAAGAACAGAAAGAAAAATTGCAGAGAATTGCAGAGAAACAGAAATCAAAAAGGTTCCCAAAAGAGAAGAGATATGAATCGACAAACCCCCTTTGATCAGATGCCCTCAAGCTGCTCTGATACCACTTGATGAGTTCCTGGTCAAGAAACAACCCTAGGATACTCTTGAGAGGCGATCTAGTATTGTTTTTGTGGAGATAGATTGATGAAAGATAGCAAAGGGGAATGGTGGCCGATGGTAGAGATGGATCAATGGATGATATGCGGAAAGGATCAAACACTGAGTTGAGGTCTTAGTCCGTGAGAGGCAGCCCCACTAGTGAACAAGACCAAGGCTTATGGAAGATCAGTCTTCAAGCCAAATTCGATGTCCAACAATTGAACAAAGGAACCACAAGTTGCTTAGAGATTTTGATAAACAAAAGTGATTGATTTTATTCAGAAACTTACAAAGGGTTTTTGTAGAAGATAAGGAATACAAAGCACTCTTAGAACTTGTAAAAATCGAAAATAACTTAGATAAAAACTAGGTGATCTTGAAAACTGAACAATTGAACAGCTTGTTGTCTTCTTTGACTTGGTTTGCTTCTGATGTCGAGATTGGTTTGGTACAAACCAAGCTGAGAATTGCTTCTTTCAATTGTCTGGTCTTTGATCTGGTTATTGGCCCATTAGAGAAGAAGAATGGGTCTTGGCCTTGTGTTGTTTGGGTTGAGAAAGAGAGGTCTGATCCAAGATGCTAGTCTTTGAGTCCATCTCGTCCATCTTGCACCAAATCAGCTATAGTATCACTTCCATCCAGCTCTCCGCGTCCAAGTGAAGTGTTCAGCTCGTCCAGCTCCTCTTCAGTGTCACTCTCCTCCAGCTGGTTCAGCTCCTTAGGCGCAAGATCAGCTACTGGTTTGGCCATGATCATATCTGGTCAGATGGTAATAAGTCTTGGTTGAGACAGAACACGGCTGTCCTTTGATTTGAAAATACCTCAAGGAGGATTGATGGAGAGGCAGACCAGAAGTTGACCAACCATCCACCAGGCTGGATCTTCTCATACCTTGTGTGCAGATGCGGTTGAATTAAGCGCAGCCTGTTTGGGTGTTGAGCTCCTGGTTCAAGAGACACACAAGGAAGAATGGTGGTGGAAGGCATTGGAGCAGAGACCAAGGGAGGATCAGTTGGCCTAAGCGCAGGTGTTGGGACTGTTGTGCTCCTGGTTCAAGTTCAGTATTGCTCACTTCCAAGCTTCGTCCTTCACATATACTCTCGGATCAAGCTTGAGGAGGGGTGATGGTGAGCACTCCTGAAGGTTCAAGTCGTCCATTGCCTCACCAGAGATCAGAAGTGGAGTTCACTCAGATCAAAAGTGGAGTTTACAAGCAGTGGAGTTCACTCAGATCAAAAGTGGAGTTTGCAAGCAGTGGAGTTCACTCTTGCATTACTTATTACCAACCAGATCAAAGAAGCCATCTAGAACCTATGCTTTCCATGCGAGCTTGGTCATTCCTATTCTCAGTTCCAAGCATGAGATTGAGCTTCCATGATCCAGATTGTCTTTACCAAGTGGGGATTCAAGTTGAGTTCACTCCCCACCATACAGATGAAAGGGAAGCACCTTAAACTCATCTCAATACATTCATGATTGTTCTTATACTTAAAATTTTATTGAGCTTGATGTGATCGAATGCATTGCCTTAAGAACTGATGCACCTTTGGGATAATGTATCAGGTACCTTATTTGGAGCTCTCTGAAGTAGAAGCTGGTGGTCCCTAAGCCCTTTCAAGATGGCGAGTAGTCAGAAGAGAGGGGGAGACACAACCGGCCTAAAAAAGAGTCCAAGCTGGTGTGCGCAAGTTATGGAGTTCATCCTTGCAGCACAAGTCAGGCCATGATCCAGAGTCTAAGGGTTCCACCATGAGTTATCTGAAACTCCTTAGCCTCACTGGCCAATCCCTAGGCATTGTTGAACTCCACCCTTTTTCCCTAAGTGTTGGTTTTATCCCATGTGCTTTTCCACATTTAGGTTTTTAATGAGGGAGATTCTTCAGTGTTCCAAGCTTGCCCAAGGATCTCATGTGGTCAAGCTTGAGGGGTAGTGTTGGAATGAAGATAAATAAAGCTGGAGTTGATGAGAGATCAAGCAAATCCAGAGCAAGCAAGTGAAGCATCCAGAACAAGCAGATTTTAATTTGTTTGTACAGTCTTGGAGTGCAAGTAACCTAGAGTGTCTTGGAAGTCAAGGCAAGTGGGAAACTCGTCCACCTGAGTCTTCTGAAGCAGATTTGAAGTTTAAAAAGGGTATCAAACCGTTGGAGAGAGTTTAGGCAAGTTTGGAATTAAATAGAGTAAAAGTCACATGTGCATAAGAGGATGAGCCTGCGGTCACTTTCACTCAACCAGACTGTGCCCATCTCTCCCTCCTGTCACTCTCACTCCCTCTGGTCGAGATTCACCTTGGCTGCATCCTCCTGGCTACATTAGAAATCCCACAATAATATTAGTTTAGTAGATTTGTACTTTATGATTTTTTAAATAGCTTGTAAGTTGTAATCTGGCTATAAAGCCACCATTGTACACAATTTGTAACTTCAAGCAAAGACGAGTTCTCTTTCTTCATTTTCTCTGGTTCCAAACTCTCTCAGACTCTTAATCTCTCTATTCTCTCTTGTTACTCACGAAATTACTCTCTTGGATACTCACTGAAACTCTCATACTCTCTTACTCTCAATTACTTACTCTTTGATTCTCTCTTGGTATTTTACTCCCTCCATCTCTTACACTCGCCCATACTCTGTTTCTATTACTCTCTCACGTCATATTCTCTCTTTTCTCACAAAAAGAAGATTCAAGGAACCAATCTGGTTCCTTCTGGTATGCGAATCTAAACTTGTCTTGATATGAGCATGTGTGATTGAAATGTGATTGTGATGTGGTGTGGTGATTGAAATGAGTAAAACCTAAGGATATTTAAGATTGCTAATGGAAAATTCTTTTAGAATCTGTCCTAGGATTGTTTAAAGAGTTGTGTTGTGGTGATTGAGTTGAATATGCTTAGCTAAGATTCATAATGATGCTTGTTGAGATTTATTGAATCTTCTTGCATACATATATACAATCTAATTGAAAGCTGTTGCATATAGTCTTGAGAGAGTTATGCATGGACTTTAAAGTTCAAGGTTCTTTAAAGGGATGCATACTTGAAGCTTCCTTGTGTTGATGCTATTAGATTCATATCCAAGGAGCAGTTAAAGGAGCTTAAAATTTCCTAAGTAGCTTGACTTGAATCTGATAAGATCTTGCTTGTGCTGAGAGAGTTAGCTTGCAAAGATTAGAACTTTAAAATGTCTAGTTTAATCTTGTGCATTGCTTTAAGACATTGGTGTTCAAACTTGATGATGCATCAAGGATTGACCCAATGCAATTGTTTCTGATCTTTGCTGGAGTTTGAGAGTTGTTTCAGGTTCACAAGAGGTGTCCTTAGCTCACCATCCATCCGAGTAGAAGAGGCAGAAGAAGGTGCCATTGTGAGTACAGTGGTGTGTAACTGAAGGGCCATTTCAAGCCTATCATGCGTGATCTAGCCGAAGTAGAGGGAAGAAGAAAGTCACTCACAAGCAACAAGTGAGGTGCTTTTAGAGGAGGCTGAGGTATCTCCTCAGTGCAATGGAGAGTGGTTACTAAAGTGGTGAAGAGCCACTGGTTTGTGAAGACTCACTGAAGCTCACTTGCAAGCTTGGACCTCTATACAATCCAAGCTTGATGAGGGGAGTTAAAGTGGGCAATATGTTGGTTCAAAGGGGTCCATTGCAAGAAACTGAAGAACAAGCACTCAAAGAAGATGGCGAGTTCAGAAGAGGGTGCAATGGAGTGAGTGGTCAGATCATGAAGCTATCCTTCCAAGCTTGACTTGTTCCACATGGTCAATTTTGAGGGGGAGTGTTGAAGCTTACATGATCTGATAGTACTTGGTGGTTATTCAAGAAGAGGAGCAGACCAGGTTATGAAGCAAGATGAAGGGTGTAGAAGCAATCTCCAAGGCGGCCTAAAGGAAGAGCAGTCTTGGTACTATAGACTGAAGCATCCTGTCATGAAGACTTCAGTAACATGGTGGTGTCTCATGAAGAAGAAGCAACCAAGACTCAGCTTGTATCTATCAAGGAAGATTAGAGAGTCCGAGCACTTGATCACAACAGGAAGGTTGTGAGAAAGGGGGAGAGACCAAGATATGTCTGAAGAAGAGTACAAGATATGTTGGTGATGAGCAAGGGAAGAGGTAATCGACCTTGCATCACATGAGGGCCATGATCCAGATCCTTTGTGTCCCTTACATTGCTGGTAAGGCACAAAGGCTCACTGGCCAATCCCTAGGCCTTGGAGGCTCTACTCTTTTTCCCTTACAAGGTTTTGTCGCAGAGGGTTTTTTTCCTTGTAAGGTTTTTAATGAGGGAGTTCTTCAAGGTTCCAAGCTTAACTCAGGATCTCCTAGAGTTAAGCTTGAGGGGGAGTGTTAACTTGAAGAAAGAAATGGAATCAAGAGAAGAAGAGTGGAGGACTTGGGTCTGGTGCAAACTGAGGGCAAGTCTTGTAGAGATTGTCCATCAAGCTTCAAGTGTGTCTAGAGGAGTCAAGAAGTGATCTATGTTTAGATGAGAAGCATAGAGATCAAGATATAAGCTTGGGTTGAAGAATGGGTAGGATTTACCTTGATGGTAAATAAAGTTACCAAGGTAAATATGGAGTTACCATGGTAAAGTTACCATGGGAACCTTACCTCGATGTAAAGAGAAAGACACTTGCTTAGGAAGAAGGTCTGATCCAAAGACACTTGCTTAGGATAAGGAAGGAGCTGGCACAAGACAGGCTGGAACAGACTGGCTAATGACTAAAGGAAGAACCTACAGTGACCATGTATCTGTCCAGATACAAGGGAAGGTTCAAGGGAGCCTCACAGCAACCAATCAGCAGCCAGTCTCCACCTTGACCAGATTCAAATGAGCCAATGAAGCACCAGCAAAGGAAGCACGACCAGACCAGCTTCCCATCTCATCCATCCATTCAAATTCAAGTTATATTAGCCCTTAGATTTAGGTTTATAAGAAACCAAATGTATGAGCTTATAAATAAGCATGTAAAAGGCAATTTAGTGGCCTAAGCTGAATGGGGGGTTTCCCCATCTCTTCATAATACAAGTTTGGTTACTAATCTCTAAGTCTTCAATCAATCTCTTAAACTTCCATCCATAGTCTCTTCCTTTAGTCTCTCTCACTAAAATCACCAAGAACAAACACAAACTCATCTCTTTGCTCCATTGGAGCCTTTCTCCACACACACACACATTAAGAGAGAGAGAGAGAGATCTCTATAAAAATCTCAGGTTGTCCATTTGCCTTGTACTTGATGGTGAAGAGTAGGCGGCTGGTGACTGCTTTCTTCCCTTTAGGAAGCTCAGCCTCATACCAAGTATCATTCTTGATCATGGCTCCCACTTCATCTCCAACAGACTCTCTCCACTCATCATGCTCCATAGCTTCTTTATAGGTCTTTGGAACATACTCTTGATCCAGATTGGTGATTAATGGTACATGCTCTTGAGGATAACTAGCAAAGGAGCAGGCTGCTTGGATAGGATGAGCCACTGCATTGCTGTTGAAGTATACTCTGGTATTAACCCAATTAGATGGATCTTTTCTTACTCTGGTACTTCTTCTTAATGGCTGAATCTGCCCCTCTATCACTGCCTCTTCCTGTCCTTGCTCACAATCATACTGATCACCATTAGACTGGTCAGGTTCTTCTCCATCTTGATCATGAACTGATGCTGAATCATCTTCTGGTGTTGATTCATGCTCATTGCCCCCCTCAGGATCAGGATGGACTATCTCAGTGGTTGGTGCAGCCTCTTCATTGTTTTCAGCAGCAAGTGGTGATGGAGATGTTGGTGGCGCCATACTGCTCTCAGGCTGGATAATTCCCAAGCTCTCCAAAATGGTTCTCAGGTTGTTTGCCCTATCAGATGGTCCATGTGAGAGATCTCTAAGGTTTTCCCAGCTCTTCTCATCATAGTACCCATTTGATTCCACAAACTTCACATCCCTTGAGACCATCACTCTTCTTGAGTCTGGTACATAGCACTTGTACCCTTTCTGTGTGTGGGAATACCCTACGAACATAGCTTTAATACTCTTGGGATCAAGCTTGTTCCTCTGCTCACCTGGTACCAAGACATAGTACAGACACCCAAACACACGCAAATGATCAATGGGAGGCTTAATCTTGTTTAATACCTGAAATGGAGAGACATCTTTTGTTGACATGGAAGCATTAAATAAAGAGTATGGAGATAAAGTCATGTGAAGAAGAACAAGGAGTAGAAGATTGAAGTGTATTGGGCGAGTATGATCTTCCGGGTCCGTACAACAACATGGAGGCAAGTTTAAATATATCTGACCTACCTTACCTTGGAAGACAAGTAAAAGGAGATGGATGTCGACCAAGTAGGTCCTTAAGAGTGCACAAGACCGTTGGAGACTGTTAAACTAAGCAGAGTATTATATGAGAAGAGATGTCTTGGGTATTGAAGAGAAGATGAGATGTTGAGTGATAAAGAGAGAAGGATTGCCTTAGGTTGACCTGTCTGTACATGTCCGTACAGTCCGTACAACCAGATTGAGATCAAGGGTGAATAAAACTTACCTGAGTAACTCTATGCTTGACCAGTGTAACTTTGGAGCTTTACCATTTGGTCTTATGACCGTTGAAGGGAAGAAAAGAGCGTCTGGACAGGCTGGCAAGAGCAGGCCGGATAAGAGACGCGCCCCAATAGTGACTGGCTCGTGTGGATGCTCTCATTGGTCTCATTTAAATTAAAGCAACCTTATCCTTTGACCTCACATGCTTAGCTTTGATTAAAGCCTTTGTATCTTCTCCTATATATTGTAACTCTCATTCTGATTAATAGATTAACGAGTTGGGATTCTCTTTATACTCTCTATCTCTTGTTCATCATGACATTTAAAGTCTCTTAAACATGGTTACTATTTAATCTCTTCTTAAAACTCTCTTATAATCTCAGTACTCTCTCTTAATCTACCATCAATCTCTTAATACCATCTCTATTCTTAAAAGATTTTATGGTATCAGAGCCAGGTTGGCTTTGGTGTTAAGAGATCTCTTTCCTTGTTTCTCTTATTCTTACTCTTGTGTGTTCTTGTGGTGTGTCCGAGAAGCTCTTTTGATAAAGTTGAGATCTTTGGTTCTGGTTCTTTGAGTTCGTGTGTTCTTGAGGTCTAGTGCTGTTGTTCTTTAGCTGAGTTACAAGTCTGAAGCTTTGGAGGTCATTTCCGGATCATATAAGAGAAAATGGATGCAAACAACTTTAGCAAGCTGGTTACAGTTCCGGTTGCTTTGAAAGGAGGTTCAAACTACTTAATGTAGTCTAGACTCGTGAAGACTGCGATTGGAAGGTTAGGGCTTTGGAGCCACATCACTGATGATGGTCCAACACCGGTGACCAATGAAGATAAAGATGAAGAAAGTGGAGGGAAAGCTCTAGCTGTGGTTGATACAAAGAAGTGGGTTCAAGAAGACTTGATGGTGCTCTCAGTGCTTCAAGCGTCCCTTGAGGTCCCTCTTCTTGAGGCATATAGCTACTGTGAGACTCCCAAACACTTGTGGGAGACACTCTTGAAGAGGTTTGGAAATGTCTCCAACATAAGTCGTGTGTTTGAGTTGAAGAGATCCATAAGTCTTCTAAAACAAGATGGAGGGGAACTCACCAAGCACATGGGAAAGTTTGGATCTTTATGGTCTGAGCTTGAGAGCTTAAGACCCAATACTACTGATCAAGAAGCCCTCATGGAGAGAAGGGAGCAAGATCAGGTCTTTGGGATGCTAATGACATTAGACCCGTGTTACCAGGATGTGATCAAGCACATTTTGAGGTCTCCAACACGTCCATCCATGGAAGAAGTATGTGCACAACTTCAGAAGGAGGAAGGGTCCCTTGGTCTCTTTGGAGGGAAAAGAAAAGGGGAGCTTACTATAGCTCATCAAGCCGAGGAGATACAAGCATTGCAAGAAGCCAGGGCATAAGAAGAGTCAATGCTGGATCATACACCCACATCTCAATCCAAGCAAGTTCAACAAAGACAGAGAGGTAAGAGCCAACATCTCTACTGAGGCTAATTGTGCTGGCTCAGCAGGAGCTGGTTTAATTGGCAAGGGAAGTGAACGTGAAGGCCGTGCTATGACCTCTCATCAGTTGAGTGGAAAGTGTAGGAATTCATACCGGTTTATAACAATTTATAAATCAACCTATGAATTCATATGCCTAGAATCTCATGTCAATACTGAAATAAATCTAGATTTTAGGATTTCAAATATACCTGGTTTTTTTGTAGCGGAAAGATAAACAAACCAAGTCGAGATTTCGAGCACTACAAACGTCGTGCCTCTACCGGTATCCACACGCACACAAACTAGATCGAAACGGGATGCTAGTGCCGTCGAGATCAAATCTCTAAGACTTGACAAACTCCTTTGTCTCTTAGGGTTTTGTATTGGACGGCCACGTTTTTTTTTATTGTCTCCCTCGCAAGTCACGTTTCATCCATATATTAATATGAGTGTAACCTAATTCTAATCTCATCAGAATAAAAGACCGAGCCCATTTACATTAATCACTTAACCCACATGCAACCATTGCACATTACGTGCATATGTAAATTATATAATATTACATTTATATTATGTATCATATATATAACATAAATTAATGTATAAAACCCCAAAATATTTATTATCTAATTTGCTTAGGTGTGTAACCCTGTAGGATCATATAATATTAGCAATGAATTCTCAATTCATAGATTATAAGCGGTTTCTAGCAAAACATTATAACCACCCAATATTATATGATTGTCGAACCTCGACTCTACGACTTTAACCAGAGTAAGTACAAATGATTTTAGGACATTCCCAACAATCTTCCACTTGTACTAGAATCATCTATTCTCATAATCCCTTTGTCTCTGTATCTCGATCTCAGCATAAGGCAAGAACTAGTGTCATCCTTATTAAGCTAGGTCACGTTTATCGAACTCTGATTTATACTGATCAAACAAACGACTGACATTCACCTCGTTTGAGCACGGCCATGCCTTTCTCAGTATCAAATCTTCGATAGGCCCAGAGATATTTATCTCCCATTATATGGGAGGGACAAATCCCATCTTGTTACATCCCTGTTCCTTACAAACTTCGTAGAACACCTAATCAATGCCTTTACATTCACCAGTTACGGCTGACGTTTGACAAGGTCAAATTGAACTAATCCACAAGTAAAGAATCATGACCAACTCAGGTCTAAGGACTATACTCTATAGTCGTAATGAAAAACTGTTATGACACTCATATAACAATCTTGTAGAGTTCTCATAGCGGGTCAGTCCGATCATGTGTTCTCTAACACATATCCATGTGATTGACTTCAATACCACATATTGAATGACTCCATGAAACTTAGTCATCAATCACCTCACATACTACTCTTTCTCGGTTATTAATGTCCCATGTTAACAACCTTGACTAGGGACCTCAATAATTTATAACATCTCTCACTTATATGATTTCATGATCAAGTCACGTACTTGATGACCTATAAGAATGATATAAATTATTCTGGGACTTTTATTTAATTATCCAATAATAAAATAAATCTGAAACAATTTCATTAATTTTAATACATAACCAAATGTATGTAAACCTGAACATCATATCATAAAATAAAAATCTCCCACTATAATCAAGATCACATCTTAAGAAACTTAATGCCTATAGCAGTAGTATGACTCTCATGCTTAGGCTGTGGAAGAGGCTTAGTCAATGGATCAGCGACATTTGGATCCGTTGAGACTCTGCTAATCTTCACATCTCCTCTATCGACAATATCACGAATAAGATGATATCTCCTTTGAATGTGTTTGGATTTTTGGTGGGATGTAGGTTCCTTCGCCTGTGCGATGGCTCCATTGTTGTCACAATCGAGATCTATTGGGTTAGAAATACTCGGAACCACACCCAGTTCAGCAATGAACTTCCGAATCCAAACAGCTTCCTTTGCTGCTTCAGAAGCAGCGATGTATTCAGCTTCAGTTGTTGAGTCTGCTACGGTGCTCTGCTTGGAACTCTTCCAACTCACTGCTCCTCCATTAAGACAAAAGATGAAACCAGATTGTGATCGGAAATCATCTTTGTCTGTCTGAAAGATGGCATCAGTGTAACCACTCACAACAAGCTCATCACTTCCTCCATAAACTAAGAACTTATCCTTAGTATTTCTCAAATACTTGAGGATAGTCTTGACTGCTGTCCAGTGACATTCACCTGGATCAGATTGGTATCGACTCGTCATGCTCAAAGCACATGCAACATCTGGACGAGTACAGAGCATGGCATACATGATAGATCCTACAGCAGAAGCATATGGGATTCTACTCATGCGCTCTCGCTCATCATGTGTCGATGGACACTGAGTCTTGCTGAGAGTTATGCCATGAGACATTGGCAAGAAGCCTTTCTTGGAATCATGCATCTTGAATCTATGCAAAACCTTATCGATATAAGCATCTTGACATAATCCAATAGTCTTATTTAATCTATCTCTATAGATTATTATTCCAAGAATATATGCAGCTTCTCCCATTTCTTTCATTGAGAAACACCTCAAAGCCAAGTCTTTACAGAATTAAGCATAAGAACGTCATTTCCAATGAGTAGTATGTCATCTACATACAACACTAAGAACACAACTGCGCTCCCACTAGTCTTCTTGTAAACGCAAGGTTCTTCTTCATTTCTAATGAAATCAAACTCTTTGATTACCTCATTAAAATGAATATTCCAACTCCGAGATGCTTGCTTCAAACCATAAATTGAACGGTTAAGCTTGCATACTTCCCCAGCACTTCCAGGGACTGTGAAACCTTCAGGTTGTGTCATGTACACATCCTCTTCGAGATTTCCATTAAGAAAAGCTGTTTTCACATCCATCCGCCATATCTCATAGTCATAATAAGCAGCAGTTGCTAGGAGAATCCGAATGGACTTAAGCATTGCAACTGGTGAATAGGTTTCATCATAGTCAATACCATGAATTTGTTTGTAACCTTTAGCCACCAATCTAGCTTTGTATATCACTATATTACCATCCATGTCAGTTTTCTTCTGGAAAATCCATTTACACTCAATGACTATAACACCATCAGGTAAATCAACCAAAGTCCACACTTTGTTTTCTGACATGGAGTCCATTTCGGATTCAGCGGCTTCTCGCCATTTATCGGAGTCAGGGCCCATCATAGCTTCCTCAAAGGACATAGGTTCATCACTTTCTATTATCAATAGATCATGATGATCCGTCACCCAAACCCCATATCTATTAGGTTCGTGACGTGTCCTTTCGGACCTACGTACCTCAGGTTCCACAGGTGTAGATTTACGACTCTTCGTAAATCTAATTGATCATCTTCCTGAGAGGATGAAATAATCTCATGTGTCTCTCAAATTTCTTCGAGTTGTACTTTACTCCCACTATTCTTCTTAGAAAGAAATTCTCTCTCAAGAAAAACGCCACTACGAGCAACAAACACTTTGTTCTCGGCAGAGTTGTAAAAGTAATAACCTTTGGTTTCTTTGGGATAACCAACGAAGGAGCATTTATCAGATTTTGGTCCAAGCTTATCTGTAAACATACGTTTGACATAAGCATCAGAACCCCAAATTTTCAGAAAAGACAAATTTGGAACCTTTCCAGTCCACATCTCATATGGTGTCTTCTCAACTGATTTTGATGGACATCTGTTTAGCGTAAACGCAGACGTTTCTAGGGCGTATCCTCAACTATAGAAAATATGGGTAGTAATAGCAGACGAAAACCGCTATGAATTCGATATAATAACGTTTCCTTAAACGCTCTGACATCACCCGTTATAATATGTCTGACACTTTTGATAGCGGATATGTCGTACGCTATAGTTAATTAAACAACAATAGCATTAATTTCTATGCAATTGTTAATATTTATAATAATTAATTGATTTTTATTTTATAATAATGAATTGATTTTATTTTTCAAATGTAATATTTATTTTGAATTTTTGTAATAAAAACAATTAATCATATTATAAACACTAAAAAGTATTTAAATGATTAAAAACAATAATTAAAAATCAAGTTTTATTTATTAATTAAATTTTGTTTGCAAATGAAATCAGTTTATACATTGACCAAGAAAATTAAACCAAAACCTAATTAACCAAACTAAATAAACCCAAAAAAAATTGAACCAGACCTAATAAACCAAAACCTAAACCTGTGGTCACCCTCCCATCGCAGTTCTGTCGTCTCATTCTTCCTGTCTCTTTCTTCTCTTCTTCTTCTTCTTGTTTGGCTTCACCTACACCACCACCGCTAGGTTTCTCTGCCATCTCGACTTAAGCCTCTGTTTCTCATTGACAGATCTCGCCAAGCTTCTTGCTCCCTCCTCTTTTAGGCGCAGGAGACGCCATGTTCAGCCTCTTGTAAGATGGGTTCAGTTATCTCAGAGCCACCTTTGATGATTTCGTACTCAGAATCATCTGTCTTTCCAGCACTTATCATTGAAGCCATATCTGTACCAGGGAAGAAAGAAAAACGAAATTCAAATCTTAATAAATCAGATTGATAATCAGAAACAAGTTGATATCAGAAACAGAAACAATAGAAAAGAAGCGATCAATCTTACACTTTTAACAGAAATAGATCAAAACGAAAATCAAACCCACACTTCTCAGATCAACTTCGAATTCAACTGTAAGACATGTTAAAAGTCAAAACTTGAGCAATACTGAACAGATTAAACAAACAGACTTGTGAGAACAGAGAGTAATTTCGATTTTAGTCTCAGACATAAATTCAATAACCAAAATAGAGAAAAAAATCAGATTCAACTTGTCAAAACAAACCAGAAACAGATCACAGCAAATCGACAACTTTTTCAGAAAATATATGAAGAGTTTAAACACAACAACAAAATCAGAGAACCTTAATCTAACAGATTTCGACAACCACAACACGGATCTATCAGTTCTTAGCATGAATATGAAGAGATAAATTGAAAATCAGAGAGCCTAGAGAAGAAGAGAAGGAGGCCGACGAGGAAGAAGAAGAGACGGATGCCAAGGTTTGCTAGGGCGTCGAGCACAGCACCCAGTCGCTTCTCTCTTTTTTTTACCCCTCTCTCTCGCTATCTCTCTCCAACGTGATCTGTTCAGAAAATAGTTGGAGAAAAAAAGAAACAATCTCAAGAATTGATTCAGTATGATCTAACGGTGCAGAGAGTGATCCGCGCCAAACCAATAGAAAACAATGGTGAAGATAGATAGGAGATTGATTTTGGACCCTTGATTTAAAAATCAATCAAGGGCTCATAAAAAACAGTACAAATTATCTTCTTTTTAATTTATAATTATTGTAAAATTATTTACACTTTAATAATTTGATATCATAATTTAAAAATTTTAATCTGTATTTTATATTTAAATTTACAAATTGTGTGATTGATTAAAAATTAAAATTTAATGTTTTATGTGATATAGGTCTATATGAGGTATGTGGTTTGGAGTTTAGGGATTGAAGTTATATTACAAATATACTGATTTTATTTAGATTTTATACTTTGTATAATTTCATAATTTAGTAAAAATAAGTGTTATAAATTTTAAATGTTATGATTTAATACTTTTTGTATAGAGTTTGGAATATGATATAGGGTTTGGAGTTATAAGTAGGGCTAGGGGTATATGTAGGATTTGTATTATAATGTTTAAACTTGAATATTTATGTGTGATATATAATCTAAGTGTTTGAATTAAAATGTTTAAAATTGAAGATTATGTATAAAATGGAATTTAAGATATAGGGTTTGAGATATGTAGTTAGGGTTTAGGGCATGTTTAGGGTTTAGAACTTAAGGTAAAAATGTGTTTTTTTATTTTTCTATTTTGTTATTAATGTTGGATTTTCTTTTTATCATATTACTTTTGTGTCATCTTTAGATTTTATGACTTAATAGTGGACTTTATGATTAAATTTAAGATTTAAAGTCAAATAATAAAATATTAGAGTTTTAAAATTTTGTATACAATGTTTTTGGTGTAAATTTACGATTTAGTGTTTGAGGTTTATAATGAAAGTTTAGATTGTATCTTTAAAATGATTAAATTTTTAATTAAAATTAAAGATTAAAGTTATATCATGAAAAAATTGAAGTTTTAAATTTAGGTTTATGGGTTAGGGTTGAAACCCTAAACTTTAAACACACTCTTAAAACTTAAATATTTTATTATTTTAATCCCACATCTTAAGTTTAAATTCAAAATTTAATATTTTATAAAATTAGTTTCAAATATTTTATCTAAACCTCAAACCACAAATTCGAATTTAATTTCTAAACATAATCATTATTTTATTATGAAATTTCAAATTTATTGAACAATCATAAAGGAATATTATTTACAATCAAATTTTTAAATATAGCCTGATTCCACTTATTGAATCATATAGTTTTCCATTAAAAGTTTAAAACACACAATCTCAATACATGAAAACATGAATTAAAAGCATCAGGCTCTTCTCTTCACTAGAAACATCTTGCCAGTGATGCCAATAATCATCCTTAAACTAATTTTGAATCTACCACGTGCAAGTCTAAGTCCTATATATACAAGTCTTATACCAACTCTATTTCATGGATTCCTCAAAGTGGCATGTTTTAATCTTGCATTCTCCTCCTCCACGTAGGAGATAAGAAGTTGGAAGACATGGTTGAAAACATGAACTAAAAGCATCAAGCTCTTCTCTTCACCACCATCAAGCTCATCCTTTAGTGCCATCGCATAATCTAGAGTGAGTATACTTGGGAGGTAACAAAACGGTCATGAGGGGAATGGCCAGACACGGAATCAACTGGAACGTCATGCATAACCGGAGATCATTAAACACTCTGCCATCAACTAAGACACATATAATAACTTCAGTCTGAACCTGCCTAAAAATCAAGAAACTCTTTTTTTTTTGGGTTTGAATGTTACCTGGCGTAAGCAACGCTGAGAAATGATATGAACAGAAGCAAGATGAGGCAACTCAGGCCTACTTTCTCACCCGCTCTCTCAACCAAAATCAACATCTAACATCTGCAAAGTAGAGTCATTAATCAAGAAACATCTGTTTCATAACCAACTATTAAAGAAAAAAGAACGACTTAATCATTCAACTAGACATATAACCACAACTTTGAATCTAGACGTTCTTTGCATTAGTACAAACAAGCCAATAAAACTAAACTATTAATAAAATTTGCAATCATCTAATAAAGCTTCTTTGCATAGCTAGAGTCAAGACAATTCTTTGAGCTTCTTTGTGCAAGATGTTCTTAATCAGTATCTACAATTATTAACCAAGAAACAGCTATGCATAACTTAAAGAAGACTCATTTCAATCATTTTCACAAAAGCTAAAGCAGAGTCATAAGTGAGAAAACCGAACAGGCAAAGAGTTCCAGGCGATTCTGTTGTCATCGGGTTTGAGATGATAATAACCAGAGCCAAAGTCCAAGCTTGAAACGGCTGCGTAGATCAGTGTCCATCCCCAGATCTCATCTTTCAAGCTGCAAAAGAAAACTTGTCTGAATCGACTTTCAACAACACCCTGCAAGCCTTCACAGCTATCTGCCCGACCTCCATCACATTTCTTATTACAAGACCGTGGTTCTCTCTGAGCAAGTTCAGGTCTTCCTCGATCTGGACTCTGACGAAAGTGACGAACTTGGAAGCGAAGAAACGGTAGAGATCATTGAGGTTGTCGTGAAAAGGAGGGTTGGGGAGTTTGAGGACGAGACAGAGGCTTCTCGCGCTGAGCTTCACTGATGAGTGACTCCACCCTGAAGTTTTGGTCTCTGTCTCCCAGTGAACATCAAAGATCACTACTCTGTTTGATTTCGTAATGGAGTCTTCTCTTATAAGGGAAAACAGAGGCTCGTCGATTTCTCGTAATGTGATAGAGGAGATAATTGATTTTGTTTTTTGTGTGTGTATCAAAGCCTGGTTAAAGGTTAATTAAAGTATTTTTGATTAAAATTTGAGATGTTTAATATTTACGATAGCGTTTAATTTTGGATCTAAAATTGTAAGGCGCCTATACTTAGTAAATTAATGCGGCTAAAAAAAATTATTTTCCCGCGATACCAAACATAGCGTTTTAAATTTATAAACGCTATTAAAAAAGCCAGTGTTGGTATACAATAGCAGAATTGTCAAAAACGCTATAATTTGATGCTATTAATACTCATATTTCCTGTAGTGCCCAAAAGGATGGTGGAAGATCTGCATGACTCATCATAGACCGAACCATATCTAATAAAGTTCGATTCCTCCTTTCACATACACCATTCCATTGTGGCGTTCCTGGAGGAGTGAGTTGTGAAACAATTCCACATTCTCTCAGATGATCATTAAACGCTTGATTCAAATATTTTCCACCTCGATCAGATCGAAGAGCTTTTATTTTCTTGTCAAGCTGATTTTGTACTTCATTCTGAAATTCTTTGAACTTTTCAAAAGATTCAGACTTATGTTTCATTAGATAAACATAATCATATTTACTGAAGTTGTCAGTAAATGTAATGAAGTACTGATAGTTTCCTCTAGCATTTATACTCATCGGTCCACATACATCAGTATGTATAAGTTCCAACAGGTCTTTGGCTCTTTCACTGTGTCCAGTAAAGGGAGCCTTAGTCATTTTACCCAACAAACAAGATTCACATTTTTCATACGATTCATAATCAAATGAGCTCAAAAGTCCATCACTATGAAGCTTTTGAATGTGTTTCTCATTTATATGGCCCAAACGACAATGCCAAAGGAAAGTTTGATTTGTGTCGTTAGACTTGAATCTTTTGGTATTAATATTATAGACAGGCACGGTTTGTTCTAGAATATAAAGCCCATTCTCTAATGGACCGCTACCATAAAAGATATCATTACGATCAAAAGAACAACACTTGTTTTTGATCGTAAATTCAAATCCTTCCAAATCCAAACAAAGAATGGAAATAATATTCCTACTTATAGCAGGTACATAGTAGCAATTCTTAAGTTTTAAAACCAAGCCTGAAGGTAAAGACAAATGAAATGTTCCCACGGCTAATGCAGCAACTCTTGCTCCATTTCCCACGCGTAGGTCCACTTGTCTTTTCTCCAAAATTCTACTGTTGCTTAGGCCATTCATATTCGTACAAATATGAGCACCACAGCCGGTATCCAATACCGAAGAAGTAGAACCAGAAGTAGTAACATTTACTTCTATAACATAAATACCCTTAGACGATGTTTCAAAAGTCTTTTTATTTTTCAGATTTTCCAAGTAGGGTTCTCTGAGAACAATTCTCGGGTTTCGATACCATTGGAGGAATTTTGATCCATTCAATTTGTCCTTCTTAAGGGCAAATCGCAATGAAAATGGGTTGTGAGGAGTTAACATTGCTGAAATAGAAGAATAGCAAATATTAATATGATGTTTAGGAATTAGAAAAATCTCAACAATTAAGATAACTCATATTATATTCAAAACATTTTCCTCAAATTGAATATAATAATCCAAGATCCATATTTCACTAAAATCCAAGTGAGCTTTGGCTCATTGCCCGAATGTCTAGCTATTTAGGTAAGCAACACTTTGCTAATTATATATAATATAATTCTTGGTTGTCAGATGACATCTTATGTCTTATCCAACCTATGTCTCTAAGCCCAAAACCGTTTTGATAGCCTAGTCAAGTAAACCAATCTTGTTTCACATGGTAACCGTTACCATCCACCTCACTCATGTAATTGCAGACACCTTGCTTTAGCAAGCCCATCTTACAACGAAACGAGCCTTGATGGTTGATAAGATTGGATAGACATCAAAAGTATTTAAAATTAATGAGGAATAAATTTTAATCCAATTTACTTTTATATTTAAAATTTAAATCTAATATAAAATATAAATATAACCAATACATATCTTATATGTATTTTAATTGGATTACACGTAATTAAATTTATTTAATCTAATTAAAATAATTAATTATTTATATATTTGATTTTAATCCAATTAAACTCTAATCAAACGACCAAATCAATTGGACTGATCGGTTGAACCAAGATTGAACCAACCGTGTTACATAATTCGCTAATGCGTATTATATCAGTTTGAAAATCACACGCATGTATCACAAAAATGATTGTTAACCTTTAACAACTCAACATGCATGGGCACTTTACGATATGTACGTGTGCGACAAACAACATATGCAATCCCTTGGTATCTAGCTAGTGCATATTACTTTATTCAAAAAATACTAAACAACCGCATGAACAATTCTGGGTGACTAAATTAATATTCTTGCATGAATCATTAATTTCACATGTACAGATTGAAAACATCTACGAGTGTCAATTCAAATACAATGAATTTGAAACAATTTCAACAAACGACTACAATCATATTATAACCCCACGATTTATGCAAACACGATCACTAAACAATTTAACACGATGGACAAAAATTATTTATCAATATCAGTATATAAATTAATATAAGATTTAATTTCAGTATTAAACAACCAGGTTCTGATACCAATGTAGGAATTCATACCGGTTTATAACAATTTATAAATCAACCTATGAATTTATATGCCTAGAATCTCATGTCAATACTGAAATAAATCTAGATTTTAGGGTTTCAAATATACCTGTTTTTTTTTTTGTAGCGGAAAGATAAACAAACCAAGTCGAGATTTCGAGCACTCCAAATGTCGTACCTCTACCGGTATCCATACGCACACAAACTAGATCGAAACGGGATGCTAGTGCCGTCGAGATCAAATCTCTAAGAGTTGACAAACTCCTCTGTCACTTAGGGTTTTGTATTGGACGGCCACGTTTTATTTTTATTGTCTCCCTCGCAAGTCACGTTTCATCCATATATTAATATGAGTGTAACCTAATTCTAATCTCATCAGAATAAAAGACCGAGCCCATTTACATTAATCACTTAACCCACATGCAACCATTGCACATTACGTGAATATGTAAATTATATAATATTACATTTATATTATATATCATATATATAACATAAATTAATGTATAAAACCCCAAAATATTTATGATCTAATTTGCTTAGGTGTGTGACCCTATAAGATCATATAATATTAGCAATGAATTCTCAATTCATAGATTATAAGCGGTTTCTATCAAAACATTATAACCACCCAATATTATATGATTGTCGAACCTCGACTCTACGACTTTAACCAGAGTAAGTACAAATGATTTTAGGACATTCCCAACAGAAAGTGCTTGGATCAGGAGGTGATTACCAAGGCTGACTTTGAGGCATTCATCCGAGTTCTCAAGGAGTATGGTAACAAACTCGGAAACACTCTTGGATACTCTTACTCTGCTCATACTATGCCTAGTAACACTGATAGGTTGCTAGAATTGTTTGAAAGATCATATACTGCTAAAACTCATACTAGCATTTCTAATAAGTTATTAGAAGTGTTAGTGAACTTGAAAACCACTCCAGAGACTCATATTGTTGAAAACAGGCATAAACCATTGATTATCGACTCTGGTGCATCTCTCATCACATGATTAGTGATAACAATCTGATTAAAGAGATAGAACCTGCTCATGGTCATGTTATGATTGCTAATGGAGATAGGATCCCTATTAGAGGCATTGGTAAATTGAAATTGTTTGATAAGGATTCTCAAGCTTTTTACATGCCGGAGTTTACTTCTAATCTCTTATCTGTCAAGAGATACACCTATGATCTTCAATGCAGTGTTATATTTAGTCCTAATGATGTGAAGTTTCAGGATATTAAAAGCAGTAAAGTGATTGGACAAGGAGCAACCAAGGGAGACCTTTATATGCTTGAAGACTTAGCTCCTATTTCTAGTTCTTGTTTCTCTTTCAGTTCAGTTCTGCCTATGAATAAAAATGCCTTGTGGCATGCTAGACTAGGCCATCCTCATGTTAGGGCTTTAAGCATTATGTTACCAGGTGTCATGTTTAAAAATAATGATTGTGAAGCTTGTATTTTGGGCAAACATTGTAGGACTGTCTTTCAAAGATCATCTACTATCTATGAAAACTGTTTTGATTTAATCCACTCTGATGTCTGGTCAGCTCCTTGTTTATCTAGGGATGAGTATAAGTATTATGTCACATTCATTGATGAAAAATCTAAATAGACCTGGTTAACACTCATTAAAACTAAAGATAGGGTCCTTGATGCATTTAAAAAATTTCAAAGCTATGTTACTAACCAATATCATGCCAAGATTAAGATTTTCAGGTCTGATAATTGTGGGGAGTACACTGGCCATGCATTCAAGGATCATCTAGCTCAACATGGGATTCTACACCAGACTAGCTGCCCTTACACTCCTCAGCAGAATGGAGTGGCTTAAAGAAAGAACAGACTGTTGAGATGAGAAGAAGATATGTAGGGTTGAAGGTACTTGGGTGAAGAAAGTTACCACAGTAAAAATAAGTTACTGTGGTAAAAAGGGTAAAAGAGGAGTTACCATGATGAATGAGTTACTGAAGTGTGAAAGAGATGAAAGTAGCTATGCAAGGGTGAGGCGCATGAGACCATGGGTGTAGCCGTTTATGGATAAGGTGGAAGAGCTTTGACAGGCTGGCTGAGACAGGCTGGAAAGGTGAAAGCATCTTAGTCCAAGATACTTGATCCTTCACACGCAGCAAGTCTCCCATTGGCTGAGTTTGAAATGGGGAGCGTCTCTCCTTGACCATACACGCTTGCATAGTGATTTAGTGAAAGCCCTTGTATCTGATCTCTCTATATATATTGTAACCTCATCATTAATAAAGATAAGCAAGTTATGAGATTCTCCTAAAGTCTTAAAATTTCTCTCTAGTCTCTCTAATCTCATATTAATCTCTTATCTCTTAATCTCTACCTTAATCTCTCTTAAAGTCTCTCTTTACTCTCTTTTATTATTCAAGATCTATAAAAATCTTATGGTATCAGAGCCAGGTTGATCTTTCAGCATGTGTTCTTGTGTGTTCTTGAAGATCTAAGGTGCTAGATCTTTGAAGAACAAGTCTCTTGGTCCGTTTGTGTTTATCTTGAAGGAGTTGCTTCAAGGTGGTTCCTTTTGGTGTTTGTGAAAGTCAGAAGGGTCTCTCGTTACTTGTGGGTTGAAGCGTGATCTAAGAAGGAAGTCTTTGGTGTGTTCTTGAAGAAAGTTCAAGTCTTTGAAGAGTTGGTTGTTTGTGTTCCAAGATCTAGTCTTGTAGAAGTGTTCGAGTAAAGCTTTACGAGATGGAAGTAGGAATGGAAATCAACATGAAGGTTTCAGTGGTGTTCAAGGGAAACAACTACTTGGTGTGGTCAAGGATGGCCAGAAATGTTGTGGGGAGTAAGGGTCTGCTTAAGCGCATCACTTCAGGCGTGGCTCCTAAGGTTCTCATGCTGGAGAAAGGGAAAGAAGGAGAGTTGGATGAAGCTAGTGAGGCGTTGGATAAGTGGCAACAAGAAGATTGTATGGTGCTCACATCTCTTCATGCGTCCTTGGAGCCAGCATTGATGGATGCTATAGCTATTGTGAGATAGCTAAGAAGCTGTGGGATACTTTGAAGAAGGTGTATGGGAATACATCAAACTTGAACTGAGTCTTTGAGGTCAAGCAAGCAATCAATTGTCTGGTACAAGAAGATATGGACTTCAACAAGCATTTGGGAAGGTTCAGGTCACTTTGGTCCGAGCTAGAAATGTTGAGGCCAAGCACTGTGGATCCGGATGAACTCAACAAGAGAAGGGAGCAAGATAAGGTCTTTGGCCTACTTCTCACTTTGAACCCGGCCTATGGTGGTCTCATCCAACACATGTTGAGGCAAGATACTTTACCTGACCTGGAGGAGGTGTGTGCTCGGATTCAGAAGGAGCATGGATCTATTGGCTTGTTTGGCAAGAAAGGAGGTGAGCTAGATCTAGCCAACCAAGCCGCGCAAGCTGAGCAAGGAGATGTTCCTCAGGCCAACAAAGCTGCACATGGGAAGTATGATGAGAGGAGGTTTAATGGGAGTTGTGATCATAGCAAGAAGCAAGGACATAAGAAGAGTCAATGCTGGATCCTCCATCTTCATTTGAAGCCAGCCAAGTTCAACAAAGATAGGGAATGAAAGGCTCACTTGGGAGATGGGTCAAGTGGAGCAAGTTCAAGCAAGGGTCATGATGGAGATGGGCGTGAGGTGGACAATTGGAAGTCCTTGGTGGCTTACACTGGTGGTCCAAGCAACCAGGAGTATGTCAAGAGGTCCGACTTGGATGCTCTTATCAAACTCTTTAAAGAGAATGGTAACTCCCTTGGATACTCATATGGTGCTTCTATGATTGCTAGGACTGATATAGAGCTTACTAAATCTATGGATATGCATGAGTATGTTAAGTATGGTTCTCTTGATAGATTGGTCATGCATCTTAGCCATCCACCATCCTAGCTCATCTTGCAAAATCTCATACTGATGTCATTAGTCCTCTCATTGTAGATTCTGGTGCATCTCATCATATGATTAGGGATGCTAATCTAATTAAAAACATTGAACCTACAAATGGTAATCTCATGATAGCTAATGGTCATAAGATACCTATTAAGGGGATAAGAATGCTTAGACTGTTCCATAAGGATTCAAAAGCTCTTTATATGCCTGAGTTTATTTCAAACTTGCTTTCTGTATAGAAATGTGCAACTGATCTGAATTGTAATGTCATATTCAGCCATAACCATGTGAAGTTTCAGGATATTAAGAGTAGCAAGATGCTCGGAAGTGGTGTGACCAAGGGAGACTTATATGTGCTTGAAGATGTCACTCCCATTTCAAATTTTAGTTGTTCTTTTTCTTCTGTTTCTACTAGTCTTAGTAACAATGCATTGTGGCATTCTAGACTAGGACACCCTCATAATAAGGCTTTAAAACTGATGTTGCCAGGTGTTTCTTTTGAGAATAATGATTGTGAAGCTTGTATTTTAGGCAAGCATTGTAAAATTGTTTTTCCCAAGTCTTCCACTGTTTATGAAAAGTGTTTTGATCTCATTCATTCTGATGTTTGGACTGCACCTTGTTTATCTAGGGAAAATCAGAAGTATTATGTCACTTTCATTGATGAAAAATCCAAATACACCTGGTTATCTTTAATTCCAACCAAAGATAGGGTGCTTGATGCATTTAGAAATTTTCAATCTTATGTGACTAACCATTATCAAGCCAAGATTAAGATTATCAGGTCTGATAATGGAGGAGAGTACACTGGTCATGTATTCAAGCAACACTTATCTCATCATGGGATACTTCACCAGGCTAGTTGTCCTTACACCCCACAGCAGAATGGAGTGGCTGAGAGGAAGAACAGGCACTTGATGGAAGTTGCCAGGTCCTTAATGTTTCAAGCTAATGTGCCCAAGAGGTTCTGGAGTGATGCTGTGGTTACTGCTTGCTACTTGATTAACCGGATGCCAACTCTGATCCTACAAGGGCAGTCTCCATTTGAGGTCCTTAACAAGTACAAGCCAGCTTTGAAGCATCGAAAGGTCTTTGGGTGTCTATGCTATGTGATGGTTCCAGGAGAATTGAGAAACAAGCTGGAAAGGCTCTCTTCAATGTCACCATCTATTCCTCTAGCAAAGCCATTCTCGTCTCTGTAGACCCCATACCCATCTCTCTGCTCCCAAAAGAATTTTCGAACTCCATATCGAAAAGCTCTCTTTCCGAATTCGGGACACTTATCGATCGATGCAACACACTCTGTATCGATCGATTTCCGTTGAAGATATGGATCCTTCCTGTTGAGATGGTTATCCTCAGCTTCCTTTGGCTCGGTTGTTGTGTCTGCCTCCTGGTGCTGATAATGGTGGTCTGATCCGTAGCGTTGTTGCTGGAATAGGTTGTGGGATCCATTGGCTAACTGTAGGACGTCTGCAATGTCTTCTCTGGATATGTGGAGTGTTCGTCCATCCATTGAGCGTGCAAAGCCTTGTGAATCCCTGAAAATACCAAACTCATCCGGGATTAGATTACCGAAATTAAGTACATTTGAATTTGTTACCTGGGATGGTTGGGTGTATGTATCGGTCGATGGCACAGGTTCTGAATCGGTCGATGGTTGTTCAGGCCTATCGGTCGATGGTTGTTCAGGCCTATCGGTCGATTGTACTGGTGCCATGTCGATCGATGAGACTTCTTCGGGTTGGGTGATGTATGTTGGTGTGGCGGTCTCGACCGCGAAGCTCTCGTACTGGTAGTCGCTTGCCCAGCTCCAAATTGAGTAGTCTCCGTCTCGCGTGTTGTTGACTGTGTTGTCGAATGATGCGAGGCAAGTAGTATCGATCGATGGGGAGAAGGCCCTGTCGATCTATGTCATGATTCTGAGGTTGTGGTGGAGAAGTCGATCTTCATTTTCTCGAAGGTTGTGACACTCTATAGCTCTCTCCTCCTCGTAATCATCAGTATACTCCTCAATATGAGTAGAATTTGCAGCATGTGGTGGGATGTAGTAGTCGTTCTCCCACGTGTTTATTTCGAAATCACCTTCTGGAAACTCCTCCTCGATCTGATTGAATAGTGAATCGATCGATGACCATGTGTGGCTGTTGATCGATGTCGGTTCACCAGAGATGATCGATGAAACAGTGCTACTATCGATCGATTATACGGTCTCTGTCTCGTATTCGCCTTGTGAGTCATATTCATCTCCACAATAGCAAACAGCTACAAGGTCTGAGCCGTCTTGGATCATCTTAGGGACCTTGATGACTCGTACTGGATCATAGTAGACCGTAGGGTTGATTAGGGTTAGGCATAGTGTTTTTTTCTGAAGGTTGCAGACTGCTCTAACTGTGGCTAGGAAGGCTCTTCCAAGTAGCAAAGAAGTAGGTAGGGTTATCTTGACGTCCAAGACATGGAAGTCTACTGGAATTAGGGCTTCTCGTATGGTAACCTCAAGGTTTCTCACAATTCCTCCAGAGTTCTGCTGAGAACAATCCACAAAGATGAACGATTCTTCAGTAGGCTCTATCTTCAGACCTAGATAGTCTGCTATCACCTTGGGTAAGATGCTAACTCCAGATCCTGTGTCACATAGGGCACGTGGGAAGTTGATCCCCTGTACTGAGCAAGGAACAACAAACTTTCCTGGATCACCCTTCTTCTCTAGTTTGATCCTCTTCTTCATACTTTCTCTAACTTGGTTGAACATTCTCTTGATGTCTTCTTCTGTCTCCTTAGTTTCTCTGAAAAACATCCACAATCTGTGTGAAAAGTAGGCTTCTTCAAAGGGTTTCTCTGTAGGTATCCTTAGAACTCTCTTTCTGAAACTTGCCAACTCTTTTTCATTAACTCCTCTTTTAAGGTGTTTAGGAACCTTCTCTTTCCTTTTTCTGAGAACTCTGCCATCTTTTTCCTTTTCTATCTCCATTGGATCAATAATTTCCGTGGGTTTCTTCATTATGGCGGTTGATGGGTTTCTGGAAGGCTTAGATTGCTCCCGGAGTGCATTAAGTCGTGCAACATTTATCTTGGGAAGTTGCACTAGGCGTGTGATAACTGAATATCGATCAACAGCGTCTGGAGTGTGTCGATCGATTTCTTTATCAATCGGTCGATTGATGGGACGTATGTCCTGTCGGTCGATGTGGTAAGGGCTGGGCGGATGTGGGTGCTTTCCTGCGAACTCCTCGTGAATAAGTATCTTCACGGTGTTGCACTCGTTGGTGGATCTTTTAAGATCCATCGGTCGATGCTCGTCTTGTTCCATCGATCGATTGGTATTGGCGTACATCTATCGATGTGGTGGTCCTGACATCGATCGATTCCAGTGGTTGCCGCCAATTCTTTCGATCTGGAAGTCTCCCTCTTGCAGCTTCTCTTTCTTTACCACTCTCCAAAAATCATCCTCTATGATAGCACTGACGTTGTGGCCTGTTGTTTCTTCTCCTGTCCCTTTTCCTAAAGCTTCCTGCTTCTTAACAGCTTCTCCTGTCTGAATCACTTGAGTCTCTAGTTTCTTCACATGGGTACTCAAAGCATCAAGCTTTGTGTTCAAAGTGGTGTAGACAGCATCGATCTTTCCATTGAAGTTCACCTCTAACTGCTGCTGGCTTTCAAGAACTTTGCTGAGCATGTCTTCTAGCTTTCCTTCTGGGGTTTGTGTGGGTGGCTTCATGTAAGATGAGTTTCCATAACTCCTGTTGTTGTTGGGGTTGCTGCTATTGAAGTTTCCTCTCTGTCCTGCGAAGTTTCTGTTTCCTTGGTTTCCAGATCTCTGAAATCTGGTTCCACTGATCCAGTTGACTTCTGCTTCTATGTAGTCATCTTCTTCATCAGCTTCTGCATCCTCTACTGAGCAGATTTGCTTGTTTAGCAGTTTCTGAATATTTTCAAGTGTAGCTTGTACCTCATTTATCTGTTCCTTTCCAAGGAACGCAGCAGATCTTGCTCTTACAATGTTCTTTGTGCTGTTGCTGGATGCTAGGTTGTCTATTAGCTTCACAGCATCTTCAGGATTCCTTGTGGTGAAGTTGCCTTCACTCGCAGTGTCTAGAGCCATCTGATATTTCAGTGCGATGCCTTTGAAGAAAGTGCAGAGCAGCTGCACTTTGTTGAATCCATGGTGTGGGCAGTCTCGCTGGTATGACTTGAATCTGATCCAGGTATCCTTGAATGACTCTCCAGGTTCATGATTAAATGTGGCAATTTTCCTCCTTAAGTCTTCAGCGCGCGCATCATCAAAGAAGTTACGCAGAAATGCGTTTTTGATGTCGCTCCAGGATGTAAGAGATCCTGGTGGTAGCTGCTTAAGCCACTGTAAAGCTCCTCCAGATAAAGAGTGTTTGAAGAGCTTACAGAGAAGGTAGTCCACAGGGACTCCATTGGCTTTGATAGCGGATATGAGATCCTCGAACCTCTCCAGATGGTCCATGGGATGCTCACTGGACAGCCCATAGTAAGGTATCTGTCACACAAGGGTGTAGTACTTCGGCTTGAGCTCGAAATCGCCTCTCTGAATAGCAGGGGGACGAATGGCTGATCTGTTGGTGTAGAACTAATCTGGACGGTTGTAGTCAGCTAGTGTTCGAGCAGCCTCTTCTACAGGTTGAACAGCTCCTGTAGGTGCAGTTTCTGGGTCAGGGATTACTTCATTCTGAGCGTTGATTTTCTGACCTGCTTCATTACGAAGGTGACCTTCTTGGTCACACAAGTCTCCATTCTCATCTCGTGTGAGAACAATAGGTGCAACCATGATTCGCGGAGTAGTATCGATCGATATACGGTTAGGGGTATCGATCGATATCGGATGAAAGATGTCGGTCGACGGTGAAGTAGTGTCGGTCGATGTGAAGGTGCGAGTGTCGGTCGACGAAGACAGTATCTCGGTCGGCAGGGGTGCGTCGGTTTCGGTCGACAGGCAGTTGATGGCGTCGATTGATGCAGAACGGATTTCCTTGCGGATGGAACGTTCCAAGCTAGCAGGGTCTTCTGAGAACAAAAGTTGGGATTCCTTGTTGCTTCTGGTGCTGCTAGGCATGTACCTCAAAAGACAAGAAAACATTTTGTGTCAGAAAACAAATTAAAATAAAAATAGAAATAACCTAGACCTAATCAGATTAGATCCTATTGTATCAAAGCTCCCCGGCAACGGCGCCAAATTTGATATCACTCAAATTACCCTAAGGAGTGACTCTACTCTCTCAAATAAGAGGTTCAGTTGTAGTACTTAGGGATCAAATCCACAGAGAGCTAGTGTACAAATAAGATGCAATCTTAGTGACTCTGCTAGGTTGAAAATAGTTTAAAGTAAAGTGCAGGTTTGCTGAGTAAAGATAAGATTACTCAGTTGAAAGGATTTGGTTTTGAAACAGTAAAGAAAAGTAGTTAGATTCAGGGTAAGTATTCAGGAATTCAGGATTATAAATACTATAAAGGCTAACAAGTTGCTTGCATGATATGTCAGAGCTTAACACTTATTAACTGAATCCATCAGCTCTCGCATTATTTAGACCATCTATTACTTAGATGCTAAATGGTGTTGCGGTCGCCTACTCTGCCGATGGTATCGATCGATGGTTCGATAGGAATATCGACCGATACACCTCTAGCTACGTCGATCGATTACTCTATAGGAGTATCGATCGATACGGCTCTAAGCAAGCTTTATGCGCGAGTTGATACAGTGCTCACCATGATCTTAGATCAGCTTTCGCATATCTCAATAGGGTCATAGCATGTTTAGGATGTTGTCAGGTATTGCATGTAATAAACAATGCAATCCAAGTTCATGATCTAGGTAGCTAAGCTAGAAAAAGCATTAGTGAACAATCCTAACAATAAATATCACAACTATAGCAATTATAGGTTGGGGCTAATCCCTCATATCCTATTTAAACCCTAAATTTAACAAATGAATCTACTCAGACATGGCTAAGTAGTTCATAGCAACAAGGTAATAATAGAAGTTCATAGACCTATTAGAGGGTGAACACTTAGGTTTCAATCACAAATATCTTTGGATCTCTCCTCTAGATCTATAATTCTATAACCTTTGTTAACAAATAAAGAACTGAAAGAAACAAGTAGAAGAAAAGAAACTTGTATAAAACTTAAAACTTGTATGTAAAAAAAAGGGCTTGTATGTAATGCCAAAACACTTAGGCATATAAATATATGAGTTCATTACGTTAAAAAACTCGTCAGGGGCATTCTTGTAAAATGTGATATCTTGGGCTTCAAGTTCGGCCAGGTCCAACTTGTCTTTCTGCCGCCTCAGTATCGATCGATAGTACAGGGTGTACATCGATCGATTATGGTCTCGATGTATCCTTCTCCGGCTAATGTGTGTCGATCGATTGCACAGAGTGTGCATCAATCGATGTGTAACTCTGGTGTCGACCTCTGGTCTTGATCACGGGTGAACTCTTCTTTAAGCTCCAAAAAGGCACCTAAAACCTCACTTTTCTTCAAAATGCTTCTGAACCTGAAAACATACCTAATAGACTCCAAAACATAGATAATAGTAGTAAAAACACTCATATACCATGGATAAAAAAACGGGTAAAATCCATGGTATATCAGATTTCGAAGTAAACTTGTGGGAGAACGACTACTACATCCCACCACACGCTGCAAATACTACTCACAATGAGATGTATACTGATGATTAGGAGGAGGAGAGAACTATAGAGTGTCACAACCTTCCAGAAGATGAAGATCGACTTCTCCACCACAGCCTCAGAATCACGACATTGATCGACAGGGCCACATCGCCATCGATCGATACTACTTGCCTCGCATCATTTGACAACACAGTCAACAACAAGCGAGACGGAGACTACTCAATCGGGAGCTGGGCAAGCAACTACCAGTACGAGAACTTCGCGGTCGAGACCACCAGACCAACATACATCACCCAACCCGAAGAAGTCTCATCGATCGACACGGTACCAGCACAATCGACTGATAGGCCTGAACAACCATCGACCGATTCAGAACCTGTGCCATCGACCGATACATACATCCAACTATCCCAGGTAACAAATTCAAATGTACTTAATTTCAGTAATCTAATCCCGGATGAGTTTGGTATTTTCAGGGATTCACAAGGTTTTGCACGCTCAATGGCTGGACGAACACTCCACATATCCAGAGAAGACATTGCAGACGTCCTACAGTTAGCCAACGGATCCCACAACCTATTCCAGCAACAACGCTACGGACCAGACCACCATTATCAGCACCAGGAGGCAGACACAACAACCGAGCCAAAGGAAGCTGAAGATAACCATCTCAACAGAAAGGATCCATATTTTCAACGGAAATCGATCGATACAGAGTGTGTAGCATCGATCGATAAGCTTCCAAAATTCGGAAAGAGAGCCTTTCGATATGTAGTTCAAAAATTCTCTTGGGAGCAGAGAGATGAGTATGGGGTCTACAGAGACGAGAAAGGATTTGCTAGAGGAATAGATGGTGACGTCATCAGAATTTCTAAAGACGACATCAAGAAACTGCTTCAAAGAACTTCAATGGACGAGCGCTCCTACATCTGTCTACAAGAGCACGCTAGTTCATTTACAAGAAGAGAATTGGTGCAAGAAACCTACACCAAAGATGAGATAACGAGATGTTTACTGGTTTACTTTGAGAACGCAAATGGAAAAAGCTCTCCATGGAAAAGAGTTTAGAAGAGGCCACAGACAAGCTTCGCAGTGAGATGAACTGGATGTTCAAGGCAGACCAGGCATTACTCAAAAGGGTTCAACGTCTTGAGCTGGAACTCGATCGACGGAGTAACATCCACATCGATGGATATGAAACCTGCACCATCGACCACTTACTCCAAACATGAGGTTGATGAGTCTCTTGGAGATATCTGGAAAGAATTGAAGAAAGCAGAAGCTCGTCTCAGCAGCAAACTCACCAAAACCTGTGAACCTATCTTCCATAACCTAGGGGATCTAAGCATCTGCACAGAAGAGATGAAGAGATCTATCCGCCTTATCAATGAAGCACATGCAGATATGAACCCCGCTGCACCTTGCAATCCTTTCGGAGGATTGACTCGTCTGAAAGCAGTTGAGAGGAAAATTGCTGATATACACATCTTAGTAGACAAAGAAGTGGAGGAACTCGCACTACGAATGGATACTATACAGCAGGAGGCTGAGAAGTTCCAACATCAACTTGATTATGAGGCTGCATCGATTGCATCGATCGACGAGCTCAACCTCACATCGATCGATAGGCGCTTGACTGAAATCGACGGCCAGATGAAGCCCTTTGCCGAGAAGCTTCACGAGAATCTGCAGAAGCAAAAATCGACCGATGAACAACATGTTGCATCGATTGATATACAGACTTCAGAGATCTGCACCAGAGCTGATTTGGATAAATTAGCTGATGAAGTCTACACGGCAATAACAAGCGTGGATGATTCACAAGATAGACGTCTAGACCAAAAGTATTTCCCGCTTATTAACGAGGTTGGAAGCATGGAATCTAGCATAGAAGGGATGCAGAAAGAAATCAAAGCCATTCAAAGGCAGCTTGCGAGCAGGCCTGCACCTTTAGAATCGATTGACAGAGGATCCAGCGCATCGATCGATGGACTTCAACAGCCATCGACCAACATTTCAACAAAGGAATCAATCGATACCAGCTCCATCCATGAGAAAATAATCCAACGCCTTGATTCAATGCAAGCGGAGCTCAGTGATCTTTCAGAACATGCCTACAAGAAATTAGGATGGCACGAGTTCAGCATTGAAGGTCATGAAGAAAGGATTCAAAGGATCACTGATGAGTTGATTGAGATAAAGAAGAAACGGACCAGAGAATATGAAGCCACAAGAAGCCTATTTGACGCATGGTTCGGCGAGAAGAAAGATACAGAGGATACTTGTTTCTCAACAAGTACCTGGACTTTATCTCAGTAGCTCATTCCATCCAAAGTCAAGCTAGATGACTAGAATCAAAGCGCTGAGTGGGAGGCAACCCACTGTTAGGTAGTTTTTCATTTTATTTTATCTTTAGGATTTTATTTTTCGTATTTGTTTTTCTTTGCAGTTACGACTAGACGATTGCCACTGAAGTCGACCGACATGACATAGTCGATATGACTGAAATCGACCGACATGACACAGGCAAATTTTCCAGTCTTGTTCCATTGTTCCTTGATTGTCCAGGCAGAACATGCAAACCGATCTAGTCTTTCGAAAAGCCGAGAAACGATCGCCACACATTCTAAAGCATACTCATCCCGCTTCCTAAAAGAAAGAAAAAACGTACACAAGCCTTCGAAAGAACGGCTAACCCGTTTTCTTTCATAAAAAGAAAAGGGAAGTAGGTAAGTATACTATACTCGTATATTTCCATCCTTGAAAACTTTTTGCTTCAGCATCAAGACAACGCTTTTGACAAAGCAAACTCTCGCAGCAATAAGATTCGTCTAAAAAACGCTAGCGGCATAGCCCAACCGTTACAAACATAGTCTTGAAAACTCTACGTCGTCTCTCGTCGCAAACTCGCGACTAGAAACGTGTACCAACGTCAGACTAATAGCACGACGGTGAACTACGAAAATAACGAAATAACCTTCGGTAAAACTCCATGAGTAATTCGAAGCAACTTTCGTCCAAAGGTCAAAATCATAGCAGAAACATCTCCCGTGTGATCCGCGGAAACATCGCTACTTTGACAATCTGCGATTTTCTATCTCCATGAAACCGGTCATCCATTACTTTCGTATAACAAGAACATTTTAAACAAAAAAGCCGATGGAAAAAACATGATCGGTCTCATGCAAAACGACTTTGCAGTACGCAAAAGTGAATGAGGAAAACATAATCCGTGGTCGCGAATATCGCAAGTAATTTGTGAGAAACACTCTCCTGTTACCTTTACGAAAACCCCCTCTTACATCACTTTTACGAAAAATCCTCTGTATGGTCGAGTCAATTCATACAAAGCAACTTTCGTAAAATAAACATAATGGGTCCAACGGGTAACTGTCATAGACAGTTTTTGCTGCACAAGGTTTCTGGCTCCTGCTTTCACTCCCCGCGGTTACGTCTGAGCAGGAAATAATCACGCAGGCGAACCCGCACGTGTCCTGCGTCGATCCCTTAAACTTTGTCCCCCCCGGATAAAATGAAACGATTTTCATGCAACCAAAAAAAAAAAAAAATTATACGAACCATTCATCGTATAACTGAGACCTAAAGTGGAAGATCGTTTCAAAAAGCCATCAGCCATAACTCAGAAAACTCCGCTATGCTTGGCATGTCTATCTCGGCAAACACTATTTGGCCCTCGGCCAACTACGCCTTTCCATAAAGCCCGGACCTGATTTTGGCATCCCCATTAAGGACAATCGTAAACCAACATGACCTTAATAAGGGTCATGGTCTGATCGTTTACCAACAACTTCATTGGCTATACGGCTGAATCTAGCCTCCATGCCAATCCAAAACTACTGAGCGACCACTGCTCCAATCGCTTAACGCCTAAAACAACAATCCACGATTTGTTCATAGAACGCCAAGTGACTATTACTCAAGCAATTTGTCGTATAACCCAGAATCGGAAAATCATACGATAAACTTTTCATACCAAAACTCAGTCCTAACAACCATATGGTTAATGGAAGATTTAAACTTATCATCAACGATTAATTTCTATATGCCCCGTAAACACTGCATAAAAAGAAACACTCGTGACAAGGCTCCAAGAGTTATACGAGTCATCCTTAAAATATACAAACAAATCCCGGAAGGCCAACACTTCACGAAGCACAATGAATGTAGACGTTTCTCCCTGGGTCAAATTTAGGCGACCTCTTGGTCCTGCGTCCAAACTGAAACAACAGTTTCTGGCTGCGAACATTCGCAAAACATCTCCAAGCCCGCAAACATTCCAATCACGAAATGCGGCACAAGGAAAACTCGACCTTCAGCACTGCGAGACGCCGCTAACGCTCGAAGGACATTCTTTTCGTCAAAACGTTCCAGACGAAATTCTCGTCTCAGGAACTCTAAACTGTAACACACCTTCAAAACGGTATCATGTCGTTGTTGCTGATCACAACAAACGAACTCTAATGTCCTAAACAGACAATAGCCGCTAGCCTCTCTTACATCCGACAAGGATAACATAGCGCGCTATACAAGAAAACCAAAATTTCGTTTAGCACTTCCTAACGGAAGTAGCTCGATTCGTACCCAGAAAAATCATATAAGCCGATAACACTTCGCGGATTTTAAAACGGTACGAGTCAGGTTAAAATCGAAAACAGGCAAAACGAAAGCCGATTTGTCATCGGAAAGCCTCAGTCCGAGAGTAAACCTAGGTCTTGCCCTAAACCCAGCCTTGCTGGTACTTAACATCTCACAGACATAGTATCAACACCCGATACGAGATCCCAAAACTTGTCTCTTCGCTTAAGTCTATCCGTTTCACGAACCTTCGCGTAAACCGCGAAAAATCTCGCTTTGTACAATCGATGGATACGGTGATCATCTGAGAGGCAGGAATGAGACGACAACTCACACCCTGTCCCTCTAACTTCAATAAAAAGAAGTTCTTTCAACTTTATAAAAACCACGATTTTATAGTTTGAGCAAACTATTTTTAACAGGCCGAACTTGGCCAAAATAAACAGCCTCCGAGGCTACTCTTGCGGCCGACAAAGGTCCAATAAGAAATACTATCAACAGCAACATGCTCGAAAGTCTCTCACGACACATAACCAGACCATATAAGTCTCGCTGGAAAATAGATCACAAGGGTCTTAAACTCCAAAACGAACTACGAAAGGCTTGATCCCTTCGACAGGGTACGTAGGCAGCCTTCAAAAGGCGCAGCTCCAACCTTACCACTTTAACCGGAGCCTTTCAACCATTAATTCCGCCTATCTTACCTGACATGTCTTACCGCTCGCAAGAACATCGCGAAGGTTCTAACGAGCTGGGGGGCTAACTTTTGGGGTCAAAATCGGTCACGACGGAATCAACGACTGAAAGTCTCTGGAAAGTATTTCTCGAAACAAAAGGTTTCGTATGATTTGAAAAGAAGTCATACGAGATTTTCTCAAATTAGAATATCCACTAACTGTTGGGGTCAAAAACGGTTATCTCGAAATCAACGGCTAAGATCATTTCCTGTCTGCGGACTTTCCGCAAAAACAATCAACAAAGGTTGGATCGGAAGAGAACAGGCGCGACCAAGGCCCTCGGCGCCGGGCGCCGGCTCGCCCGTGCTGGTCCCGGGAGCCGGCTCATCCGCGCTGGTCCCGGGCGCCGGCTCGCCCTTGCTGGTCCCGGGTGCCGGGCGCCGGCTCGCCCGTGCTGGTCCCGGGCGCCGGCTCGCCCGTGCTGGTCCCGGGCGCCTGGCGCCCGCTCGCCCGTGCTGGCCCCGGGCGCCGGCGCGTGCTCACCTGTGTTGGTCCCAGGCGCCGGTGCGAGCTCGTCCATGTCCTGGCCCCGGGTGCCGACGCACCTCGTGGCTTCCGTGAAGTCGTAACACCTTAGCTATGGACCTAATGTTCCTCGGTTCAACTCGATTGGAGTTATCCTCGAAGTCTTACGACTAGAGCTAGGAAGGTTGGTTCTTCCGCAAAGTGTATCGTGTAAAACAAGGACGATCAACCCGAACATCGATTCTTTAGGCTATACGATCGAGGGCTTGAAGCGTGTCCATGGGCTCACTTACGATTTTGGGGATCCAAGCCCAATAGGAGCTATGACGATTTATCCTAACTTATTGAAGTCGGATAAATGCTAGGTTTCCGCAGATAAATGTCAATGCTTGTGGATAACTACGAAGTTCGACGGAAAATGGAATATTTCCAAAAGAGATAAACTTGGGCCCAAAGGCGAAAGGTTAAACGGGCCACCGACCTAAAGCGACTATATAAGGAGGACTGGAGCAGAAGAGAAGGGGATCCGAGATTGGAGACCTAGAGAGCTCCTGTTAGCTGATAGAACTTAGAATTAAGGCGGTTAGACTAGCAAGGCAGGCCCTAGAACGTCTGGCCGCCTCCTGCTCACAAATCTCCGCTCCTCTCGGAAGGATCGGACAATTCTTTTATTCTAGAGCTCGACACTTAGAAATCCTAGGCATCATTCTCGACATGCCTGTTTCTATAACCCACGCTCATACTAGACGAACCCGCCCAGACGGTTCGAACTCTTGTTCAATTCTTTCTAACCGAACTACGTCCGACTTGATCCTCGAAAGGGGTACGTAGGCAGCCTTTCTTAAGGTCCAGTCCCAAATCTCAACAAAACCTTTTCCGCATTTATTTGGTCACTTGTCGTTGGCTCTCGCAGAGAATCCGGACCTCAAGGAAAGTAGGGTTTTCGTTTCTTTCCTCCATTATTGTTCATCAAAAATTGACAGTGCGAATTTCGGTTCCCACAATAGACAAACAATAGAATAAACAAATGAGACAAGTTGACTAGCTAAAAGAATAAACAAATGGGTCTGATCTATGGCAGGGGCTCGTCCAGCATTGTTGGAAAGTGACTGGTGATAAACGGCTCTCTCTCTTTGAATATCTTATCTCCACCCGTGACTCTTTCCTCCAATGTCTCTTTGCTCCCTTGTCGACATTCCCACATGTTTGCCATAGAGTAAGCTTCCTTTCCTCTCAAGCTACACACATCCTTGTCTTCTAAGCCAAGTTAGGTCACGCCTTAACCTAACTGTACGGACAGGATCACTTGTTCTCCCTTGATCAGTTCGGATGCTCCTCTTGCTTTATTCTCTTCTTCACCATCATACTTATCTCCTCTATTGCTTCATGTCAACACTCCCCCTCAAGCTTGACCATAGAGAATGGTCAAGCTTGGAAACCATGAAGCATTCCCTCATTAAAACCTTTACTTGGAAAAACCACTCGGGATAAAAACCAAGCAAAGGAAAAAGAGTAGAATACTCCATGGTGAGGGGATCAGTGACATGAAAGATTTATGAGTCCAAGTAAAGAATGGACTCACAAACTTTTCTGCTTGCTGCCTTGGTAAAGATGTCAGCCAGCTGATCTTCACTTCTTTGTAGCATGGAAGTATCACTTGCTGCTCCACTGCTTGTCTCGCCATGTGGCAGTCTACTTTTATGTGCTTTGTCCTCTCATGGAAGACAGAGTTGGATGCAATGTGTATTGCGGCTTGGTTGTCACAATGCATAGTCTTGGAAGTTGTAATCTCAATCCCCAAGTCGCCTAGAAGTCCTCTTATCCAGATAAGCTCACTGGTTAGCTTCCTCATGGATCTGTATTCTGCTTCAGCACTTGAGCAAGATACAACTTTCTGCTTCTTGCTCTTCCATGTGACCAAATTCCCTCCAATGAATGTGCAATAACCAGTGGTTGATCTTCTATCTACTCTGTCTCCAGCCCAATCTGCATCACAGTATCCTATAACCTCAGTGCTTTTGTTGCAAGCCATCCACACACCTTGACCCGGAGCCTCTCTCAAGTATCTTAGAATCCTTTCCGCCATGTTCCAGTGATGAACCTTGGGGGCTTGCATATGCTGGCATACTTGATTAACTGCAAAGCACACATCTGGCCGAGTGATGGTTAGATAGATCAGCTTCCCAACCATCCTTCTATACTGCTTGACATCTTCAAATGGAGTATCTTCAAATGGAGTATCTTCATACTCCCCTTCTCGCAATACCTTGTAACCTTCTTCAAGTGGTGTCTTGGCTTGTCTTCCTCCAAGGTCTCCTGCCTCCTTTAGAATGTCTAAGGTATACTTTCTTTTGAACAAGAACAATCCTTCCTTTCATCTGCACATCTCAATGCCGAGGAAGTACTTCAGCTCTCCTAGGTCTTTGATGTCAAATGCGGCTTTAAGGAATGTCTTGGTTGAGCTGATCCCCTCTTTATCACTACCAGTGATGATGATATCATCCACATAGACTAAAATCACAACAATCCCTTGCTTGCTGGTAAGAGTAAAGAGTGTGTGATCTGCTTGAGACTTCACAAAGCCTTTCCCATTCAGTGTCATGCTTAGCTTGTGGTACTCTTGGTGATTGCTTCAAGCAATAGATTACCTTTCTGAGTCTAAGGAAATTCCCTGGTTTCACCATCTCTTCCATTCCCGGAGGTGGCCTCATATATACTTCATCTTCTTGTTCACCATGCAAGAAGGCATTCTCCACATCCATTTGCGAAAGATCCCACTCTAGGTTCACTGCCAATGAGAGAACAATCCGGATTGTATGAAGCTTGACCACTGGTGCAAACGTGTCTAGAAAGTCTTCTCCATACACTTGTGTGTATCCTCTTGCCACCAGTCTGGTAAAATCTTTTGAGAATAGAGATGGTATTAAGAGATTAGTGATAGATTAAAAGAGAGTATAAAGATTATAAGAGAGTTTTAAAGGAGAGATTAAGAGATTATGTTGTAGCCATGTCTAAGAGACTTTGAATGTCATGATGAACAAGAGAGAAGAGTTTATTCAGAGACTAACACGTTAACCATACAATGAGGATGAGATTACATATTTATACTAAGAGACATAAGGGGTTTTAAGAGACTAAGCACTGTAGAAGCATGTGGAGTCAACAAGGCAAGGCTTGCTGGTTTGAAATGAAGGGCTGAGAATGCTCACATGCTTGGCTCCTTTCCAGCCTGTGCCAGCCTGTCATAGGTGCCAATACCTTATCCACAAACGGTCATGAGACTAAGGCAAGGTCTTCTCTTCTTCTCTTAACCTTGCCACACTCCTTTACCTTGGTAACTCCTTTTTACCTTCATGGGCAGTAACTCTCTTTTACTTTTACTGTGGTAACTAAAAGTTACTGCTACAGTGACATGATCTCTTTTAACCATATGCATCTCCTCACCACATTATTCTTATGCTAAGTTTAACACTCCCCCTCAAGCTTGACCATGTGAAAACAAGTCAAGCTTGGAAGGACCATGAGATCTTCCTCATTAAAAACCTCATCAAAGAAAACCCATTGGGACAAAACTTTGATGAGGGAAAAAGAGTAAAGATCTCATGATCAGGAGAGTATATAACTAGCCCTTAGGCGAGAAATCAATGAGCCCAAGTCTGATGTGTATGGACTCCATTGTCTTTTGCCTAGATGCCTTGGTGAATACATCTGCCAACTGATCTTCACTCTTTGTGTAACATGGCAAGATTACTCCCATCAGTATCATCTGCCTAACCTTGTGGCAGTCCACCTCAATGTGTTTGGTTCTCTCATGGAACACTGAGTTTGTAGCAATGTGTATAGCTGCTTGATTATCACAGTGCATTGTCATAGGAGCTGACTGATCTATCTTCAAGTGTTTAAGAATTCCCTTGATCCAAACCAACTCATTGGTGAGCTTCAGCATGGCTCTATACTCTGCCTCAGCACTAGAGCATGACACCACCTTTTGCTTCTTACTCTTCCAGGTTACCATGTTTCCTCCAATGAAAGTACAGTAACCAGTAGTAGACCTTCTATCAGTCCTATCACCAGTCCAATCTGCATCACAATAGCCTACCACTTCAGTGCTTCTATTGTAGCCCATCCATATACCAAGATCTTGAGTTCCATTCATATACATGAGAACTCTTTCAACCATGCGCCAATGGTGATCCTTTGGAGCTTGCATATGCTGACTTGCTTGGTTCACAGCAAAGCATATAGCTGGCCTTGTAATGGTTACATATATCAGCTTCCCCACAAGCTTCCTATACAGCTTTGGATCATGGAAAGACTTGCCACTCTCTTTCTCCCCCTCACGTGGGACCTTATACCCATCCTCCATGGGCATCCTAGCTGTTTTTCCTCCATAAGCACCAGCATCCTTCAGAATATCCAGTATATAATTTCTTTGAGAATGAACAACCCTTCCTTTGATCTACACAACTCAATCCCAAGGAAATACTTCATCTCTCCCAAGTCTTTTATCTCAAACACTGACTTCAGAAACTCTTTTGTTGCTTGAATCCCTTCCTTGTCACTGCCGGTTAAGATGATGTCATCCACATACACAAGCAGGCAGACAACTCCTGAGGAAGTAGTGAGAGTAAAGAGGGTGTGATCTAACTCAGACTTCCTAAAGCCTCTCTCATTCAATGTAGTACTCAGCTTGTTGTACCAAGCTCTAGGAGACTGCTTCAACCCATATATAGCCTTCTTTAATCTCAAGACATTCCCTGGCTTCACAAGACTCTCAAGACCAGGTGGAGAATGCATATATACTTCATCTTCAAGGTCTCCTTCAAGGAAGGCATTCTTCACATCCATCTGCCAAAGTCCCCACTCAAGGTTCACAGCAAGAGATTGGACTATTCTGATGGTATGAAGCTTGGCAACAGGAGAAAATGTATCAATGTAGTCTTCTCCATAGGTCTGAGTGTATCCTCTTGCAACCAGTCTAGTCTTCTTTCTGTCCGCAGTTCCATCAGCCTTATACTTGATAGTGAATAACCATCTACTGGTCACAGCCTTCTTCCCTTTTGGTAAAGCACTCTCATACCATGTTCCATTCCTTATCATGGCATTGGCTTCCTCTCCAACAGATTCTTTCCAATCCTCATATAACATTGCTTCTTCATATGATCTTGGAATAAAATTCTTGTCTAGGCTTGTCATGAAGGCACAATGCTCTTCAGGGTATTTCTTGAAGGAACACACAGCTTGGGAGGGATGCTTCACAGCCTGGGCATTGTAGTACACGCGAGTGTTTACCCAGTTGGAAGGATCCTTCCTTTGCCGTGTGCTCCTCCTCAAAGGTACCATCACTTCTTCTTCAGCAATTGCTTCTTGTTGTGTCTGATCTTCTTGCTCAGCCTCCTGACCTTCAGTCTGATCCTCTACTCTAGTATCTCCCTCATTCTCTTCTCCACTTTGGACAGGAACCTCAATATCAGAGCTATGACCTTCTAAACTTCCAGCTTCACCCGAGCCTTGTCCTTGGTCTTCTTCATTTCTAGCTTCTGAATGTTGTAGCCATGTCTAAGAGACTTTGAATGTCATGATAAACAAGAGAGAAGAGTTTATTAAGAGACTAACACATTAACCATACAATGAGGATGAGATTACATATTTATACTAAGAGACATAAGGGTTTTTAAGAGACTAAGCACTGTAGAAGCATGTGGAGTCAACAAGGCAAGACTGGCTGGTTTGAAATGAAGGGCTGAGAATGCTCACATGCTTGGCTCCTTTCCAGCCTGTGCCAGCCTGTCATAGGCGCCAATACCTTATCCACAAACGGTCATGAGACTAAGGCAAGGTCTTCTCTTCTTCTCTTAACCTCTGCCACACTCCTTTACCTTGGTAACTCCTTTTTACCTTCATGGGCAGTAACTCTCTTTTACTTTTACTGTGGTAACTAAAAGTTACTGCTACAGTGACATGATCTCTTTTAACCATATGCATCTCCTCACCACATTATTCTTATGCTAAGTTTAACATCTGGTCTTATTTCTTTCTGGCTTCCCATTTGCAAGGTACTTGATGGTATGTATGAGTCTGCTGGTCACAAGTTTCTTTCCTTTTGGAATCTCTGTCTCATACCAGGTGTTGTTCCTTTTCATGGCCCCAATTCATCATCTACTGACTCCCTCCACTCATCATCTTCCATAGCTTCTGCATATGTTCTTGGTATCCATTCCTGGTCCAATGAACCCACAAAGACTTGATGTTCTTCTGGATAGTGAGCTAGGGAGCACACGGCACTAGGTGGGTGAGCTACTGCCTCATCATTGAAGTAGAATCTAGTGTTGATCCAGTTTGAGGCCGGCTTCTTGATCCTAGTACTTCTCCTTAGTACTGGCTGTGCAACTTCATTCTGAGCTTCTTCTTCACCATCCAAGGTCTGATTCTGATCCCCCACTGCCTCCTCTTGGTCATGTTGTTCTTGTTGATCATGAACATTCTCAGATACTGGTTCACTCTCGTTTCCCCCCTCAGGATCAAGGGGAGCAACTTCTGGAACCTCACCTTCATCCGTAGTTGTCTCAGCTTGGTCTTCTGGCCGACTTGGTCCTGCCTCATTATCTGATGCGGCTTGGCCCGGTCTCTCCATAGGAACACTGACCCCAAGTCTCCTCATGACCTGTCTGAGATTTTCAGCTCTATCTGCTGTGGATTGGGACAGGTTCTCCAGCTCATTCCAGTCCTTGTTGTTGTAGTACCCTCTAGTCTCTACAAACTTGACATCTCTAGACACCATGACTCTCCTAGTCTCTGGTTCATAGCACTTGTAGCCCTTCTGGTTTGGTGAATATCCAATGAACATTGCTCTTGTGCTCTTAGCCTCTAGCTTGTTCCTTAGTTCTCCTGGTTTCAAGACAAAACAAAGACACCCAAACACACACATATGATCAATGGATGATTTGGCTTTGTTCAATACCTCAAATGGAGAGTGATCTTGGAGAACTCTTGTCGGGATCCAGTTGATCAAGTAGCATGCAGTTAGGACCGCATCTCCCCAAAAACTCTTTGGGATACTTGTATGGAACATCATGCTCCTAGTGACCTCCATGAGATGCCTGTTCTTCCTCTCGGCCACACCATTTTCTTGTGGAGTGTATGGACAGCTGGTTTGATGGATCACACCATGTTTGGCTAGGTGAGCTTTAAACGCATTGCTTGTATACTCTCCTCCATTATCTGATCTCAAAATTTTAATCTTGGCATTGTAATGGTTAGAGACACATGTTTCAAAGTTTATGAATGCATCTAAGACCCTATCCTTTGATTGTAAGAGAGTGATCCATGTATACATAGATTTCTCATCAACAAAGGTCACAAAATACTTGTGATGTTCCCTAGAAAGACAAGGAGCAGTCCATACATCCGAGTGGATTAAATCAAAGCAGTTTTCATAGATACAGTTTTGCAATGTTTTCCTAAGATACAAGCTTCACAATCTTTTTGAAATGAAATACTGGGCAACATGATGTTCAAAGAACGAGAGTGAGGATGTCCTAATCTAGCATGCCGCATTACATCTTTAGGGAAATTAATACTTGAATTGAAAGCAACAGATAGATCGGATGCAAGCTTAGTGTCTTCTAGCAAGTATAAGTTTCCCTTGCCTACACCTTTGCTAAGCAACCTACAAGAGTCAATATCCTGAAAGTAGACATCATCAGGTGTGAATATAACATTGCAATTCAAGTCATTTGTTGCTCTCTTAACAGATAACAAATTAGAGGTGAAGCTAGGCATGTAGAAAGCTTTAGATTTTTTTTCAAATAATCTAAGATCACCTATGCCTTTAATTGGAACCTTGTTACCATCAGCTATCATAACATTTCCTAAGGCAGGAGTGACATTTTTAATTAGGCTTAGATCACTAATCATGTGGTTGCTAGCCCCGGAATCAATCACCAATGGTTTAATCATTTTTGAACTTTCTAAAGCTATACCATTAGCTGAAGCATTTAGTGAGAAACCAAGAGTGTTACCAGAGTTATCCTTGAGGATTTTGATGAGAGCCTCAATATCTGAGCGCTTGATGGCCTCATCTTGGTTGGTCCTCATTGTGGAGTAACTGCTGGACGCCAAAGCCTTGATATCCCCAGTTCTGGTTCCATTGCGGTTGATTGTTGGATGGGATTGCTCGCCAACATCACCAGAGAAGTTGGCCCTTGCATCATTGGGTTGATTTCTGAACTTCATAGGCTTGAGATGTGGGTGAAGAAGCCAGCACTTGTCCTTGCCGTGACCCTTCTTCTTGCAGTGGTCACACACCCATACTTTCTTGTCCTCCGGTTTGAAGTGACTCTTGTTCGCAGTCCCTTCCACTTGATTTGCTAGGACCAGCTCGCCTTTGCCTCCAAACAGCCCCACTGAGCCTTGTTCCTTCTGAATTTGAGCACACACCTCCTCAAGAGTTGGTAGCTTCTCAGCTCGGAGTAGATGCTTGATGAGGTCATTGTACCGCGGGTGAAGTGTGAGAAGAAGAGCAAAGACCTTGTCTTTCTCTCTCTGGTCATTGAGCACATTAGGGTCCATGGTACTTGGCCTCAGCATCTCTAGCTCTGCCCACAAAGCTCTGAACTTCCCAAAATGTTGATTGAAGTCCATGCTCTCTTGGTGAAGGGTATTGATAGCCTTCTTGACCTCAAACACTCGGCTGAGAATGGAAATGTTGCCATACACCTTTTCTAGTGTATCCCACAACTCTTTGGCTTTCTCACAGTAGGAGTAAGCTTCCAAGATAGATGGTTCCAGGCTGTTTTGGATGATTGACAACACCATGAGATCCTCCTGATCCCATTTATCATCCGCAGCCACCACCATATCCACGCCACCTTTATCTTGGATGGTTTTAGTTGGGGATTCTCCACTGGACACATGGTTCCATAAACCCCGACCTCCAAGGGCTGTCTTGGCCAATCTAGACCACAGCAGGTAGTTTACACCAGTTAGATTCACTGGAATAGAGACTTTAGAAGAGTTTTCCATTTTTGGCAAATTCTGGAAATGAGAATGAAGAACAGCTCAAGAACAAGATGAACTTTGCCAAAAATAGAAATAAAATTCAGAGAATTTGCGGAAGTGAAAAGAGATTAGGTCTCAAGAGCAAGATTGCTCTGATACCATGAGAGTTTTAGAGAATTAATGTGAGATTTAGGGAGAGTTTATGAAGAGAGAAAGAGAATCCGTGAGAGAGAGTGACAAAGAGAATAGAAGGAAGTTCTTATTTCCTTGATCGATTTAGAACTTGGTACATGTCTTTAAATAGACAAAAAATACAATAAACAAATGAGACAAGTTGACAAGTTAAAAGAATAAACAAATGGGTCTGATCTATGGCAGGGGCTCGTCCAGCATTGTTGGAAAGTGACTGGTGATAAACGTCTTTCTCTCTTTGAATCTCTTATCTCCACCAGTGACTCTTTCCTCCAACGTCTCTTTGCTCCCTTGTCGACATTCCCACATGTTCTCCATAGAGTAAGCTTCCTTTCCTCTCAAGCTAGACACATCCTTGTCTTCCAAGCCAAGTTAGGTCACGCCTTAACCTAACTGTACGGACAGGATCACTTGTTCTCCCATGATCAGTTCGGATGCTCCTTGATGTGACCATGGCTGAGCCAGATGATTCTCCAACAAAGGACAGACCTGGATGTATGAAAGGCGAACTAAAAGCAGCTGGAGAGAGTCTTGACGAGCTAAAATCAGCTGAGGAGACTGAGGATGAGCTGAAACCAGCTGAAGTTAGTTTAAAATGAGCTGAAACCAGCTGAAGTGAGAGTAGATGAGCTGGGTGAGTTTAGTGAGCCAAGTGACACTGCATCAGGAGCTGGAAAGGAGCTGATTGAGAGTGAAACTAAACCAGGAGCTGGAAAGGAGCTGAGTGAGATTGACACTGATCCTGGAGCTGACATGGACCTAGCTGGACAAGTGTTATTCTGCCCAAACAAGAAGATGGATCAGACTTGTTTCTCTCAGCCCAAAAGAAGTTCAGAACCAAAGTTAAGGATCCATTATCACTTGCTGAAGGGGAATCCACGAAATTCAAGTCCAAGAACTCAATTGAATCTGTTTTGGATCAAGTGGCCTAAGAGGAAGTGTTACAGCCCAAGGAGAGATCATAAGAAGTTCATCATGGGCTTGTTGCAAGCCAATTCCGACCAGGGCTTTTATCCGATTTTTTCTGACCCATATTCATCAAGAAAATATTCAAAAGAAGTCAGCAAATCAGTCAAAGTCGTGGGCAACCAAGGGTCATTCAAAGAAACACTCAATTCTGGTCAAGTCTTGCCTAGTTCTTTGTTTTCTAGTTTTTAGCTATGGCTTTGACTAGTTTTCTACATTTCTTTCTTGCTTTCACATCTTGTAAGTCCTATATAAAGGGACTACGAAATTCTAATAAAATCAATCACTTTTGTTTTTCAAAATCTCTTAACAACTTGTGATTCCTTTGTTCAATTGTTGGACATCGAATTTGGCTTGAAGAGTGATCTTCCATAAGCCTTGGTCTTGTTCACTAGTGGGGCTGCCTCTCACGGACTAAGACCTCAACTTAGTGTTTGATCCTTTCCGCAGATCATTCATTGATCCATCTCTACCATCGACCACCATTCCCCTTTGCTATCTTTCATCAATCTTTCTCCACCAAATCAATACTAGATCGCCTCTCAAGAGTATCCTAGGATTGTTCCTTGACCAGGAACTCATCAAGTGGTATCAGAGCAGCTTGAGGGCATCTGATCAAAGGGGTTTATCGATTCATATCTCTTTCTCTTTTGGGAACCTTTTTGATTTCTGTTTCTCTGCAATTCTCTGCAATTTTTCTTTCTGTTCTTCATTTTCTATCTGTTGTAACCTGCAAGGGGGCCAACCAGTTTAAAAAAAAAAAGAAAGAAAATCGATCAAAAGAAAGAAAAGAAATTTAAAAGGCTGAAGAGAAATCCAGTCTCTGGTGGTAAAGCCCCTTGCAATTTAAAAGACTCTTAATTCTCTCTATCTGTTTCTTTGGGGGGGTTTTTGGATTTCTTTTCTGGCTTTGATTTTTTTTTGTCTGATAATTGAACTCCTGAAATCACTGAAAACACTTCACAGAATCTGCCGAGTGAAACCAAACACTTGAGAGAAACACAAAGTGAGGCTTCGGCTACCTTTTTGTGAACTGAATTTTCCTTGTTTAGATTGTAACAGGAAGCCATGTCTGGAGGAAGCCATGGCAGGAGGAGGCGTCCTGAAAAGGAGTTAGATTACAACCTGTTTGACTCTGCAACAAAAGCAGCGTTGGAAAGAAGAGAAACGTCTATGAGAAAAAGAGATTCATATGATATTGATGAGTCTGGTTATGAGCAGGAAAGAATACAGTCTAGAAGGACACTGGAAAGGCTTAAAAGGAGGAGCACACATCATGATCAATTCAGTTCCTCCACCAAGAGTTTGCTGAAAACAAAACAGAACTTGATAAGAAAAGAAAAATCGGTTTTTAACCATTCTGATTTTGTGCAGGAAAATGTACGTCCAGTGAGGCAAGAGGAACCAACTAGGAGGAGCAGAGAACATCCTAGACATGCCAGAGAAGAGACAGGAGCTTGCTATGGTCGTGATCCCATAAAGAAATCTCATAAACAACAAGCAGCACTTGATTATTTGGACAACCAACAGTTTCAAGATGATTTCAAAAGGATTGCACAACAAGTACTGCAAGATTTTGCAACAGACCAGCAAAGGAGACCAACTACACGTTCTCCTTCCAAGGAAAATGGTCCAAGGAGTTGTAACAAGCAAGAGCAGATCATCCAAGAGATAGAAACAGAGCCATCCAAGGTAATAAAAGAAATTGAGACAGAAAAGGAGTTTTCTCTTTTCTCTTTTCTCTTCTCAATCTGAACTTGTTGTCAATAATATCTGTGATGAACTAACCTGTTTTGAACCGGTGCAACCGAGTAGCATTATCTCAGTGTCTCAGGTCCTAGAAGAACACTCACCAGAAACAGAGCACCAGAGTTCAACACAAGGTGAAGTGGTGGAGCAACTGATCAGTTTGGAACCAGAAACAACTCCTGCGCGTTTGTCCCCAGACTCACAAGAGCACTGTAAGGAACTTGATAAAATTATTTATGTGCCTGAATTTTTTGTTAAGGTCAGTTCTGATGATGTGAAACGATTTGGTCTGGGTAATGTGAAAGAATTCTGTGTTTCAAGTTCTACTTTTGATAAGATGATCCATTCTTGTAAGAAACTTGAACCTGATAAATTCTCTGATAAAAAACACTTTCAGTGTGTTAATAACCTAAATTTTGATCATGTTTTGAGTTTTGATCAGTTTGTGGAACATAAGAAAAGTCTTGATCACCCTGGAAACAGAAGTGGCCTTGTTTTACAGCAATCTGATTTCTTTTTAAGAAAACCTTGTAATTCTTTTTCTTGCTGTAAAGTTAAAGGCTTTGATCTGAGTTTGGCTAAGCATGAACTGATCACTGGTTATTTGTTTGAATCTGATTATGCTTTGAACAAACCTAGAAAGTTTCAGGAACAGAAAACACTTAGGGCAGAAACCGAGTTTGTTCATGAATCTGTTTTGAACCCTGCTTATGCTTGTTCTGAAACTGATAAATTCGTGTTTGTGTTGAGATCACACTTTCAGAATAATGTTGTCTTGATCTTTGATGATATACTAGTCACTACAAGAAAATAGGGCTTTAACAACTACACAATTGGTAGTAAATTGGTCGTAAAAAGCGATTTACGACCAGGTTACTACCAATTGTGTTTGGTCGTTATACTCTGGTCGTAATCACTAATTGGTCGTAACTTGGTCGTAAATGTACGACTAACATAATTGGTCGTAAACTAGTTGTACATTTACGACTCCCAGATATGGTCGTAAATTAGATGTACATTTACGACTACCAATGTTGGTCGTAAATTAGATGTAAAAAAGGTAGTCGTAAATTAGTAGTTAAATACGTAGTCGTAAATTAGATGTAATATAGTCATAAATTTACGACTAAATTACATCCAATATAGAAGTAAATCAGTCGTAAATTAACGACTATTGTGCATCTAATTGAGATGTACATTAGTCGTTAATTTATGACAATTTACTAAATTTATTTACGAAATTTTTTATTTTAAAAAAATAAAATAAAAAATTAATAATTTAAAATTTTATATATTTTTATGAATTTGATAAAATTCCATAATAACATAATATATGACATTCAAAAATTAAAATATTCAAATACAAAATATTTAAAACCGAAAAAACTAAGAATTTAGGTTTATTTCATCTAAAAGTTCAGAACTCCTCTGTTCCGCACGCCGATGCAAATCCGCTTGCTCTTCGGGAGTAGGGTCGGAGACGGCAAAATTCGAACGTAGGGTCTGCCACGTTGACGTAACCGACGGGTTGACGTTGGGGGTTGAGGCTATCATCATATCGAAAACGCTTGATATAGCCTTCCATTTGTCGTTGTTCTCGGCTATGGCTCGGTTCGCATTTTCCAAATCCCTCCGGAGCGAGGACTCTTCTTCCCTTCTAGCAGCGTATTCAACTCTCGCCCTGGGGACATCGTTCACACTCCCGATTCCTGGTATACGTCCCCTTTTCTTCGGAGCAACCTTCAATTTATAAATAGATATTAATTAGTACATATGTAAAAATATATGTAAACATAAATTAAAAAGATCGAATATTTTACCTGCTCAAAAATTATGTCTTGTTCGATGGCAGAAAGCTGAACCGGTGCACCGTCCGGATTTTCTTGCGTCAGCTGAGTCTGGACCTCTTGAATCCGAGCCTCTACATCGTTGCAGAGCTTCTCTGCTCGAGGATGAGAGAAAGTGCCATCGGCATGCTGGTGGGTCAACTTGTAAAGCCGGGCCAGAGTCGGTGGTGCTCCTTCTTCGGCAGCCTATATTAAAAAATAAAATTCAAATGAATAAAACTATAGCATTTAATAAAAATTTAATTATTATATATGTAATAAAAATTAAGAAATGTCTAAAACTTACAATTTGCAGTGCCCTTTTGGCGTGTGGAGTCTGTCCCGAAGTATGAGGTATTGGCAGGTTACCATCAGCATCTCGGGTCATCCGGGCCGCAGAGCAAGTGAGAGACCTTTGGACTGAGTCAGGAAAAATCCAATAGGCCTTCAAACCAGTCCAAACCTCATCGCTGAGGTAGGTCTCTTTTGCGTCATCCCCCAATACTTCCACTTCTCCTTCCAGTCGCCAACAATGTTCTTAAGGCGAGCCATCGCCTTTTTGTTGAACGCTGCCTTCACCGTCTCATTGACCCCAATAGACCAATTCCATTTTTGCTACAAAAAAATAATGAAAAAATATTAATTACTTAACCAAATTATTTTAATTTAAATTAAAAAAAAAATTATAACTAACCGCGAAGCACTTGAACCAAGTTATGCGAACGTGGTCCGGTGTAAGAGTCCAGTTTGGATGCGCTTCCCGGAAGTTTGATCTGATGACATTCCCAACGCTCTGGCCCACCGCATTGTTCGCTTTAAACCTACAAAATTTGAAAGAATATATATATAGAATTAATTGTTATATAAAAATTTAAAATTATATTTAATTAATTTAAAATTAATTACCAAGTTGTGTTGGGTCGTAGATCTGGATCAAGGATGGGTAAACCTTCTCGTCCCGGCATCTGGAGAATATCTTCCACGGAATATCTTGCATACTGTGCATTCGGTGGCACCAACAAATCTGGATGAAGACCTGGAGCTACAGGAGCCTGGTGTGGAGGCTGGTATGGAGCAGGCTGTGGGACCTGGTGTGGAGGCTGGTATGAAGCAGGCTGTGGAGCAGGCTGTGAAGCAGGCTGTGGAGTAGGCTGTGAAGCAGGCTGTGGATGATACTGATCATGAGGCTGCTGATGCGGCGGCTGCTGATCATGCGTCTGCGGATCATGTGGCTGCTGATCATGCCGAGGCTCCTCATAAGTAAAGTATGCAGCATCATCATACTGCGGAATGTATGGAGCTACATGATCGACAGCTTCCGGAACGTTAGGAATTTGGCTATCGGGGACATTGTCTGGGGTGCAGGAGGTAGAAGGTGCAGATGGATCCGTCTGACCGAGAAATGTACTCCCGTAAGAGGTCCCTCTGCCACGGTTTCTAAGTCTGCTTCTACCGCCAGCCATAACTACAATAGCGTCAATCTGAAAAAAAAATTAAAAAAACAAAAAATGGTTATAAAAAATTCAAATAATTATTATTATTATAAATAATGTAATCTCACCTAAACTAATTCCAACCTAATCTAATCACCTAAACTAATTCCAAACCTAATCTAATCACCTAACTAACCACTTAGAACTAAAACAAAAAAAAAAAATTACCTTGAGAGAGAAGGCAAATGGTTGTAATGGAGAGGGGAGAGAGATGGGAGTGAGCAACCAAATGGCTACGATTTGCTTGCTTTATATAGAATTTTGCTTTGGTCTCTCATTGGTCGTAAATGTACGACCAATTAGGGACTATTGGTCGTACATTTACGACCAATGAGAGACTAATGTGGCTTTGGTCGTAAAAGGGTAGTTAATTAACGACCAATGTGAGACTAAGGAAGCATTGGTCGTAAATTGGTTGTTAATTTACGACCAATGAAGGACTAAATATTAAATTGGTCGTAAATGGGTTGTTAATTTACGACCAATGAAGGACTATTCGTCCTACATTGCTCGTAAATTAACAACCCATTTACGACCAAGTTTATATTTACAACCAATTTGTGACTAAAAGTGTATTTCGAAAAATGAGAAGAGGTTTATCAAAAGTCATGATAAACCTCTATGAACAACGGTCCACTTTATGAACAACGGTCCACTTTAAATTTTACGAAAAAAAGAGAAGAAAGATACTGGAATCACAAGTGGAAATAGAAAAGACGAAATCTACGAATGTCTTTTTCCACTTCTGATTCCAGATCTTTCTTTTCTTTATTTTTATAAGATTTCTAAACATTTTTCTATGATTTGAGAAAATAATTAATGGGTATATATAGGAAATTAAGAGAGAAATTAGTCGTACATTGGTGGTAAATGTACCACCAATTTACGACCAATGACATGCTTGGTCGTACATTGGTCGTACATTTACCACCAATTTACGACCAGCCATGATTGGTCGTACATTGGTCGTAAATGTACCACCAATTTACGACCAAGCATGTCATTGGTCGTAAATTGGTGGTACATTTACAACCAATGAGCTTCATTTTCCCCTATACCCTAAACCCTAAACCCCAAATCCTAAACCCTAAACCCCAAACCCCAAACCTCTTAAGTTTTATACACTTTCGTACATTTAAACCCCAAACCCAAAATCCCAAATCCCAAACCCCAAACCCAAACCCCAAACCCCAAACCCCAAACCCCAAACCCCAAACCCAAACATCTTTTAAACACTTTCATACTCCAAAATACAATTTAAAAATAAAAACTAAATTCATATATAATTGAGCAAACATGATGATAAGTTATATATATTATTTGAAATGCAATACAAAGAAACTTAATTGATAATAGTAAAACACAATGAAACTTTATTCCAGATTGTCTGATCCTCGGGTATGGAACAAAACAAACTTGGTCCGCTTGAGAAGCCAAAATGTATGGTTCAAATTTGTTGTACCTCCGTGTAGCATTTATATCAACAACACCAAACTTGCTATACCGAACACCTCTATTGACGGTTGGGTCAAACCAGTCACATTTGAAGAGAACGCATTTCAGCTTTACTACGCCGGGAAAATCCACTTCGATGATCTCTTGTAAGATTCCATAGAAATCTGTTTCACCTTTTACACATACTCCATAATTCATTGTTGCTCGCCGACTTCCATATTCGTAAGTGTGAAATGTGTATCCTCGTGTGAAATACATAGATGCTGTCGTGACCTTACCGACCGGACCTTGTATCAATTCGTGAAACCACTGAGGGTAAAATTGATCATCATACTCAACCTGGAACATCAACATATATATATAAATATATAACTTCACTGAATATATTTGTTAATTATATAAATTTTGATATGTATACCTGCGTTTTTAAACATTTCACAAAGTGTTGGTCTTTCCTTTTGTTGAGATCATTGGTTGATATTCCTGGAATAGCTTCTTCGACTTGGGCAACAAAATCGCTGTTTTAAAACAAAATGATCATTAAAGTACGTATATATGTGTGTGGTAAAATTTAATAGCAAAATAATTAATTTAATTACCTTTCAAATAATTCAATCTCCTCGCAGTTAAGGAGTATATATGTGTGGGCACTATGAGCGTCTTCTGAACTCGACCACCAAACTTCTTTCAGTTTTCCACCTAGACGTCCAATCTGACAGAATATGTCTGGAACATCTTCACCAAAATATGTCGGCATAACACCACCATCATCATATCTGCTCGTAGTCCTTTTCCGTGTCCGGACTTGTGACCCAAAGTAGTAGGACGTAAAGTGAGATGTTTCCTCATTCAAACTCCCAGCAACTATTGAACCTTCCACCCTTGCCAGATTTTTTGCTTTCCCTTTCAAATATTTCATAGCTCGCTCGTAAGGATACATCCATCCATTATGAACAAGTCCACGAAGCAGTGCCTCATACGGAAGGTGGATAACCAGATGTTCCATGACGTCAAAAAAGGAAGGAGGAAAAATTTTCTCCAAATTGCACATCAAGATCCGGATATTCTCATCAAGTTGTCTGATGACATCTACAGTTAAGGTGCGTGCACTAAGATCTCTGAAAAAAGCCCCGATGCCTACAAATAATTTACAATTATAAGTTTTTTTCCAACAAGATAGAATTAATAATTATTTGTTACCTGCAAGTGCTTCGTGAACATTTTTTGGAAGCAACTCCGCAAATGCAAATGGTAGAAGTCGTTGCATAAAAACATGACAGTCATGACTCTTCATCCCTGAAAACTTTTGTCCCTGATGATCAACACATCCTGATAGATTTGAAACATATCCATCAGAAAACTTCACGTCTGATGCCACCCACTTGAACAACGCCGCTTTTGCTTCTGCTGACAATCTGAAAATGGAAACTGGAATTCTCCCATCGTTTCTAATATGCAGCTCAATCCGAGAACATAATCCCGGCAAATCCAACCTTGAGTTCTTGTTATCTTTTGTCTTGCCGGGGACGTTCAACAATGTATTGATGATGTTGTCAAAGAAGTTCTTCTCTATATGCATCACGTCAAGATTGTGGCGCAGAAGTAAATCTTTCCAATATGGAAGTTCCCAAAATATACTCTTCTTGTGCCAATTATGCTGAGTCCCGTAACCATCAGGCATATTTGGAGGAGTATGCCAATTACCACCTTTGCTGACTGTGCTTAGTCCACCATAGTAATCAATATCCTTCTCGATTTCCTCTCCAGATAAATATGGTGGAGCGGTGTCCCGTACAACCCTTTTTGACCGAAACAATTTCTTGTTCCTTCGGTACGGATGGTTAATGGGAAGAAATCTCCGATGACAATCAAACCAGGACGTCTTCCTACCATTCTTCAACTGAAATGCGTCTGTGCTTCCCATACAATATGGACAAGATAGCCTTCCATGCGTCGTCCAACCCGACAACATCCCATATGCAGGAAAGTCACTAATAGTCCACAATAGAACTGCTCGCATTGTAAAGTTTGTTTTCGTTGAACAATCATATGTCTGCACGCCAGTTGACCACAATTCCTTCAATTCTTCTATCAAAGGTTGTAGAAAAACATCAAGGGACCTCTTAGGATGTTTTGGTCCAGGTATCAATATACTCATGAAAAGCAATTCTTTTTCCACACACATCTCTGGTGGAAGGTTGTATGGCGTCAAGAAGACTGGCCAAAGCGAGTATTGTCTTCCAGACATTCCAAATGGACTAAACCCATCTGTGCAGAGCCCAAGATAAACGTTGCGGGGGTTGCTTGCAAAATCAGGGTACACCGAATTCAAGTGTTTCCACGCTTTTGCATCAGAGGGATGATTGATCTCTCCTTCCTTCTGATCATGTTCTGCATGCCATCTCATCGATGCTGCCGTCTTCGCAGATTGATATAATCTCTTCAATCTATCCTTAATAGGTAAGTACCACATCCGCTGGTACGGCACCCTATTCCGCCCACGTCCTTGCGGTTTATATCGTGGCTTCTTGCAAAATTTACACTCTAACAATTCTACGTCTTTTTCCCAGTATATCATACAGTTGTCTATACACACATCAATCATCTCTGAAGGTAAGCCAAGACTATGAACAAGTTTCTGAATCTCATAATAAGATTCAACACACAAATTCACTTCAGGCAAATACTCTTTAAACAACTCAGCCCATGCGTCCATACAAACTTCAGGTAAGTTATGATCAGTTTTGATATTCATCATCCTAGCTGCCAATGATAATTTAGAAAGACCTTCTCTACAACCTTCATAAATTGGCTCATTAGCTGCTGCTAGCATTTCATAAAATCTTTTTGCATCCAAGTTAGGCCCCTCTACATTTTCGACCTCCTCTATTACTGATGTTGTTTCACGAAATGCATCGGTAACCATATCATGCATTCTATCATGATCTACCATATGATCTTCTTGAATGACACTTTCAGAAGGCAAATGTGGTTTATCTCTGTTACGAACATTTTCAACCTAATTACTACTACTAGCTTCGTTCCTATTATCACCCTCTCCATGGTTAAACCAAATATAGTAATGTGGAGTAAATCCTCTACTTACTATATGTTTCCAAACGGTTTCACTAGCAGCAAACTTCGTATTGTTGCATTTACGACAGGGACAGAACATTTTACCCGTTTCCTTTGTGAGAGGCGTCTGTCCGGCCTGGTACATGAATATCTCTGCTCCGTTGAGAAATTCGTCAGTTACTCTTCCCCTTGAATCTTTATGCGCATACATCCAACTCCGAACCTCATAAATATTTCCAGACATTTTTTTTACTCTTTTTGCTTTTTTTTTTTCCTTTTTTCGTTTTTTTTTGTGCATCTTAAGAATGAGGGAGAACATCATATTTATAGAGAAATTTCGATTTTGGTAGGTAGCAATGTTACAACGTATTTACGTTTAATCATATCTTAACTACCAAAGTGCAACTACATTGCTCGTACATTAGTCTTTAATTAGATGTATAAAATATTGGATGTAAATAAGTCGTAAATTTACAACCAATTTACGACTACATGAAACATTAGTCGTAAATTAGATGTAAATTTACGACTCTGATATTTAGTCGTATTTGAGTCGTAAATTTACATCTAATTTACGACTAAAGGATATACAAGTCGTAAATTAGATGTAAATTTACGACTCATTTACGACTAGCATTCTTAGTTGCAAATTTACGACCAACTTACGACTAATTGTTTTCTAGTCATAAGTTGGTCGTAAATTAGACCCAAAATTACGACCAACTTTTCCTGGTCGTAATTGTTGGTCGCTAAAGCAACGTTTTCTTGTAGTGGTACAACACATTCTTTGATGAACCTTCTGATCATTTGAAATATGTGTTAAGTGATTCTTTACTTGAACTTAATCTTGTGTGTTCTGATTATGATCATATGGGGCACGTTTTGAAGTTGTTATATGAGTGCCTTGATACCATTCTGGTGTATAACACTTATTTTGATATGCATTCTCATGGTCTGAAACGTTTGCTGCATTATCTAGGAAAAGAAAGTTTGGTTTCTGATCTGAACAAGTACATGTCTTGCACTTATATTTCTGGATATCTAGTTTCTGTTTTGAGTGTCCAGGATAAACAGGTTCAGTCTCAAAGGAGTGTAAGGGACGAGATCAGAGACCATGCTTATCAGCCTCAGATATTGAGATGGAAATACCTGAGAAAACCGACTTCAAAAATTCAAGGAAGTCCCATTCCAAAACCTTCCTTTGATGTTGCTTTCTTGTTGATTTTCTTGATCATTTGTCTTGCTTCTAACTTGTTTCCTTTTGATGTAGGATATACAGATTTGAGGACAAATCTTTTCAAAGGAGGAGGGGATGATGTGACCATGGCTGAGCCAGATGATTCTCCAACAAAGGACAGACCTGGATGGATGAAAGGCGAACTAAACCAGCTGGAGAGAGTCTGGACGAGCCAAAATCAGCTGAGGAGACTGAGGATGAGCTGAAACCAGCTGAAGTGAGAGTAGATGAGCTGGGTGAGTTTAGTGAGCCAAGTGACACTGCATCAGGAGCTGGAAATGAGCTGATTGAGAGTGACACTAAACTAGGAGCTGGAAAGGAGCTGAGTGAGATTGACACTGATCCTGGAGCTGACATGGACCTAGCTGGACAAGTGTTATTCTGCCCAAACAAGAAGATGGATCAGACTTGTTTCTCTCAGCCCAAAAGAAGTTCAGAACCAAAGTTAAGGATCCATTATCACTTGCTGAAGGGGAATCACGAAATTCAAGCCCAAGAACTCAATTGAATCTGTTTTGGATCAAGTGGCCCAAGAGAAAGTGTTACAGTCCAAGGAGAGATCATAAAAAGTTCATCATGGGCTTGTTGCAAGCCAATTCCGACCAGGGCTTTTGTCAGATTGTTTCTGACCCATACTCATCAAGAAAATATCCAAAAGAAGTCAGCAAATCAGTCAAAGTCGTGGGAACCAAGGGTCATTCAAAGAAACACTCAATTCTGGTCAAGTCTTGCCTAGTTCTTTGTTTTCTAGTTTTTAGCTATGTCTTTGACTAGTTTTCTACATTTCTTTCTTGTTTTCACATCTTGTAAGTCCTATATAAAGGGACCACGAAATTCTAATAAAATCAATCACTTTTGTTTTTCAAAATCTCTTAACAACTTGTGATTCCTTTGTTCAATTGTTGGACATCGAATTTGGCTTGAAGAGTGATCTTCCATAAGCCTTGGTCTTTCTCACTAGTGGGGCTGCCTTTCACGGACTAAGACCTCAACCCAGTGTTTGATCCTTTCCGCAGATCATTCATTGATCCATCTCTACCATCGGCCACCATTCCCCTTTGCTATCTTTCATCAATCTATCTCCACCAAATCAATACTAGATCGCCTCTCAAGAGTATCCTAGGGTTGTTCCTTGACCAGGAACTCATCACTCCTCTTGCTTTATTCTCTTCTTCACCATCATACTTATCTCTTTTATTGATTCATGTCAACAACTACTAAAGAATCACCCCACCTTGAACATGAGGGGGGACATGAATCAGAAGCTAGAAGTGAAGAAGATCAAGGGCAAGGCTCGGGTGAAGCTGGAGGTCTAGAAGGTCATAGCTCTGAAGTTCCTGTCCAAAGTGGAGAAGATAGTGAGGAAGACAATATATTAGAGGATCAGACTGAAGGTCAAGAAGCTGAGGAAGAAGATCAGATACAAGAAGAAGCAGTTACTGAAGAAGAAGTGATTGTACCTTTGAAGAGGAGCACACGGCAAAGGAAGGATCCTTCCAACTTGGTAAACACTCGCGTGTACTACAATGCCTAGGCTGTGGAGCATCCTTCCCAAGCAGTGTGTTCCTTTGATGAATACCCTGAAGAGCATTGTGCTTTCTTCACAAGCCTAGAGAAAAATTTTGTTCCAAGATCATATGAAGAAGCTATGATGCATGAGGATTATAGAAATAATCTGTTGGAGAGGAAGCTAATGCAATGATAAGGAATGGGACTTGGTATGAAAGTGCTTTGCCAAAAGGGAAGAAGGCTGTGACCAGCAGATGGATATTCACTATAAAGTACAAGGCTGATGGAACTGTGGATAGAAAGAAGACAAGAGTGGTGGCAAGAGGATACACTCAGACCTATGGAGAAGACTACATTGACACATTTGCTCCTGTTGCCAAGTTACATACAATCAGAATAGTCCTATCTCTTGCTGTGAATCTTGAGTGGGGACTTTGGCAGATGGATGTGAAGAATGCTTTTCTTCAAGGAGAGCTTGAAGATGAAGTATATATGCATCCTCCTCCTGGTCTTGAGAGCCTAGTGAAGCCGGGGAATGTCTTGAGATTAATGAAGGCTATCTATGGGCTGAAGCAATCACCTAGAGCTCGGTACAACAAACTAAGTACTACATTGAATGGACGAGGCTTTAGGAAATCTGAGCTGGATCACACCCTCTTTACCCTCACCACTCCCTCAGGAGTTGTCTGCCTTCTTGTGTATGTGGATGATATCATCTTAACTGGCAGTGACAAAGAGGGGATTCAAGCCACAAAAGAGTTTCTGAAGTAAGTGTTTGAGATAAAAGACTTGGGAGAGATGAAGTATTTCCTTGGGATTGAGCTGTGCAGATCAAAGGAAGGGTTGTTCATCTCTCAAAGAAAGTATACATTGGATATTCTGAAAGATGCTGGTGCTTATGGAGGAGGAAATGCTAGGATGCCTATGGAAGATGGGTATAAGATCCCACGTGAGGGGGGAGAAAGAGAATGGCAAGCCATTCCATGATCCAAAGCTGTATAGGAAGCTTGTGGGGAAGCTGATATACTTAACCATTACAAGGCCAGATATATGCTTTGCTGTGAATCAAGTAAGCCAGCATATGCAAACTTCAAAGGAGCATCACTGGCGCATGGTTGAAAGAATTCTCATGTACGTGAATGGAACTCAAGGTCTTGGGATATGGATGGGCTGCAACAGAAGCACTGAAGTTGTAGGTTTTTGTGATGCAGATTGGGCTGGTGATAGAGCTTATAGAAGGTCTACAACTGGTTATTGCACTTTCATTGGAGGAAACATGGTAACCTGGAAGAGTGAGAAGCAAAACGTGGTATCATGCTCTAGTGCTGAGGCTGAGTATAGAGCCATGCTGAAGATTACCAATGAGTTGGTTTGGATCAAGGGTATTCTTAAACACTTGGAGATAGATCAGTCAGCACCTATGACAATGCACTGTGATAATCAAGCTGCTATACTTATTGCTACAAACTCAGTGTTTCATGAGAGAACCAAGCACATTGAAGTTAACTGCCACAAGGCTAGGCAGATGATAGTGATAGGAGTAATCTTGCCATGCTAACTAAGAGTGAAGATCAGCTGGCAGATGTATTTACCAAGGCATCTAGGCAAAAGACAATGGAGTCCATACACATCAGGCTTGGACTCATTGATCTCTCGCCTAAGGGCTAGTTATATACTCTCCTGATCATGAGATCTTTACTCTTTTTCCCTCATCAAAGTTTTGTCCCAATGGGTTTTCTTTGATGAGGTTTTTTAATGAGGAAGATCTCATGGTCCTTCAAAGCTTGACTTGTTTCACATGGTCAAGCTTGAGGGGGAGTGTTAAACTAAGCAGAGTATTATATGAGAAGAGATGTCTTGGGTATTGAAGAGGAGATGAGATGTTGAGTGATAAAGGGAGAAGGATTGCCTTAGGTTGACCTGTCCGTACATGTCCGTACATGTCCGTACATGTACGTACAGTCCGTACAACCAGATTGAGATCAAGGGTGAATAAAACTTACCTGAGTAACTCTATGCTTGACCAGTGTAACTTTGGAGCTTTACCATTTGGTCTCATGACCGTTGAAGGGAAGAAAGGAGCGTCCGTACATGCTGGCAAGAGCTGGCCGGATAAGAGACGCGCCCCAATAGTGGTTGGCTCGTGTGGATGCTCTCATTGGTCTCATTTAAATTAAAGCAACATTATCCTTTGACCTCATATGCTTAGATTTGATTAAAGCCCTTGTATCTTCTCCTATATATTGTAACTCTCATTCTGATTAATAGATTAACGAGTTGTCTTTATACTCTCTCTCTCTTGTTCATCATGACATTCAAAGTCTCTTAAACATGGTTACTATTTAATCTCTTCTTAAAACTCTCTTATAATCTCAGTACTCTCTCTTAATATACCATCAATCTCTTAATACCATCTCTATTCTTAAAAGATTTTATGAATATTAAAATAGGAAGATCACATGTTCCATATATGCTTGGAGCCGTTTGTGAGAGGTCACTATCACTGTCCAGACCTGATCTCGACCAGAACTCCTTATTTTAGTCTTTCCTCTGTTTAATCTTTCTTACTTGTACTATCTCATCTTGTAAACTCTATTTAATAGTGTGTTTCACACACTGATCAAACTAAGGAAATATGATTCCTACTTACTCTCTCTCTTAGTTGCAAACTCTCTCCTCTCTCTCTCTCTTATCTCTCGGATTCTCTTAGCTCACAGATTCTTCAAACTCTCTTGTTCCTCACAAATCTACACACTAAATTCATACTTTTTATCATGGTATCAGAGAACAAATCTCTTGAACCTGTTCTTACTTCTGCAAACAATCTGATTCTGTTTCTCTCCATTCTTTAAACACCTTTCTCTCTCTTGTTCTTGGCTAGTGGAAGCAAGATGGATAGCAACAGATCTCTCAGCATACCTGTGACCTTAAAGGGGATTAATTACCTCTTATGGGTCAGGATGGTGAAGAATGCCCTTGGAGGAAGAGGTGTTGAGTTGAGTGTTACATATAAAGATTGAAGGTGATATAAGAGGTTGAGGTCTATAGGAATCAGATGGGTGGAAGTGCAAGAATAGGGTGGACCGTACGGATGGTACAGATGCAGTACGGACCGTACGGACGAGAAACGTTCCAGACTTGAAGAGGGTAGACACCATACAGATCATACCTCGCCCATATCTCATCCGTCCATGTGAGGAGAGCTTATCAGCATCAAGTGATAACTCAGGTGGCTTATCTCACCTTTGTGGATCCGAACGTTAGAAGAGGCTGGCAAGTCTGACAGCCTGTCATGAGCTGACAGCATCTTGGTATCCTTGAGAAGATGCCAAAGCGTGTGAGGATCCTCATTGGTATGGACAGGTGGTCGTACCATTGACCATACAGATCATACCTCGCCCATATCTCATCCGTCCATGTGAGGAGAGCTTATCAGCATCAAGTGATAACTCAGGTGGCTTATCTCACCTTTGTGGATCTGAACGTTGGAAGAGGCTGGCAAGTCTGACAGCCTGTCATGAGCTGACAGCATCTTGGTATCCTTGAGAAGATGCCAAAGCGTGTGAGGATCCTCATTGGTCCATTTCAAAGGGACGCTCCTCGGCCGGTTGACTTCACACGCCAATGTTGATTATTTGAGTGAAACCCTTGTATTTCCCTTCACTATATATTGTAATCTCTTCTCATTAATAAACTAAGCAAGTTATGAGAGTCTCCTAAAGGTTTAAAATGTCTCTCTAGTCTCTCTAATCTCATATTAATCTCTTATCTCTTAATCTCTATCTTAATCTCTCGTGAAATCTCTCATTACTATCTTTTATTATTCAAGATCTATAAAATCTTATGGTATCAGAGCCAAGTTGATCTTTTAGCCTGTGTTCTTGTGTGTTCTTGAAGATCTATCTGAAGAACATGTTTCTTGGTCCGTTTGTGTTTATCTTGAAGAAGTTGCTTCAAGGTGGTTTCTTTTGGTGTTTGTGAAGCTCAGAAGGGTCTCTGGTTACTTGTGGGTTGAAGCGTGATCTAAGGGGGAAGTCTTTGGTGTGTTCTTGAAGAAAGTTCAAGTCTTTGAAGAGTTGGGTGTTTGTGTTCCAAGATCTAGGTTTGTAGAAGGGTTCAAGTAAAGCTTTACGAGATGGATGTAGGAATGGGAATCAACATGAAGGTTTCAGTGGTGTTCAAGGGAAACAACTACTTGGTGTGGTCAAGGATGGCCATAAATGCTGTGGGGAGTAAGGGTCTGCTTAAGCACATCACTTCAGGCGTGGCTCCTAAGGTTCTCATGCTGGAGAAAGTGAAAGAAGGAGAGGAGGATGAAGCTAGTGAGGCGTTGGATAAGTGGCAGCAAGAAGATTGTATGGTGCTCACAGCTCTTCATGCGTCCTTGGAGCCAGCATTAATGGATGCTTATAGCTATTGTGAGACGGCTAAGGAGCTGTGGGATACTTTGAAGAAGGTGTATGGGAATACATCAAACTTGAACAAAGTCTTTGAGGTCAAGCAAGCAATAAATGGTCTGGTACAAGAAGATATGGACTTCAACAAGACTTGGGAAGGTTCAGGTCACTTTGGTCCGAGCTAGAAATGTTGAGGCCAAGCACTGTGGATCCGGATGAACTCAACAAGAGAAGGGAGCAAGATAAGGTCGTTGGCCTACTTCTCACTTTGAATCCGGCCTATGGTGGTCTCATCCAACACATGTTGAGGCATGGTACTTTACCTGACCTGGAGGAGGTGTGTGCTCGGATTCAGAAGGAGCATGGTTCTATTGGCTTGTTTGGCAAGAAAGGAGGTGAGCTAGCTCTAGCCAACCAAGCCGCGCAAGCTGAGCAAGGAGATGTTCCTCAGGCCAACAAAGCTACTCATGGGAAGTATGATGAGAGGAGGTTTAACGGGAGTTGTGATCACTGTAAGAAGCAAGGACATAAGAAGAGTCAATGCTGGATTCTCCATCCTCATTTGAATTCGGCCAATTTCAACAAAGATAGGGAAGGAAAGGCTCACTTGGGTGATGGGTCGAGTGGAGCAAGTTCAAGCAAGGGTCATGATGGAGATGGGCGTGAGGTGGACAATGGGAAGTCCTTGGTGGCGTACACTGGTGGTCCAAGCAACCAGGAGTATGTCAAGAGGTCCGACCTGGATGCTCTTATCAAACTCTTTAAAGAGAATGGTAACACCCTTGGATACTCTCATATGGTGCTTCTATGATTGCTAGGACTGATAGAGAGCTTACGAAATCTATGGATATGCATGAGTATGTTATGTACGGTTCTCTTGATAGAATTGGTCATGCATCTAAGCCATCCACCATCCTAGCTCATCTTGCAAAATCTCATACTGATGTCATTAGTCCTCTCATTGTAGATTCTGGTGCATCTCATCATATGCTTAGGGATGCTAATCTAATTAAAAACATTGAACCTGCAAATGGTAATGTCATGATAGCTAATGGTGATAAGATACCTATTAAAGGGATAGGAATGCTTAGACTGTTCCATAAGGATTCAAAAGCCCTTTATATGCCTGAGTTTACTTCCAACTTGCTTTCTGTAAAGAAATGTGCAACTGATCTGAATTGTAGTGTCATATTCAGCCCTAACCATGTGAAGTTTCAGGATATTAAGAGTAGCAAGATGCTCGAAAGTGGTGTGACCAAGGGAGACTTATATGTGCTTGAAGATGTCAATCCCATTTCAAATTTTAGTTGTTCTTTTTCTTCTGTTTCTACTAGTCTTAGTAACAATGCATTGTTGCATGCTAGACTAGGACACCCTCATAATAAGGCTTTTAAACTGATGTTCCCAAGTGTTTTTTTGAGAATAATGATTGTGAAGCTTGTATTTTAGGCAAGCATTGTAAAACAGTTTTTCCCTAGTTTTTCACTGTTTATGAAAAGTGTTTTGATCTCATTCACTCTGATGTTTGGACTGCACCTTGTTTATCTAGGGAAAATCAGAAGTATTATGTCAATTTCATTGATGAAAAATCCAAATACACCTGGTTAACTTTAATTCCAACCAAAGATAGGGTGCTTGATGCATTTAGAAATTTTCAATCTTATGTGACTAACCATTATCAAGCCAAGATTAAGATTTTCAGGTCTGATAATGGAGGAGAGTACTCTGGTCATGCATTCAAGCAACACTTATCTCAGCATGGGATACTTCACCAGACTAGTTGCCCATACAACCCACAGCAGAATGGAGTGGCTGAGAGGAAGAACAGGCACTTGATGGAAGTTGCCAGGTCCTTGATGCTTCAAGCTAATGTGCCCAAGAGGTTCTGGAGTGATGCTGTGGTTACTGCATGCTACTTGATTAACCGGACGCCAACTCTGATCCTACAAGGGCTGTCTCCATTTGAGGTCCTTAACAAGTACGAGCCAGATTTGAAGCATCTAAAGGTCTTTGGGCGTCTATGCTATGTGATGGTTCCAGGAGAATTGAGAAACAAGCTGGAAGCCAAGAGCATAAAGGCTATGTTCATTGGATACTCATCAAGCCAGAAAGGGTACAAATGTTATGATCAAGATACTAGGCATGTGATGGTCTCTAGAGAAGTGAAGTTTGTGGAAGAAAGAGGGTACTATGAGGAGAAGAATCAGGAAGACTTGAAGGATCTGACTTCAGATAGGGCTTCTATCTTGAGAACAATCTTGGAGAATCTTGGGATCAATGTGAACCAAGGCCAACAAAGTGGAGGAAGAGCATCATGGGATGCACCTACTACTGATAATGTTCATGCACCCAACCTTGCTCATGAGGGGGGAAGTGAATCAGAAACTCTCAACCAAGGAAGGGAAGAGAGCTCAAGTGGTCAAGAGAGTTCTGACTCTCATGATCAAGGTGGTGATCAAGGTGTAGAGCCTAGAGACCATCAAGAAGAAGCTGAAGCAAGTCAGCCAGAAGAAGTGGAACCTAGTGGAGATGGGCAAGAGGAGGAAGTCCAAGATGAGCAATCACCACAACCAGTTCAAGGTCAACAATTGAAGAGAAGCACACGGGTGAGGAAGGATCCTTCCAACTGGGTAAACACTCGCGTGTACTACAATGTCCAGGCTGTGGAGCATCCTTCTCAAGCCGCGTGTTCTTTTGCTCAATATCCTGATGAACACTACAGCTTTATGGTGAGCTTAGACAAGAGCTATGTGCCAAGAAGCTATGAAGAAGCCATGATGATTAAAGAATGGAGAGATTTAGTACATGATGAAGCAGGTGCAATGATTAAAAATGATACATGGTATGACAGTGAGCTACCAAAAGGGAAGAAGGCAGTGTCAAGCAGGTGCATTTTCACAATTAAGTACAAACCTGATGGAACTGTGGATAGGAACAAGACAAGGCTTGTTGCAATAGGATTCACTCAAACTTGGGGAGAGGATTATATAGAGACATTTTCTCATGTTGCTAAGCTTCACACAATCAGAATTGTGTTGTCCCTTGCTGTGAATCTTGGATGGGGGCTTTGGCAAATGGATGTAAAGAATGCCTTCTTGCAAGGAGAGCTTGAAGATGAGGTCAATATGCATCCTCCTCCTGGCTTGAAGAAAGGAAATGTGTTGAGACTGAAGAAGGATATCTATGGTCTCAAGCAATCACCAAGAGCATGGTATCACAAGCTGAGCACAACCTTGAATGGAAGAGGGTTCAGGAAGTCCGAGCTTGACCACACTCTCTTCACTCTTATCACACCCTCAGGTATCATTGTGATCCTTGTGTATGTTGATGATATCATCATCACTGGAAGTGATAAAGATGGTATCACAGCTGCCAAGGAGTTCCTTAAATCTGTGTTTGAGATTAAAGATTTGGGAGAGATGAAATACTTCCTTGGAATTGAGTTGTGTAGATTCAAGGAAGGCTTGTTCATTTCTCAAAGGAAATATACACTTGATCTTTTGAAAGATGCAGGTTTCTGTGGAGGGAAAACAGCCAAGATGCCCATGGAGGATGGGTATAAGGTTCCACGTGAGGGGGAGCTTGAAGACAGCAAGCCATTCCATGACCCAAAGCTTTATAGGAAGCTTGTGGGTAAGCTTATCTATTTAACTATCACCCGTCCTGACATTTGCTTTGCTGTGAATCATGTAAGCCAGCATATGCAAGTGCCAAAGGAGCATCATTGGCGTATTGTGGAAAGGCTACTGATGTACCTGAATGGAACACCTGATCTAGGTGTGTGGATAGGCTGTAATGGAAGCACAGAGGTGGTTGGCTATTGTGATGCAGATTGGGCAGGAGATAGGTTTGATAGAAGATCAACTACTGGCTATTACACTTTTATTGGTGGCAACTTGGTTACTTGGAAGAGTAAGAAGCCGAAGGTGGTGTCATGTTCTAGTGCAGAAGCTGAGTATAGAGCCATGCTGAAGTTGACAAACGAGCTGGTATGGATCAAAGGGATATTGAAGCACTTGGAGATTGATCAGGCTACTCCTATGACTATGCATTGTGACAACCAGGCTGCCATCCACATTGCATCCAACTCAGTCTTCCATGAGAGAACCAAGCACATTGAAGTTGATTGCCACAAAGTGAGGGAGATGATAGTGCTTGGAGTGATTTAACCATGCTATACAAGGAGTGAAGACCAGCTGGCTGATGTGTTTACAAAGGCAGCAAGGCAGAAGACAATGGAGTCCATTCACATACGGTTGGGCCTCATTGATCTTGGGAAGAAGAAGAGCTGATCCCCTTAGCTGTGAGGTCTTTACTCTTTTTCTCTCATCAAGGTTTTGTCCCAATGGGTTTTCCTTGGTGAGGTTTTTAATGAGGAAGATCTCATGGCTATCCAAGCTTGACTTGTTTCACATGGTGGTACGGACAGGTGGTCCGTACCATTGACCGTACAGACCATACCTCGCCCATATCTCATCCGTCCATGTGAGGAGAGCTTATCAGCATCAAGTGGCTTATCTCACCTTTGTGGATCCGAACGTTGGAAGAGGCTGGCAAGTCTGACAGGCTGTCATGAGCTTACAGCATCTTGGTATCCTTGAGAAGATTCCAAAGCGTGTGAGGATCCTCATTGGTCCATTTCAAAGGGACGCTCCTCGGCCGGTTGACTTCACACGCCTATGTTGATTATTTGAGTGAAACCCTTGTATTTCCCTTCACTATATATTGTAATCTCTTCTCATTAATAAACTAAGCAAGTTATGAGAGTCTCCTAAAGTTTTAAAATGTCTCTCTAGTCTCTCTAATCTCATATTAATCTCTTATCTCTTAATCTCTATCTTAATCTCTCTTGAAATCTCTCTTTACTATCTTTTATTATTCAAGATCAATAAAATCTTAAGAGGTTTATGGAGCCATGTATCAAATGGAACAGCTCCAAAACAGACGGTCCAAGGAGAAGATGGAAAGGAGATGGTGGTAGCTGATGAAGACAAATGGGGACAGGAAGACCTCATGGTGCTCACAGCTCTCCTAAGCTCACTTGACCCAGCTATCATGGAGTCTTACTCATACTATGAGTCTACCAAGCAGCTGTGTGATACTCTCTACAAGGTTTATGGAAATCAATCCAACCTGACCAGAGTCTTTGAAGTGAAAAGAGCTATCAATGCTCTCAGCCAAGGAGATATGGAGTTCCAGCCTCACTTTGGCAAGTTTAGGTCCCTTTGGGCAGAGCTGGAGCTGCTCAGACCACACACCACTGATCCTGACACCTTGAACAATAGGCGTGAAGAGGACAAGGTGTTTGGATTGCTTCTCACTCTGAACGCATCATATGGAGGGCTTATCAAACATATCTTGAGAGCTGACAAGTTACCTGACCTGGATGATGTGTGTGCGCAAATTCAGAAGGAGGAAGGGTCAGTGGGTCTGTTTGGAAGCAAAGGAGACATAACCATGGCTCACCAAGCTGAGGAGGCAGTGGCAAACAAGGCGGCTTACAAGCAAGATGAGAGGAAGGTCTTGATCTGTGATCATTGCAAGAAGAAAGGTCACATGAAAGACAAGTGCTGGATTCTCCACCCTCATCTAAAGCCAAGCAGGTTTAAGGAGCCACGCTTTCTGGATGCAAGAGCTCACCTCTCAGCTGATGGAACTGAACCAGTGACTCCAAGCTCAATGTGCTCCAACAACAATGGTGGAGGAAGTGCCATGGCCTCAAGTGCCATGGCCTCTACATCAATGTATTCCACAGAAAGGACCAACCAGGATGAGACTATCAGGCGATCTGACTTGGAGGCTCTCATCAAGGCCTTGAAAGACAACTCTGGTATACGGTATACCTAAAAGTCTTGGCTTCTCACACAATGCTTGTCACACTGCTGATAGTTCTCAAAATATTTTTAAAAATGCTAGACCATTAATTACTGATTCTGGTGCTTCCCACCATATGATTAGTGATTCTAGTTTAATTAAAAATGTGGAACCAGCACTAGGAAATGTGATGATCGCAAATGGTGACAAAATTCCAATAAGAGATATAGGCGAATTGAAACTGTTTGATAAAGTGTCTAAGGCATTTTACATGCCCACCTTTGCTTCAAACCTTGTTTCTGTTAAAAAGGCCACTAATGATTTAAACTGCCATGTTACATTCACTCCTAATGAGGTTTACTTTCAGGATATTGAGTCTAGTAGGTTGCTTGGCAAAGGTGTTACCAAGGGAGACTTATACTTGCTTGAAGACACTCGTCAAGTAGCTGATTTATCTTGCTATTTCAATTCTGTTTCTCAATTCCCTAAAGATGTAATATGACATGCTAGATTAGGACATCCTCACTCTTGTGCCTTGAACACCCTGTTGCCTACTATTTCTTTTAAAAGTGATTGTGATGCTTGTATCTTAGGAAAACATTGTAAGAGTGTGTTTCCTAAATCAATGACCATCTATGATAATTGCTTAAATCTGGTACATTCTGATGTATGGACTGCCCCTTGTGCATCTAGAGAACAACATAAGTACTTTGTGACATTTATAGATGAGAAATCTAAGTATACATGGATCACACTGTTGAAATATAAGTGCTAGAAGCTTTTAAAAATTTTCAAAATTATATCACTAACCATTTTAATATCAAGATCAAGATTCTTAGATCAGATAATGGTGGTGAATATACTAGCACAGCCTTCAAACAACATCTAGCTGCACATGGGATTATCCAACAAACTAGCTGCCCTTACACACCCCAACAAAATGGTGTAGCAGAGAGAAAGAGCAGGCACTTGATGGAGGTGGCTAGGAGCATGATGTTCCATAAAATGTACCTAAGAGGTTTTGGGGAGATGTAGTTGTCACTGCCACTTACCTTATCAACCGCACTCCCACCAAAGTACTTCATGATGCCATACCATATGAGGTATTGAACAAAACTAAGCCATCCAATATTATTTGTGTGTGTTTAGTTGTGTTTGCTTTGTCTTAGTTCCAGGAAAACTAAGGAACAAGCTAAAGGCAGAAGCACAAAGGCTATGTTTATTGGATATTCGACACATCAGAAAGATACAAGTGTTACAATCTAGACACCAGGAGAGTTCTATTATCCAGGGATATTAAGTTCATTGAAGAAAGAGGCTATTATGATGAGAAGATCTGGGGAGAACTCAAAGATCTATCTCAATCAGCCTCAGATAGAGCTAACAACCTGAGAGTCTTAATGGAAAGACTTGGGATCAGTTTACCAGATGCACCAGAGAAGGTCAGGGAAGTACCCACACAAGCTGTAGATGAGACAGTAGAAGATGTTGGAGTATCTCACCTTGATCATGAGGGGGGCAATGGAAACAATGAGCAACCTGCACAAGCTCAACCTGAAGAGAACTCAGTATCACATGATCAAGATGAGATGAAATCAGAATCAGATGCTGAGACCTTAGATGAGGCGCCAAGAAATGAACCTGAGCAGATACAACCTTTGAGAAGGAGTACAAGGATCAGGAAACCAGCTTCAAACTGGATTAACACAAGGGTCTACTTTAATGCTGAAGCAGTAGCTCATCCAATCAGTGCAGTATGTTCTCTTGCCCAATATCCAGAAGAGCATCATCAAGTCTTCATCAGTGAATTGGATCAGGAGTACATTCCAAAAACCTATGAAGAAGCTATGCAACATGAGGAGTGGAATGCATCTGTTGGAGATGAGATAGGCACCATGATCAAGAACAACACATGGTTTGAAATTGAACTCCCCACAGGCAAGAAAGCAGTAACAAGCAGGCTCATCTTTACCATCAAGTATTTGGCTAATGGAAAGCCACAGAGGAAAAAGACCAGAATAGTTGTAAGAGGGTATACTCAAGTGTATGGTCAAGATTACTTGGATACATTTGCACCAGTGTCTAAGCTGCATACCATAAGGATTCTTCTATCTCTTGCTGTCAACCTAGAGTGGGATCTATGGCAGATGGATGTGAAGAATACCTTCCTACAAGGAGAGTTGGAAGATGAAGTCTACATGGGACCACCTCCTGGTCTTGAGAGCATGGTTAAGCCAGGGAATGTTCTCAGATTAAAGAAGGCAATCTATGGTCTAAAACAATCTCCAAGAGCATGGTACCACAAGCTAAGCACCACTCTCAATAGAAGAGGATTTGTAAAATCAGAAGCTGATCTCACCCTCTTCACACTGACCAGCCAGCAAGGTATTGTAGTCATCTTGGTATATGTAGATGATATCATCATCACTGGTAGCAACAAGGAAGGTATTCTCTCAACTAAATCTTTTCTTAAAGATGCCTTTGATATTAAGGATTTGGGAGAATTAAAGTACTTCCTTGGGATTGAAATATGCCGCTCTAAAGAGGGGCTCTTCTTATCTCAAAGGAAGTACACATTTAACATTTTAAATGAGGCAGGAAACCTTGGAAGTAGACAAGCCAAAACACCATTGGAAGAAGGCTACAAGGTATTGCGAGAGGGGGAGTATGAAGCTACTCCATTTGAAGATGTAAAGAAGTACAGAAGAATAGTGGGCAAGCTCATCTATCTAACCATCACCAGGCCAGACATATGCTTTGCTGCGAACCAAGTGAGCCAACACATGGGAGCTCCTAAGGTGCGTCATTGGAACATGGTGGAGAGGATCTTGAGATACTTGAGAGAGGCGCCAGGACAAGGAGTTTGGATGGCGTGTAACAAGAGTACTGAGGTTTTAGGTGGTGCGATCCTGATCAGGATTGAAATCAGTGGATTGAAGCCAATGTATGGGTCAGCTATACCACTTAACATGGTGCAGCTTAATGGACAGTATCATGTTCTTATTGGCATGATCAATGAGGTTCTTGACAGAGAGAAGATAAGAACTCTTGGTATAGCCTTGAAACAACTTGAACAAGAAGGGCTTTACCATCTGATAGAACAAGTAGCAGAGAAGTTGATCAAACCAGGAGGAGAGAAGCTGATCAAAGCTTTAGAAGGAGAGCTAGAGTTGACTGCTCAATCAAGTATGTATGGAGGACGACCTAGCTGGGGCAGAATGAATGGGATCAGCATCAACAAGCAGATGGGCGAGACAACCTGATGAAGGATGCATTGTGATGTGACCATGGCTGAGCCAGATGATTCTCCAACAAATGACAGACCTGGATGGATGAAAGGTGAACTAAAACCAGCTGGAGCGAGTCTGGACGAGCTAAAATCAGCTGAGGAGACTGAGGATGAGCTGAAACCAGCTGAAGTTAGTTTGAATGAGCTGAAACCAGCTGAAGTGAGAGTAGATGAGCTGGGTGAGCTTACTGAGCCAAGTGACACTGCATCAGGATCTGGAAGGGAGCTGATTGAGAGTGACACTGAACCATGAGCTGGAAAGGAGCTGAGTGAGATTGACATTGATCCTGGAGCTGACATGGACCTAGCTGGACAAGTGTTATACTGCCCAAACAAGAAGATGGATCAGACTTGTTTCTCTCAGCCCAAAAGAAGTTCAAAACCAAAGATAAGGATCCATTATCACTTGCTGAAGGGGCATCCACGAAATTCAAGCCCAAGACTCAATTGAATCTGTTTTGGATCAAGTGACCCAAGTGGAAGTGTTAGAGTCCAAGGAGAGATCATAAAAAGTTCATTATGTGCTTGTTGCAAGCCAATTCCGACCAGGGCTTTTATCAGATTGTTTCTGATCCATTAATATCAAGAAAATATCCAAAAGAAGTCAGCAAATCAGTCAAAGTCGTGGGCAACCAAGGGTCATTCAAAAGAAACACTCAATTCTGGTCAAGTCTTGCCTAGTTCTTTGTTTTCTAGTTTTTAGCTAAGTCTTTGACTAGTTTTCTACATTTCTTTCTTGTTTTCACATCTTGTAAGTCCTATATGAAGGGACCACGAAATTCTAATAAAATCAATCGTTAAATTTTTTATCTTCTTTGTTTTGATTTTCTCTCAATTCTGCTTGTGTGTAATATCCAGCCTTTGTGTTCTCTGATTTGGTGTGTAATGTCCAGACCAGAAACCTTGGAGTATCAGGAGATGAGCCATCTCTCTTGGGTCCCACATCAATCCACTAGCCTTGACACAGATCGAGTCTTTGATTCTCTGTTTGCAAGGATTATCTCTGTGATCCATCCTAGACACTAAGCAGGGTGATCCTGTGTCTGTGGAGCAGAAAAAAAACATCTTTAGAGCATCCCATAGCTCTGAGGAGAAGACCATAGTCATTACCTTTCATCTACCACGCCCCCTTCAAGTGATCCATGGAGATAAAATATTTTCATATATTTTCAAGGCTGGATAAGGTCTTGAACTAGTTGAATAAGAGGGTCTGATGAGAAAGAGATTTGTATGAGGAATAAAGAGATTAAAGAGACTAAAGAGACTGAGAGATTAAGAGTTTAAATGTCTAGAGAGATTCAGAGAATTTCATAACCAAGAACAGAGTTTTTCATTCATGAAGGAGGAGGGGAAACCCCCCCTCTCTCTCTTAACCATTACAAATCGACATATGAGCTCTTTAAATAGGAGAGACAACTTTCTACTAGGATTTTACAATCAGACACTTCACACATGTCTAGTCAAACCAGGAGGAGCCTTATTTTGAAATGCGTGGACCAGAATCTTTACATGATTGGCCAATAGGAGTGTAGGAAGAGCCTTGGTCTTTACAGCTCATGCCAGCTTGCTCCTTTGCTTGGGACGAGCTGTATGGATAAGAAACCTTATCCATAAACGTCTAAGAGAGTGCAACACCATCCTGGTTACTTCCTAAGGCATTTTGAAATGCCAAACAGATCTTTCTCTCTTAAGCCGCCCTATATGCTCTTCTTCTCTTTGCCTTGATACTCAAGCCATGATCAGACCATGCTGTACGGAATCCTTGGCCGTACATCCCATGCCCTAAGTTTGCACATCTCCGAAATGTGCTCAAATGGATGAATGTGGAAGTTTTGGGTCGACCATGTCCGTACTGTCCGTACGGCCGTCCGTACATGTCACCCTAACTTTGCACCATACTCCATTTCCTCCCAAACTCCTCCACATGCTACTCCACTTGTATCTGAACCCTTCTTGGACATTGTCTCAACATTATACCAGCTTCTCCTTACTTATAAAGCTTTATATAACTCTTCTCAAGATCTTCAAGAGATTTCCCTATTTATGTACAAGCTCCATTCTGCTCTTCAGTTCAACAGGAGAGACAGCCTATCCAGGGCTGTACCAAGTGGTATCAGAGCCTCTTGAAGGTTAGGGTTTGAAGTTTTCACCTAGGAGCACGACATCTATCAGTTACCTAGAGATCTTCTATGTCTGGATATGAAGAAGAGCTGTCATGTCCCCGATCCTAGATAGGATCGTCCGGACGGACCATGGTGCGAGGAGACGCACCAGTCAGGTCGTAAGACCTTGAGACAAGCGTATCATGGTCCAATAAGGAAGGTTAAGGGCATCAGGAAGCTGAGACTTAACTAGGATGTGAAAGAAACAAGTGTAAAGGAGCTGGACGAGTGATCCGGGAGCTGGACGAGGTCTGGATCAAGCTCGATCAGCTAGGTGCAGCTGGAAGATAGCTCACCTAAGTGTGATCAGCTCACAGGAGCTGGAGGACTAGCTCACTCAGCTGGGAGCAGTTGGTATTCAGCTCAACTCAGTTGGAGGAAGTGTTCTGGTCCGGACCAGTGTGGTCGGGTCAGGCGGTTACGGGGTGAGCCGATGGTCCGGGTGCAAGGTGGTTTGTCTTACGCATGGACCAGGGAGTTGGCAAGCTTCCAGGAGTGTGAGCTAAGGCTCAGTGGACGATTTTGTGGAAAGGAAGAAAAGAAAGAAACTGCCAAAGGGCGGTTACGGGCGGTTGAGAAAGGGAGAAACTGCCTTTTTGGATCTAAGGACTTGGTAACTGCCTCCCAGGCGGTTATGGACGGTTGGGGATCGATTTTCCTTCTATTTTTCCTTGTCTCTGTCGAAAATATTGAGGGAATAAGACAGAAAACTCAGACAACTTCCAGAGAAAAAGAGAGAGAGATGTGAAGGCAGCAAAGGGGGAGGTTTGAGGGCAATCAAGAGGGGAGTTGAGAAAGACCCTCTGGTGAGTTTTGATTATTGTTTGCCATGCCCTGGGCTTCCTCTACATCCATAGAAGACATGCAAATAGCCTGGAGAGAAGATAGGAGGCCGGATCTAACTTCTAAGGGCTGAGACAGCCTTGAAGGCAGATGTGTGTAGAAAGACAGTTTCTTGGACACTGAAGGGGGAAGTGATGCACGACCTTTGGGTGGTGTTTGATCATGGATGAACACATCAAAGGCTTACTCTGTGTCCTGGGAACACACGCAAATGGTCAGAGGAGAAGGGAGAAGGCCGGACTCCACTCCCAAAGGCCAACACAGCCTCAAAGGTGGATGCAGTGCAGAAACTGGTTCCATGGGAGTTCCATGGTATAAAAGGGGGGCACGACCATTGAATGAATCTTATCATTACTGGAAGTATATGATAAGGATTGATGGAAGTGTGATCAAGAGGAGTATGGTCGTCCCTCATAAAGGATGACACAAGATCTACAATCATCATTGATGAGGTAACATGCTTATGATTACTTTCTGGTTTATGTTTATGTCTCTTGAGGTGCGAATGAGGCCAAGTATGGCACGCCCTTGGAGACCAGATATTGTGATGTATTGTAGGGATACAGGACTGTGAGGAAAGAGGTGGATCTTAGTTGATCTAATTCATCCATGTGGGATGATGGTTAGAAGCCACACATCGGTTAGCGATTCATGGTGGATCATGGGTGAACCGGATCTGTGGTCTTGCATTCTCTCTGAATCCAGGACGTGTCACTATGATATAGTGAAATTAAGGCATGCTAGTTATCAGCCTTGGTGTTGGTAAGCTAGGTGTGAATGATTGGCTAAGAGCCATGAGGAAGAGTATAGCCAATACTAGGTGGTGTAGACCACAAGTATTGTGCTGGGTGTGTTTATACAAGGAAGGCCGTGTGTGATCTGATCATGGGCAAGGATGGACGACCTTATCCTTGGTTGATGGATCAAGGTGTCTGAGCTAAGTGATCAAAGGATGCACCGGTTGTATGAGCTAGACTGATCGGGTTCATTGGGACATGGTTCCATGGCCGGTTAGGAAGTGTGAAGACTCATCAGTTCTGAGTCATGTGGGGTGGTTGGTTGATTGACTTAGGATCTGATGGGCCTTGTTAGTACATCAAAGGACTTGGTTACAGGGAAGCACACGCCTGAGACATGGTGGTACTAAACCAGGCCTTGGCCGGTTCAGTGGAACTCTCCATGGCCTTGGTTGGGCAGCTAGGTCTGGATCTCATAGTTCTGGATGGAATTGATGGGATCCGACCATGGATTCCTCTTAGTGAGGATTTATCATGATTTATCATGTGATTTGATTGGATTTATCAGGCCGGTTTGATGGTGGTCAGTTATGGCCGGTTTAGTGGGATTTGGCCAAATTCTATGTAAATTAGGCCGGTTCTGATCAATCTGATTGTGGATTCCTCTTAGTGGGGAATTATCAGTATTTGTCATGAATTTTAATTAATTTTTGGAGCATGTTTGCTTGAGGTCGTTTTTGCAGCTGAAGACTTCCCGAAGGTACTTAGTCTGTGGGGATGGTTGGCTGAATGACTAAGTACCCAAGGGAAGAGTTTATGCAGGTATAAGCAAGCTAAGTCAGCTGAGACAAAGAGCTAAAAAGCTCCGTGGATGTGGCAAAGGTATGATCTAGCAATGTTGCTTAGATCTAGATAGAATGGATTAGGGGAATGGAACCTCGGATTTGTATGAATTGGTCTGGTTTAGGATCGACCCTTTGGAGCTAGTGGTAGCTGTGTATACTAACCAAGGCTAGGGTGATTTGACCGGACCAGTGCTAGATTGGTTGTAGACCAATGGATATAATTGTTATTCCGCTGCGTCTGTGTTGATTTGATCTAAGCTAAGAATTGACTACGGTAGTCTTGAGCTTAGATCTGAGTTAGCCCTCGCCTATGGGCGATGTTTTGAATAAAGGGCGAAAAAAATTTAGAGGTTCGGTCAGTGTATGGACCGAGCGACGTAAGGCGTCGACCGCGGCCTAGTTGGCCGGGATCGGGTCTTACAAGTTGGTATCAGAGCATGCTTGATCCTGTTAAGGACAGTGCTCAAAGATGTTGAGTTCCAAACCGAAATTATTTCTGAAAACTGAGATGACTTGGAACCTTAGCTGTGGTGAGCCAAGTGAGAGTTGATGTTAGGTTGTGGTTTCATGCTTGTGAACGGGGAAGTTCCAAGATGAGCTGGCTTAGCTAAGATGCACTCTCCAAGGGCAAGACCCTGGAAACAGGAAGGTTAGTTATCTAGTTATTTGGAAGTAATAGACGGATTGGATGATGGACGCAATGCAAGATCTTTGTATGGACGACCTGGACCAGGGAAGTAACATTGACCAGAGAGTGGCTTAGGTTGAAAGAAACGTGCAGCACTCTCTTGGGGGTTAGTGTTTTTCCTTGGTGGCCGTTCAAAACAAATGAGCATATGCGGTGTTCATATTGAATAAGGGAGACACTACAGGGCTGGTGTACGAGTAGCTTGTGATCAGATGGATCAGCTTGGACTCGGTATAAGTCAAGGTAGGATTCCTTAGATCGAGTTGAATGGGAGAACACGATGTTAAGTTGCTTAGTGTGATGGGGACTGAAGTATATTATAAACACTCTTGTGAATGGTATGGGACGTTCACAGAAGTGTGACACTTTGGAGAATGGTATGGGACATTTTCCAAATGTGTAATCAAACTAAGATCCTACTCATCTAGGTACTTAATGATCGGTGGTGTCGAAACACACACACTTTTTGATGCTGGAACTACACATGGTTTTGTGAGTCCAGATATGATCGAAAAGGGTATGTTCCGGTTTGGAATCTGGAATGGTCCTGACAAAGTGAGTGTGGCCGGAGGGTAGATTATGAACTCACTAGATCTGGTTAAATACATTCCAGTGATGATCTTGGACAGGCCGATGCCTGTAGATCTGATTGATGATCTTGGACAGGCCGATGCCTGTAGATCTGACTGTGATCCTGGACAGGCCGATGCCTGTAGATCTGACTGTGATCTTGGACAGGCCGATGCCTGTAGATCTGATTGTGATCTTGGACAGGCCGATGCCTGTAGATCTGATTGATGATCTAGGACAGGCCGATGCCTGTAGATCTGACTGTGATCTTGGACAGACCGATGCCTGTAGATCTGACTGTGATCTTGGACAGGCCGATGCCTGTAGATCTGATTGTGATCTTGGACAGGCCGATGCCTGTAGATCTGATTGTGATCTTGGACAGGCCGATCCTTGTAGATCTGATTGTGATCTTGGACAGGACGATGCCTGCAGATCTGATTGTGATCTTCGACAGGCTTTTGCCTGTAGATCTGATTGTGATCTTGGACAGGCCGATGCCTGTAGATCTGATTGTGATCTTGGACAGGCCGATGCCTGTAGATCTGATTATTGTCCTCCTAAAGAATCATGAGATGATCTTAGGCATGGACTGATTTGGAAAGAATCGGGCAACTCTTGATTGTCACCGTTGAATGGTGCAGCTTGAGAATGAGTTTGGACCCCCGATCAGGTACCAAGGTATTAAGCCGACCTCTTGTTGTTTAGTGGTTTCAGCAATTGCGGTGGAAAGGATGCTTGGAAATGGTTGTGAGGCCTTATTGGCTACCATTTACACTAATGAGGTCGTAGGGGGTGGTGGCCCGGATGGGATACCGTTGGTTCATGAGTTCAAGGATGTGTTTCGGGCGCTGCAGGGTGTGCCCCCTGGCAGGGCTGACCCGTTCATGATCGAACAAAAACCTGGAACGGCCCCAATGTCCAAAAGTCTGTATCGTATGGCACCAGCTGAAATGGCTGAGTAAAGTAGCAACTTGAGGAGTTCCTTGATAAGGGTTTCATACGCCATAGTGTATTGCTTTGGGAAGCACCAGCTCTTTTTGTGAAACAGAAAGATGGTAGCTTCAGGCTGTGTATTGATTGATATGGTTGAGTCCTGGAGTGGACCAGAACCGTATTATGATCAAGTCCGGTAAGGGACGAGGATCAGGACACGGCCTACTCGGATATGGACCTATGGTCGGAATGCACGGTCGAGTCTCTAAGTGGACCAGGACCGGAATATGATCACGTCCTAAATGGACCAGGATCGAAATATAACAAAGTCCAGTGATGGACAGAAGTTAAGTTGAGGCGGTTTAGTCTTGTAGAGACTAAGATCGCAATATGGCCAAGCTGGGAAAGGCTGTGGCTGGTTAAGGAATGATCCAGTAATTTGTGGCTGGAATCATAAACCTTGGTGTCTGGGAAGGACTTACGTAAACTGAACAATCTGTTAGGACTCGTGGTAGAACGAGAAGCCTAAAGATTGGAACAAGTTCTTAAGAACTGAATATGATCTAGTCGTGGACTAGATTCAGAGAGTAATAGACTTGGTGTTTACTAGAACCGCAACCTGGAGAGTTGGGCCTGTAACACAAGTCATGTCCTTGTATGGGTGCTTGATGGACCAAAGGATGGACCACTTGATAAGATTTTGGATTAAATCTCTATCAAGTGGGGGAGACTTGTATTTATGATGATCAAAATGTGGTCAGTGAGAAGGAACAAGGAGGGAGATGCAACAAATTGGTTAGGGAGAACCAATCGAGCATGCTCCATGTTCCAAATGCAAAGAGTTCGGTTGGAACCTTTGTCATGAGACAAGACGTCAGCACCACTGGATTCGAGGACGAATCCATCCTAAGTGGGGGAGACTTGTCATGTCCCCGATCCTAGATAGGATCGTCCGGACGGACCATGGTGCGAGGAGACGCACCAGTCAGGTCGTAAGACCTTGAGACAAGCGTATCATGGTCCAATAAGGAAGGTTAAGGGCATCAGGAAGCTGAGACTTAACTAGGATGTGAAAGAAACAAGTGTAAAGGAGCTGGACGAGTGATCCGGGAGCTGGACGAGGTCTGGATCAAGCTCGATCAGCTAGGTGCAGCTGGAAGATAGCTCACCTAAGTGTGATCAGCTCACAGGAGCTGGAGGACTAGCTCACTCAGCTGGGAGCAGTTGGTATTCAGCTCAACTCAGTTGGAGGAAGTGTTCTGGTCCGGACCAGTGTGGTCGGGTCAGGCGGTTACGGGGTGAGCCGATGGTCCGGGTGCAAGGTGGTTTGTCTTAGGCATGGACCAGGGAGTTGGCAAGCTTCCAGGAGTGTGAGCTAAGGCTCAGTGGACGATTTTGTGGAAAGGAAGAAAAGAAAGAAACTGCCAAAGGGCGGTTACGGGCGGTTGAGAAAGGGAGAAACTGCCCTTTTGGATCTAAGGACTTGGTAACTGCCTCCCAGGCGGTTATGGACGGTTGGGGATCGATTTTCCTTCTATTTTTCCTTGTCTCTGTCGAAAATATTGAGGGAATAAGACAGAAAACTCAGACAACTTCCAGAGAAAAAGAGAGAGAGATGTGAAGGCAGCAAAGGGGGAGGTTTGAGGGCAATCAAGAGGGGAGTTGAGAAAGACCCTCTGGTGAGTTTTGATTATTGTTTGCCATGCCCTGGGCTTCCTCTACATCCATAGAAGACATGCAAATAGCCTGGAGAGAAGATAGGAGGCCGGATCTAACTTCTAAGGGCTGAGACAGCCTTGAATGCAGATGTGTGTAGAAAGACAGTTTCTTGGACACTGAAGGGGGAAGTGATGCACGACCTTTGGGTGGTGTTTGATCATGGATGAACACATCAAAGGCTTACTCTGTGTCCTGGGAACACACGCAAATGGTCAGAGGAGAAGGGAGAAGGCCGGACTCCACTCCCAAAGGCCAACACAGCCTCAAAGGTGGATGCAGTGCAGAAACTGGTTCCATGGGAGTTCCATGGTATAAAAGGGGGGCACGACCATTGAATGAATCTTATCATTACTGGAAGTATATGATAAGGATTGATGGAAGTGTGATCAAGAGGAGTATGGTCGTCCCTCATAAAGGATGACACAAGATCTACAATCATCATTGATGAGGTAACATGCTTATGATTACTTTCTGGTTTATGTTTATGTCTCTTGAGGTGCGAATGAGGCCAAGTATGGCACGCCCTTGGAGACCAGATATTGTGATGTATTGTAGGGATACAGGACTGTGAGGAAAGGGGTGGATCTTAGTTGATCTAATTCATCCATGTGGGATGATGGTTAGAAGCCACACATCGGTTAGCGATTCATGGTGGATCATGGGTGAACCGGATCTGTGGTCTTGCATTCTCTATGAATCCGGGACGTGTCACTATGATATAGTGAAATTAAGGCATGCTAGTTATCAGCCTTGGTGTTGGTAAGCTAGGTGTGAATGATTGGCTAAGAGCCATGAGGAAGAGTATAGCCAATACTAGGTGGTGTAGACCACAAGTATTGTGCTGGGTGTGTTTATACAAGGAAGGCCGTGTGTGATCTGATCATGGGCAAGGATGGACGACCTTATCCTTGGTTGATGGATCAAGGTGTCTGAGCTAAGTGATCAAAGGATGCACCGGTTGTATGAGCTAGACTGATCGGGTTCATTGGGACATGGTTCCATGGCCGGTTAGGAAGTGTGAAGACTCATCAGTTCTGAGTCATGTGGGGTGGTTGGTTGATTGACTTAGGATCTGATGGGCCTTGTTAGTACATCAAAGGACTTGGTTACAGGGAAGCACACGCCTGAGACATGGTGGTACTAAACCAGGCCTTGGCCGGTTCAGTGGAACTCTCCATGGCCTTGGTTGGGCAGCTAGGTCTGGATCTCATAGTTCTGGATGGAATTGATGGGATCCGACCATGGATTCCTCTTAGTGAGGATTTATCATGATTTATCATGTGATTTGATTGGATTTATCAGGCCGGTTTGATGGTGGTCAGTTATGGCCGGTTTAGTGGGATTTGGCCAAATTCTATGTAAATTAGGCCGGTTCTGATCAATCTGATTGTGGATTCCTCTTAGTGGGGAATTATCAGTATTTGTCACGAATTTTAATTAATTTTTGGAGCATGTTTGCTTGAGGTCGTTTTTGCAGCTGAAGACTTCCCGAAGGTACTTAGTCTGTGGGGATGGTTGGCTGAATGACTAAGTACCCAAGGGAAGAGTTTATGCAGGTATAAGCAAGCTAAGTCAGCTGAGACAAAGAGCTAAAAAGCTCCGTGGATGTGGCAAAGGTATGATCTAGCAATGTTGCTTAGATCTAGATAGAATGGATTAGGGGAATGGAACCTCGGATTTGTATGAATTGGTCTGGTTCAGGATCGACCCTTTGGAGCTAGTGGTAGCTGTGTATACTAACCAAGGCTAGGGTGATTTGACCGGACCAGTGCTAGATTGGTTGTAGACCAATGGATATAATTGTTATTCCGCTGCGTCTGTGTTGATTTGATCTAAGCTAAGAATTGACTACGGTAGTCTTGAGCTTAGATCTGAGTTAGCCCTCGCCTATGGGCAATGTTTTGAATAAAGGGCGAAAAAAATTTAGAGGTTCGGTCAGTGTATGGACCGAGCGACGTAAGGCGTCGACCGCGGCCTAGTTGGCCGGGATCGGGTCTTACAAGAGCTCACAATTCCATCTTTCTATGGAAAGATTGATACAGACGCATACCTTGATTGGGAAATGAAGATGGAGTTTCTCTTTGGACTCCAATACTACACTGAAAAGAAAAAGGTATGTCTAGCAGTCACTGGACTCTATGGAAGTGCATTATCATGGTGGCAAAGAGTTTCTCAGACTAGGAGATTTGAAAAAAAAAAACCACAAATTACTTCATGGGTTGAGATGAAGACCTTGATGAAGAAGAGGTTTGTCTCGCAGTGGAAACTTCCTAAACTAAAACCAGAAGCAGCAACAAGGCTTACTACTTTAGATCAGCCTGCCTGTTGGTCTGAATTATCATCAAAACCGGCTAAGAGAAGATCTGTGGTTCCTGTTCTATCATTGAAACAAGAGGAGGAAAAGCTGCAAACTTCTATATTAGCTTCACCAACAAAACAGATAGAGGAGAGTCATGAAACTGAACCAGAACCAACAACTCTTTGTCTAAAACTAGAGGAGGAGGCACAAATTGCAGAAGCTGAGTGTGGCCACGTGCCTGATCAAAGAAAACAAGAAGAAAAAGTTCCTGGAGGGTCATCTAATGCTCTTGAATTGGTGCTTTCTATTGGCACCTTTCCAGCCTGTCCACAGCCTGTCTAGGCGCCTCTTCCACCTTATCCATAAGCTCCAACGGATAGATCCTTATGCCAAGTCTTTCTTTCCATCCAAAGCCCTTGCCATCACTTCTCCTTACCAAGGTAACTCCCTTTAACTCTTACTGTGCAGTAACTTTCGTTTACTGAGGTAAATAAAAGTTACTACTACAGTGATATCCCAAAATGTGATAACCTCTTCTTCCCACTAGATATCATCATCTCATCTCAACACTCCCCCTCAAGCTTGACCATGTGACACAAGTCAAGCTTGGATGCAATGAGATCTCCCTCATTAAAAACCTCACCAAAGAATGTAAGTTTTATGAAGAACTGAGTGAAGAACACTCAAGAACAAGAGAGAGAGTATTTTTGATCTGAAAAGAATATGAGAGAGATAGAGAAAGTGTTGTTTATGTCGCCAAGAGTAAGAGAGAATATAGAATGAAGATGTTTCCTTTTATCTGGACATAAGAGGTTACAAAGTATTTAAAGACAATCAGAAGTGAAGAGAAACAATAAACAATGTTGGTCTTGTCGATGAAAGCGACATGACCCAACGGCACACTTCCCTTAAACCCAACATGTGACTTATACTATAAACTATTACCACTTGGTCTCCTCAGTTCAAACGGTCTCTTCTTGGTTCTGGAAGCCTTTGGTCGACAGATCCATCACTTGCTTTGCCTCCAAGACACGCCAGGTTACTTGGGAGAGTGAGAGTAGTCCGTACAACTTGTACGGACTTACTTGTACTTCAAGTCTCTTCTTCTCCTCTTCTGATCTCTTCATACTTCTCACCATGATACGCCATGTTATCTCTTATTCTCTTCATGCTCCATACTCCCCCTCAAGCTTGACCCAATGCAATGGTCTAGCTTGGAGAACCATGAAGTCTTCCCTCATTAAAACCTTAGTATGCAAAACCCAGTAGGACAAAAACATACTAAGGAAAAAGAGTAGAAGCTCCATGGTGAAAGGGGATTACTCCTGAGTGATGTCTATGAGTCCAAGTCTTGGATACACGGACTCACACACCTTTGTACTTGCGACCTTAGTGAAGATGTCTGCTAGTTGATCCTCACTCTTAGTGTAGCATGGTAAGATGACCCCTTGTGTCATCATTTGTCTCACTTTGTGGCAGTCTATCTCAATGTTCTTTGTCCTCTCATGGAATACTGAGTTTGAGGCTATGTATATTGCTGCTTGGTTGTCACAATGCATAGTGATTGGTGAAGTGATCTCTACGCCCATATCTTTAAGAAGTCCTTTGATCCACATTAGCTCGTGTGTGAGTTTCCTCATAGCTCTATATTCAGCTTCAGCACTTGAGCATGACATAACCTTTTGCTTCTTGCTTTTCCATGTGACCAGATTGCCTCCAATGAAGGTACAATACCCTGTGGTCGATTTTTTGTCATTCCTATCTCCTGTCCAATCAGCATCACAGTATCCCACCAATTCAGTGTTGCCATTGCACCCCATCCATATTCCTTGACCAGGAGCTCCACTAAGGTATCTAAGGATTCTTTCCACCATTTTCCAGTGATGAACCTTTGGCACTTGCATATGCTGGCTCACCTGGTTCACAGCAAAACAAATATCAGGTCTAGTGATGGTTAAAAAGATAAGCTTACCCACTAGTCTTCTGTATTGTTTTGGATCATCATATGGGGTTGCTTCATACTCCCCCTCACGCAAAATCATGTAACCATCTTCAAGTGGAGTCTTTGCTGGCTTCTCTCCAAGCATACCTGCTCCATTCAAGAGATCAAGTGTGTACTTTCTTTGGGATAAGAATAGCCCCTTTTTGAGATCGGCATACTTCTATTCCAAGAAAGTACTTTAGTTCTCTTAAGTCCTTAATATCAAACACTGACTTTAGAAAAGATTTAATGGCTTGTATACCTTCCTTGTCACTCCCTGTGATAATGATATCATCAACATACACAAGGAGGAATACTATACCTTGCTGGCTGGTGAGAGTAAATAGGGTGTGGTCAGCCTCAGATCGGTTGAATCCTCTCCCATTCATAGTGGTGCCGAGCTTATGATACCAAGCTCTTGGTGATTGCTTCAGCCCATAGATAGCTTTCTTGAGTCTCAATACATTGCCTGGTTTGACCATGTCTTCCATACCAGGTGGAGGCCGCATGTAGACTTCATCCTCTAGCTCTCCTTGGAGGAATTCATTCTTCACATCCATCTGCCATAGATCCCACTCTAGGTTGGTTGCAAGAGAGAGTAGGATCCTGATTGAATGCAGCTTTGATACTGGTGCAAATGTATCCAATTAATCTTCTCCATACATTTGTGTGTATCCCCTTGCAACCAGCCTTATCTTCTTCCTTTCTGGTTTGCCATTTGCTAAGTATTTAATAGTGAAGATCAGACGGCTAGTTACAGCCTTCTTGCCCTTGGGAAGCTCAGTTTCAAACCATGTTCCATTCTTGATCATGGCGCCTATCTCATCTCCCACTGATTCTTTCCACTCATCATCAGCCATTGCGTCTTCATAAGTCCTGGGTATGACTTCTTGATCCAAGTTGCTCATGAAGACTTGATGATCATGTGGATATTGGGCTAGAGAGCAGACACCTTGTACTGGATGAGCTACTGCATTGGCATTGAAGTAAACTCTTGTCTTTCTCCAATGGTCCGGTCCATATTTGATTCTGGTGCTTCTCCTTAGTGGTTGTAGCTCTTCTATCTCATCCTCATCTTGATGGTTCACCTCATCTTGTTCAGTCCCTTCATGCTGGCCTTCTTGCTGATCGGTCTCATGTAGTTCCTCTTGTACATCTTGATCATGACTTTCAGCATTCTGGTGACTGGCCTCGGCTTGTGCTGGTTCACTGCCCTCCTCACGATCAAGATGGGAAGCTTCAACACCTGGTTCAGCATGGAGAGGTGCAGAAGGAGTTCCTGTCCTCCCTTGTGGTTGACTGAGCCCAAGACTTTCAAGGATGATTCTCAGGTTTGTGGCTCTATCTGAGGGTGTATGTGAGAGATCTTTCAGATTGTCCCAACTCTGCTCATCATAGTATCCTTTGGAATCCACAAACTTGACATCCCTTGAGACCATTACTCTCCTGGCATCTGGGAAATAACACTTGTATCCCTTCTGGTTGGTTGAATACCCAATGAATATGGCCTTAATGCTCTTAGCGTCCAGCTTAGTTCTTTGTTGACCTGGAAGCAAGACAAAACAAGTGCACCCAAACACAAGTAGATGATCAATGGAGGGTTTTGTTTTGTTTAATACCTCATACGGAGAGATGTCATGGAGGACTTTGGTAGGTGTTCTGTTGATTAGATAAAAAGCTGCAACCACAGCATCCCCCCAAAATCTCTTTGGCACATGTGTATGAAACATCATGCTCCTGGCCACTTCCATAAGATGGCGATTCTTTCTTTCTGCCTCTCCATTTTGTTGTGGTGTGTATGGACAGCTTGTTTGATCGATGATGCCATGTTTAGCTAGATGGTTTTTGAATGCGTGACTTGTGTATTCCCCACCATTATCTGACCTAAATATTTTGATCTTAGCATTAAAGTGGTTAGTGATATAGCTTTGAAAGTTCAAAAATGCTTCTAACACTCTATCTTTGGATGAGATTAATGTCAGCCAAGTATACTTAGTTTTTTTATCTATAAAGGTGACAAAATACTTGTGATTCTCCCTAGAAACACAAGGGGCAGTCCAGACATCTGAATGTACTAAATAAAAACAATGATCATAGATAGTACTTGAATGAGGAAACACAGTCTTGCAATGTTTACCAAGGATACAAGCTTCACAGCTATCATTTTTAAAAGAAAGATTAGGCAACATCAAGGCTAAAGCTCTAGAATGAGTGTGACCTAATCTAGCATGCCATAACACATCAGGCGCAACAACAGGTGCAGAAGTAAAAGCATAAGGAAAAGTAGAACTAAGTTTGCTGTCTTCAAGTAGATATAAGTCTCCCTTGCTCACACCCTTTCCAAGCAAATTATTAGTCTCAATATCCTGAAAATGAACATCATTAGGACTAAAAATAATATTGCAATTTAGATCAGTAGTGGCCTTTTTAACTGAAAGCAAGTTAGAGGTAAAAGATGGCATATAAAAGGCTTTAGATTCTTTTTCAAACAGTTTCAGGTTTTCTATGCCTTTAATTGGTATCCTATCTCCATTAGCAATTACTACACTCCCTAAGGCAGGTTCAACTGTTGGGGTCAAAAACGGTTATCTCGAAATCTACGGCCAAAGATCCTTCCAAACTCGAAGATTTCCCGCACGAACGACTAGCGGGGGAAAGATCGAGCAACGGAAAACCCACGGACGGCAAGACGGCCTGGCGCCGGCGGCACCCCGGCCTGGCGCCGGCGGCACCCCGGCCTGGCGCCGGCGGCACCATCACGCGGGCCGGCCTTGCCCGGCGGCACCCCGGCCTGGCGCCGGCGGCACGCGGGACCGGGCCGGCCTGGCTCCGGCGGCACCCGTCACGCGGGCCTGCCTGGCACTGGCGGCACCCGTCACGCGGGCCGGCCTGGCACCGGCGGCACCTGGCCTGGCGCCGGCGGCACCTGGCCTGGCGCCGGCGGCACCCGGCCTGGCCCCGGCGGCACTCCGGCCTGGCGACGGCGGCACCCATCACGCGGGCCGGCCTTGCGACGGCGGCACCTCGGCCTGGCGCCGGCGGCACCGGCCTGGCGCCGGCGGACGCGGACGCTGGCCGGCCTGGCGCCGGCGGACACCCGGCCTGGCGCCGGCGGCACCCGTCAGCGGGCCGGCCTGGCGCCGGCGGCCCCGGCCGCTGCGCCGGCGGCACCGTCACGCGGGCCGGCCTGGCGCCGGCGGCACCCCGGCCTGGCGCCGGCGGCACCCGTCACGCGGGCCGGCCTGGCGTCGGCGGCACCCTGGTCTGGCGTCGGTCCACGGCCCTCGTCCTGGTCTCGGTTCCATCGTGCTCGGTCTGATCCCATCTTAGCTTGTTCGGATCAACCCTCGTGAGTTTGGTACAATCAAGGCTGCGGAATAAATATCTTTCTATTCGGTTGGAATCATCCTCGATGTTTTACGATGGAAACTGGAGGGATTGGATTTCTCGTAGAAGATTTCATATAAAACAAAGATCGATTAACTTGAACATCGATCCTTTAAGCTATACGGTTTATTCTCCGAGAAAGATCATCTTTCCGAGAAATCGTATAAAACGTTTACTGACTTAAGACAAGTCCACAGACTTACTTACGATTTTTAAGAATTCAGGCCCAATCAGGCTATGACGGTTTATCCGATTTCCCGAAACGTCGGATAAACATCAAGTCATCGAAAGATAGCGGAAAACTCGAGGATGATTACGAAGACCGACAAAAATGGAACATTTCCTGAAGAGATAAGCTTGGGCCCAAAGGCGAGGCCCATCATCCTAAGGCAAACCGACCTAGGAGTGGGTATATAAGGAGAGCAAGAGCAGAGGAGAAGAGCATCCCGAAAATCCGAGAATTAGACTTAGAGCATCCTGCTAGCTTAGAAGAACTAGGGTTTAGGTGGTTAGACTAGCGGAGCAAGGCTTAGGACGTTTGGCTGCCTGCAACTCTATCTTTTTCTTTAAGTCGCAAATCTCTTTGTCTTTCGGAGAATCCTTGTACTCGTTTCTCTTATCTAATAAAACGCCTTCGGGCAAATATTTCAATCCCCATTTTTTGTCTTCTGTTTACTTTATCGATTTCGTGTGGCAACGCAGAGAATCCGGACCTTCAAGGAAAGTCGGGTTTACTTGGCTTTCCTCCGCAATCTTATTTATCGGAAATTGACGGTGTGAATTTCGGTTCCCACAGTTTGGCGCTAGAAGGAGGGGGGGGACGGATTCTCTAACTCGAAAACCACCGATCGATCGAAGTTCAGTATGACTTCTTCGTCAGCCCGCAACATCGTATCTTTCGAGGATCGAGCAACGGCCCGTACGGCCAAACCTCACAACGATCTCCTCGTAACAGAACTCACGATCCAGGATATTGACGTAGCAAGGGTATTAGTCGACACCGGATGCTCGGCTAATATTATCTACAAAAGCACCCTCGAGAGGATGGGCGTCGATCTAAGCATCCTTACAGATGACCCCAGCCCAGTATTCGGACTCTCGGGAGAAATTATGACCCTCAGCTCGACTAACCTCCTAGTCAAAGCCGGGAGCGTCGCTAAAAACACGGAATTCCTGGTGATCGATGGTCCAACATCCTACAATGCGATAGTTGGAACTCCCTGGCTAAACTCCATGAGAGCGATCCCTTCAACATTCCACCTGTTCCTCAAGTTCCCAACGCCTTTCGGGGTCGAAACAATACATGGTAGTCACGGAGCAGCGCAGATCTACCTCGCTACCGAACTAAAACGGAAAAACTCCGAAATCGAGACCTCTCGGAAAAAGCAAACGATTCACGACTCGCCGGAAACCTTCTGGCAGTCCCAAAGAGCTGAGGCCCTGGAAGGGAAGCGTGAACCAACCTGCGAACCGGTGGTCTCAGTTTGTCTCAACGATTCTTTCCCGGAACGGTGTGTCGAGATCGGAGCTAACCTCCGCGAACCAATAAAAGCAGAGCTCATCGCGTGCCTCAAAAAGAACCTCAGTACGTTCGCTTGGGCTGCGGAGGATATGCCGGGAATCGACATTAGCGTAACATGTCACGAACTTAACATCGACCCAACTCACAAACCTGTAAAACAAAAGAGACGAAAGCTGGGACCTGAGCGTGCCACCGCAGTCAATGAGGAAGTCGAAAGACTCCTCAAAGTAGGGTCGATAACAGAAGTCAGGTATCCGGACTGGCTTGCCAACCCCGTCGTGGTTAAAAAGAAAAACGGCAAGTGGCGAGTCTGTGTCGATTTCACGGATCTGAATAAAGCTTGTCCAAAGGATTGCTTCCCGCTCCCACACATCGACCGACTGGTCGAAGCAACCGCGGGAAACAAGCTTCTGTCATTCATGGACGCTTTTTCCGGATACAATCAGATCATGATGAATCCCGACGACCGCGAAAAAACTGCATTCATCACAGACAGCGGAACGTATTGCTACAAGGTAATGCCTTTCGGTCTTAAAAACGCAGGTGCAACATATCAGCGACTCGTCAACAAAATGTTTGCCGAGCAACTCGGAAAAACTATGGAAGTATACATCGATGATATGCTCGTAAAATCTCTTGACGAACACGATCATATAGCCCACCTAGAGGAATGTTTTGCACGACTCAACCAGCATAACATGAAACTCAACCCGGCAAAATGTAGATTCGCGGTGGCGTCGGGAGAATTCCTCGGATACCTCGTAACGTATCGCAGAATCGAGGACAACCCTAAACAAATCGACGCACTGATAGATATGGCCTCCCCGAGAACCAAGCGAGAAGTCCAGAGGCTAACCGGAAGAGTCGCGGCTTTGAACCGTTTCATCTCGCGCTCCACGGATAAGTGCCTACCGTTTTACGAAACATTGAAGGGAAACAAGAAGTTCGAATGGTCCGAGCAATGTGAAAAAGCTTTCCAACAGTTGAAACAATACCTGGCCACTCCACCAGTCCTCGCAAAACCGGTGGATGGTGAACCTCTTTTCCTCTATATCGCAGTTTCCGAAACGGCGGTCAGTGCCGTCTTGATACGAGAAGAACGCGGCGAACAAAAGCCAATCTTTTAAGTAAGCAAGACGTTACTGGATGCGGAAACTCGATACCCGCTAATGGAAAAATTAGCATTCGCCGTCATAACCTCGGCAAGAAAACTAAGACCATACTTCCAGTCTCATACTATAGTGGTTCTCACCACGTTCCCGCTACGGATAATCCTGCATAGTCCGAGTCAATCCGGTAGGCTCGCAAAATGGGCAATCGAACTGAGTGAATACGACGTCGAATATCGCCCAAGGACGTGTGCAAAGTCCCAAGTACTTGCGGATTTCTTGGTAGAGTTACCCACTAGAAACATGACTAACGAGGAACCAAACTCAACTTGGTCCTCCACGTCGACGGATCTTCATCCAAACAAGGATCCGGAATCGGAATACGACTCACCTCTCCTAACGGGGAAATCCTAGAACAGTCTTTCCGATTGGCTTTTAATGCTTCAAACAATGAGGCAGAATACGAAGCACTCATCGCAGGCTTGCGGCTGGCCCATGGGTTAAAAATCCGTAATATTCACGCTTACTGCGATTCTCAGTTAGTCGCCAACCAATACAGCGGAAAATATGAGGCAAGAGACGAAAGGATGGACGCATATCTAAAACTCGTCCAAGAACTGGCTCGAAATTTCGACCAGTTCACCATGACCAGAATTCCTCGCTCGGAAAACGTCCAGGCCGACGCCTTGGCTGCCCTCGCCTCAAGCTCAGATCCAGGGCTCCAAAGAGTAATCCCGGTCGAATTCATCAAGCATCCAAGCATCGGACCACCAGTGGTCGTCAATCTAATCCGAGACGAGATTGAAGATGCGGAAGGAGTCGAGGATCAACCGGAAGCGGATGTGAACCCAACCGAGTATGGCTGCGACAGCCCTTGGTTAGAACCAATCCGAGCCTATATCGTGAATGGAACCTTACCCGCCGAAAAATGGGCGGCTCGTAAAGTGAAAACCCAAGCGGCACGGTACGTCACGATAGAGGGAGAAATTTATAAGTGGTGTTTCTCTGGTCCTCTCATGGCATGCGCAGAAGGGGAAAGAGGGAGAAGAATCATGAAGGAGGTCCATTCTGGATCATGCGGGAATCATTCTGGCGGAAGATCTCTCGCGGTCAAAATCAAACGCCACGGTTATTATTGGCCAACCATGGTAAAAGACTGCGAGAAATTCGCCCGGAAGTGTGAGAAATGCCAAAGGCATGCTCCAACAATCCATCAACCCGCGGAGATCCTCTCCTCAATCTCGTCCCCCTATCCTTTCATGCGATGGTCCATGGACATCGTCGGACCTATGCACCCATCAAAACAAAAGCGCTTCCTCCTAGTCCTTACGGATTTCTTTTCCAAATGGGTAGAAGCAGAATCCTACGCAAGTATCAAAGACACACAAGTCGAGAACTTCGTCTGGAAACATATCATAACTAGACATGGGGTCCCGTACGAAATCGTAACAGATAATGGATCTCAGTTTATCTCTACTCGATTCGAAGCATTCTGCGAAAAATGGAAAATACGACTTACAAAGTCAACTCCCAGATATCCGCAATGCAACGGACAGGCAGAAACCATCAACAAAACCGTCCTTGACGGGCTCAAGAAACGCCTAGACGCCAAGAAGGGGCGATGGGCAGAGGAGCTAGAAGGAGTTCTTTGGTCGCATCGTACAACCCCAAGATGGGCTACGGGTGAAACTCCATTTGCCCTCGTTTACGGAACGGAATGTATGATCCCCGCGGAAGTAGAATTCCCCGGAGTACGGAGAAGATTCCTCCCCGAAAGAGAGGATTTAAACGACGCTATGATGCTGGACAATCTCGATCTCATCAATGAGCGCCGCGACCAGGCACTCATTCGAATCCAGAATTACCAGCACGCTGCCGCAAGGTAATACAACTCAAACGTACGCCATCGAAGGTTCAAAGAAGGCGATTTAGTCTTACGCAAAGTCTTCCAAAACACTGGCGAACGAAACACAGGAAAACTGGGAGCAAACTGGGAAGGATCGTACAAAGTCATAAAAGTAGTCTGACCAGGCTCATACCAAATCGCAAACATGCAAGACGTCAAAATCCCGAGAACTTGGAATGCGATGCACCTCAAAAAATACTACCGCTAAACAATAAAACGTGGTACAAAAGAACTACGAGATGGCTTGATCCCTAGACAAGGGTACGTAGGCAACTCGCCAATCGGCGGATTCAGCTATCCCCCCAATTTAAAAAAAGGTGGGGAGTGGGTACGTATACTCGTATACTCCCACAAATTTCGAAGACTCTAAAATTTTCGAAACTTTTACACGACTTTTTCAAAATCAGCCGAAACGGCCACAACAACGGATCTAGTATCCACTAAGCGATTATCACATCCAAAAACAAATCCCGGATGGCCAACACTTCACGAAGCACTGTGAATGTAGACGCTTCTCCCTGGGTCAAACTTACGCGACCCCTTGGTCCCGCACCAAAACGGAAACAACAGTTTTCTGGCTGCGAACATTCGCAAAAGACATCCACAAAGCCCACAAGCGTTTCAATACGAGATGCGGCATAAGGAAAAATCAACCTTCAGCACTGCGAGACGTCGCTGACGCTTGAAGGACATTTTTTTCCGCAAAACATTGCAGACGAAATCTTCGTCTCTGAACATACAAACGCACCTCAAAACGGTATCATTTCGTTGTTGCTGATCACAACAAACGAACTATAACGTCCTAAACAGACAAATAGCCGCCCTTCAAGGGGTAGGCTCTCTTACATCCGACAAGAATAAACATAGCGCGCTATACAAGAAATCCAAAATTTTGGTCTAGCTCTTCGTAAAGGAAGTAGCTCGACTCACGCCCAAACAAAACATATAAGCCGACAAAAATTCGCGGATTTTAAACGGTACGAGTCAGGTTAAAATCGCAAACAGGCAAAACAAAAGCCGATTTGTCATCGCAAAGCCTCAGTCCGAGAGTAAACCTAGGTCTTGCCCTAAACCTAGCCACGCTGGATCTTGACATCTCACAGACATAGTATGGCATACGAGATCCAAAAATGTGTCTCTTCACTTAAGCCTATTCGTTTCACGAGTTTTTTGCGTAAATCGGTAAACCGCGGAAAATCTCGCTTTATGCAGACAATAGGTACGGTGATCATCGGGGAACTAGGAATGAGACGACAACTCACACCCTCTTTCTCATACTTCGAAAAAACTGAAGTTCATAAATAATCGAAAACGTTTCATAGATTGAGACTGCCGAAATTCAAACAAAACCCCAAAAAAGGGGCAGGGATTCGAAGCCACCAACGGCCAGTCCCGGTAAATACATCATGGCCTCATAAACGGCCGAAACACATAAAAAACGAAATCCCAGAAGGGATTGATAAACCTAGACGCTCCCAGGAGCGTCATCTTCATCCTCACTCGCGACAGGGACAGCCTCGCCGTCGCCTCCCTCAGTCGCATCGCCACTACCCGCCTCGTCCGCGCCAATCTCGCAATCTTCTCCCGTGCGCTCCTGATCTTCTGAGTTTTTGGAGGTCGGGGCTAGGGTGCATTCGGCTTGCAGGCCAGCGAGGATCGAATCGAAATCTCCCTCGATGGCCGCCCACTCTCCTTTACAGGACGATAATCTGGCTTCCTCCAAGTTCAAAGACGGGGCCCCGTTACCTCGAAGCAACTCGAGCTCATTCAAACTCCCCTCGATCCCCGCTAAAGCCAAGTCCCTCTTGCGGATGGCTATCAAGGACTCAAACAGGATGGCCATCCTCGTCTGACGACCATAGAAGTCGTCGCTGGCATCGGCAACCTCCGAGGATCTACGGACGCTCATCTCCTCGTGAGCCTGAACCTTCTCCTGAAGACGGCGGACTTCCGAGGATTTACTCCTCTTCTCTTTCTTCACCTTGAGTAACGAACTCGCGGTCTTCCCCAGGTCGCGCTCAAGATCGCTGATACGAACCTCAAGCTGGGACGTCTGGGCAGCATGGGTGTCCTCGACAGTCTGCAATGCAGCCTTAGTACGCTTCAGCGCTTCCTGCGACGACTCCAGTTCCTTCGATAGACGAATGACTTCCGACCCGCACTCGCCAAGCATTCCGTCAATCAGCAACACAAACTGCCCGCAAAAAGGAAGGAGTAAGTATCATCGTAAAAAAAAACGGTGCAAGAATTGCGGACAAATTAAAATCGAACCTTGGAACGATGACGCGCCAACGGCTCTGAGAGTTCGCTTTCCTCGCTCTTTGCACCCCGCTTCTTTTTTGCTCCGGACGCCGCGCCAGCCCTTGCCCTTCCCTTGGGCAACGGCGCGGCACCAGCCACTGGCAGTTCCAAGACGAGTTCCCTCTTCGCCGGGGGAAGAGGTGCAGATTCTATCGCGTCCTCTCTTCCGGAGATCACGATCGGAGCAGTCGAAGAACCCGATGGATGGATCTGAATATCAAGAGTCTGTTCAGGAACAATAACCCCTTTTGTAAACGGGAGGGCATCGGATGGGACTTCGGAGCTGGGAACCGAAGGAGCAGGCAAAGGAGTTGGAGCCGCGGAAGGAACATCGGGCGTCTCACAAGTTGGATATGCCATAGTGTAAAAACTGCTCATACTCATGTAGCCTAGCATCTCCTGGATATCATCTTCAATTGACAACTCCTTGAGGGTCTTTTTATCAGCAAATCTGGTTGGTGGCCAAGAGACACCTTTTCTCATTTGCTCTAACAGCTCCTCCTCAGTGGGTGTCTTCTGCCTGTCCCTTTTATCATTGAAGGGCTCTGTTGAGTTAGGGTCATACTCAGCCTCACTGTCGTCTTCAGAATGTTCCTCTTCAGCATTTGCACCCTCTTGCTCCATGGGAGGAGGTTCTATAGTCTTTCTTGGTGCCTTGGTTCTTATGGTGGGAGCTGGTTCATTTGCACCTTCTTTGGTCCCTTTCTCCAAAACCAAAGCTCTCAACTTGGTGCTCCTAGGCGCTCTTGCTCTCTTTGGAGGGGCTTGCTTGTGAGCAATTGCAGCCACACTCTCATCAACCATAACTCTTTTGCCATCTCTCTTGGCCTGTGCTTTCTTTCTGAGCATGGCCAAAGTTTGCTGCCTACGCTCCTCTTCTGATTCAGGCATGGAGCCAAGTTCTTTCCCAATCTGAGCAGTCACCCTCCTCGCAGCCTGCTCTTTCTCTTCCACTATTTGAGCTTCGTTCTTTCTCCCCATTGTTCCTGAAAATTCAATCCTTGGAAATAGAGTGAGCATAAGAAAGAGACAATCATGAACAAACACAATCTAGCTCTAGCAAGATCATCAATCTCAATAGGAACTAGAATAATGCAATCAAGAAGGCAAGCAAGACAAGTAATAATAGCTAAGAAGGGAGCTCTCATGCTCAAATTTTTTTTTTTTTTTTTTTATTGAGCACAAGAACTTCAAACTAGCCAAAATCAAAATTAACCAGAGCTCAGCTTGAAATTTGGACCAAATCAACCTTCAACACCACTTATCTCACCCATCTAGCTCAATATCAACCCTAAGTAAGCTAAAATTGAAAAAGACCCAAATCTCATGAACCCTAATTTGCCAAAGTTCAAATTAATCTCAATTCCACCATGATATCAACTACCCAGCATGATATATAAGCTTTCCCTAGTCCAAATTACAAGAATCTAGCAAGAAAAGGCTCAAATTTCAAGTTCAAATTTTTAGGGTTCATGAGGGTTACGAATTTGAACTTAGAGATACCATACCTTGCTTTGGATGAAGGATAAAGATGAAAAGGTTCAAGGAATTAGGTCTAGGGGAAGAAGGTCTTGATGTGGGAAAAAGAAATTTATGATTTGGTTGAGATTTGGCAAAGTTATGTGAATTTGTGTTCTTGGAGGCTAGAGAGGATTTTGATGTGAGGAAGAAGAAGATATGGGGAAAGAGAGGGTGGCTTAGGGTTTTAAAATGTTTCTGGGTCGGGTAAAAAGGTTTCTGGGCGGGTTCAGGTGGGTTTGGGTCGGGAAAAAGGAGAAAAATACTTACCTGGGTCGGCCCGGGTCGTACCGCGGGTTGGGACGCGGGTCGTGCGCGGGTCAAGTGAGTGGAGAGAGTGACCCGCTTTGTCTTGCCCGCGCGTCTGTCTCGTGCCCATACGCCTGGCGTCCCGCGCGGTGAAGATGTCCCGCGCGTATGTATCCGCGCATACTCGGTCCGTCCGTCCGTACCCGCGCGGTACCTCCATCCCGCGCATTCGGTACCGCGCATTCCGGATCGTCGAACTGATTGTCCGTTCCCGCGCGGGGTGCTCGTCTAGTGCAAAACCGTCCGCGCGTCCGACTGCTACGTCAGTCCGTCTGTCCGTCCGTACGTCCGTACCCGCGCGGTACCTCTGACTCGCGCGCATCTGACCGCGCGTCTCACGTCCTGAGTGGTCCGGCCGTCCGAGCGGGTAACACGGCTCGCGCATCTCAGACCGCGCATCTCACGTCCTGAGTGGTCCGGCCGTCCGAGCGGGTAACACGGCTCGCGCATCTCAGACCGCGCATCTCACGTCCTGAGTGGTCCGGCCGTTCAAACTGACCCTTCTCTCTTCTCCTCTCTTTTAATTTTTTTTTTTTTTTTTTTTTTTTTTTTTTTTTTTTTTTTTTTTTTTACATATGCTTCCCACTCATGCACACCATCTGCATCCCACTGATCTCCCATCATCCAAAAGCTTCGAAAAATAAATCCTAATGCAATATGTACAAGGATAACCATGGGACTTCCTCCCAAGTGAGCTTGTTTAAAGTCACTAGCTTGACTTTGCCTCCTTTGAGGTTAGGCAAGGGGAGCATCAGAGAGTGGGGTTGATGTCCCATCCTTCTTTGGTATTGTGGCCATGTATTCCTTGAGTCTCTGGCCATTCACGGTGAAATCATTACCCTGCTTATCCCAAAGCACAATGGCTCCATAAGGTCTCACTTCTTTGATCACAAATGGACCGGACCACCTTGACTTTAGCTTTCCTGGAAACAACTTCAGTCTACAATTGTAAAGAAGCACTTGATCTCCTGCCTTGAACTCTCTCTTGAGGATGTGCCTGTCATGGAAAGCCTTAGTCTTTTCCTTGTATATCCTTGAGTTCTCAAAGGCATCCATCCTTATCTCATCCAGTTCATTGAGTTGAAGAAGTCTCTTCTCCTTTGCATCCTTGATGTCGAAGTTTAGAAGCTTCACAGCCCACAATGCCTTGTATTCAATCTCAACTGGCAGGTAGCAAGACTTTCCATAGACAAGGTTGAAGGGAGTGGTGCCTAGAGGAGTCTTGAATGCTGTTCTATATGTCCAAAGAGCATCATCAAGCTTGGCTGACCAGTCCTTCCTCTTGGTCCCTACAACCTTCTCCAAGATGCCCTTGATTTCCTTGTTGGAGACCTCCACTTGGCCACTTGTTTGAGGGTGATAGGGTGTTGCAACCTTATCTTTCACTCCATTCCTCTTGAGAAGACTCTCAAATACCTTGTTGATGAAGTGTGAACCTCCATCACTTATGACCACTCTTGGAACTCCAAACCTTGGGAAAATAGTGCTCTTGAACATTTTGACCACTACTCTTGAATCATTTGTAGGACTTGCTATTGCTTCCACCCACTTTGATACATAGTCCACAGCCACCAAGATGTATTTGTTGCCATAAGAAGAAGGGAAGGGTCCCATAAAATCAATCCCCCAAACATCAAACACTTCCACTTCAAGGATTGGGTTTTGAGGCATCTCATTCCTTTTAGTAATGTTCCCACTCCTTTGGCAAGAGTCACATATTGAAATGAAGTCTTGTGAGTCCCTGAACATGTGTGGCCACCAAAATCCAGCTTGTAGCACCTTTGAAACAGTCTTGAATGGAGCAAAATGGCCTCCATAGGAAGATCCATGGCAATGTGAAAGGATTCCTTCAACTTCTTCTTCAGCCACCACTCTTCTATAGATCTGATCCTTGCATAGGGTGTAGAGGTATGGTTCATCCCAATAGTATCTCTTCAAATCTTTGTAGAACTTCTTCTTCTCATACCCTGCAAGCCCCAATGGTTCTTTTCCAGTGGCTAAGTAGTTAACCAAATCAGCATACCAAGGTCCCTTCTCTTCAGCTGCCTTAACCTCTTCAATCTTTTTTCCAGTCTCAATGACTGCCACTACTGACATGATGGCCATGACATGCTCGTCTCTAAGTCCCTCATCAATAGGGATTCCACCTTCAATCCTCAACCTGGACAAGTGATCAGCAACTCCATTCTCAATCCCTGGCTTGTCTCTAATTTCTAAGTCAAACTCTTGAAGCAAAATGATCCACCTTAGTAGTCTTGGCTTGGCATCTTTCTTTGCTAGGAGATGTCTCAAAGCTGCATCGTCAGTATACACAATGACCTTAGAACCCACCAGGTAGCTTCTGAATTTCTCCAAGGCGAAGACAATGGCCAGCATCTCTTTCTCTGTTGTGGCATACTTCATCTGTGCATCATTCAAGGTTTGGCTAGCATAATATATCACATGAGTTTTTCCATCCTTCTTCTGCCCCAGGACAGCCCCAACAGCAAAATCACTAGCATCACACATTATCTCAAAGGGGAGGTCCCAATCAGGTGGCTGAACAATGGGAGCACTAACAAGGTCACCCTTTATCTTCTTGAAAGCCTCAAGACAATCTTCATCAAAGCTGAAAGCAGCCTCCTTGCACAGAAACTTGGTCATTGGTCTAGCAATCTTTGAGAAGTCCTTGATGAATCTTCTATAGAACCCAGCATGGCCAAGGAAGCTCCTGATGTCTTTCACTGTCTTCGGTGGTGGCAAGCTGACCATCACCTCAATCTTAGCCTTGTCCACTTCAATGCCCTTTTCTGAAATCTTGTGTCCAAGCACAATCCCCTCTTTGACCATGAAATGACACTTCTCCCAATTCAGCACTAGGTTGGTGTCTTCACATCTCTGTAGGACCCTGCACAAGTTGGACATATAAGCCGAAAACGAAGATCCGTAGACAGAGAAATCATCCATGAATACCTCCACTATATCCTCAATGAGATCAGAGAAGATAGACATCATGCACCTTTGAAAGGTTGCTGGAGCATTACATAACCCAAATGGCATCCTTCGATAAGCAAAGGTGCCATAGGGGCACGTGAATGTTGTCTTCTCTTGATCATTGGGATGTATGGGGATTTGGAAGAAACCTGAATACCCATCAAGAAAACAATAGAAAGGATGGTTTGCAAGTCTCTCAAGCATTTGATCAATGAATGGCAATGGAAAATGATCCTTTCTAGATGCTGAGTTGAGCTTTCTATAATCAATACACATCCTATGGCCAGTTATGGTTCTAGTTGGTATCAATTCATCCTTGTCATTTTTAACCACAGTGATACCACCCTTCTTCGGAACTACATGCACAGGAGATACCCATTTAGAATCTGAAATAGGGTAGATAACACCAGCATCTAAGAGCTTAAGAATCTCTTTCTTTACAACATCTTTAAGGTTAGGATTCAACCTCCTTTGATGTTCTATAGAAGTCATTGATTCATCCTCTAGATGTATCCTATGCATGCACAAAGAAGGTGATATCCCCTTAATATCATCTAGTGAGTATCCAATTGCCTTTCTAAACTTTTTAAGTGCATTTAAAAGTTGAGAAAGCTCATGTTCAGTAAGTTCACTACTCACAATGACAGGATATGACTCATTAGGGCCTAGAAATGCGTACCGTACACCATGGGGAAGAGGTTTTAGCTCCACTTTTGGTGCCTTGAGCTCACTCCAATCATCTTGTTGGGTGTCCTCTTGTTGAGTGGCTGGAACAGCTTGGTGCACCTCTTGTTTGAGCTCCTCATACTGGCCTCTATCAACAATCTTCTTGCGAGAATCCAGCATGGCTGCAATAGCATCACTCTCTTTGTTCTCAACCACTTGGACCTCTTTATCCACTGTCAAAGCATGCTGCAAAGGGTCCTCTATTGTCAACTCTCCTAGTGCCAACTCCTCAAGGAGCTCATCAGCAAGAGCTTCCATATCCTCTATGTAAAACACTTGGCCTTGCACAGTTGACCTCTTCATTACCTCATTGATATCAAAATGGAGAGTGTGCTCTTTCCCCAAATGAAGATCAATCTTGCCTTCCTTCACATTGATAAGGGCTCCTGCTGTGGCTAAGAAAGGTCTTCCAAGGATCAAGGGGTCTCTAGCTTCTTCATCCATCTCAAGAACAACAAAATCAGTAGGAATTTCACAATTTCCCACCATCACAGGGAGGTCTTCAAGGATACCAATGGGAAATTTGACTGAGCGGTCAGCAAGCACCAAAGAGAGTTTGCACTTCTTGTATTGGCTGAACCCAAGCTTCTTGGCAACAGATAGAGGCATGAGACTGACACTGGCTCCCAAATCACATAGACATCTCTCAAACATCAAAGGACCAATGGCACAAGGTAGGGTAAAGCAGCCTGGATCCTCTAGCTTCTTAGGGATTGTCAATCTCTGGATGATGGCACTGCACTCATGAGTAAGAACCATCATGCCTTCCATTTCCTTCTTCTTGGCAGCCACAGCATCCTTCAAAAACTTGTTGTATTGAGGGACAAGCATGAACGCATCAATGATTGGCATTGTGACTTGAACTTCTCTCATTTGCTTCTCAAAGAGTGCTTTGTACTTCTCCAAAAGTTGCTTCTTGAATCTTCCAGGAAATGGCAGCTTTGGTTCATAGGGAGGAGGAACAAAAGAAGACTCTTTTGTTTGAGTGGCTACTTCACCATGTTTTGGTGTTTTCTTCTCTTCTCCAACCTTTCCTTTACCCTTAGCTTCAACAATCTTTTCTAGAATCTCCTCATCAACTTTCTCATCCACAATCACAACATCATCATCAATGTTGATAGCCACCCCCCCCCCCCACTTAGTTTCTCACCATCCTTGGGGAGAGTTCTTGGAGGTAGCTCTCTACCATTTCTCAAAGTGATTGCCTTCATTGGTTCTTTGGGGTTTTGCTCAGCCTTTCCTGGTAATGTTCCTTGTTGGCGACTTGGCTGAGAGTTCATAGAAGCAAACTGATTCTCCAAAGCTCTAATCTTGTTGTTTAGCTCAGTGTAGCTGCTGTCAATCTTGGAATGAACAGTCTTGAACTCATGGCCAATGTCTTTGGCTGCTCTAGCTTGACCTTCCAACAATTGTTTGAACATAGCTTCCATAGATGAATCTGGAGCTTTAGCTTGGGAGGAGCTACCTTGAGCTTGAGTAGATTGATTGCCATTGTTTGCAAAACCAGGAGGAGGATTCTGCCTAGGCTGGTAGTTCCCTTGCTGAGTGTTTTGCTTTGGTTGATAGCCTCCTTGCTGGTTGTTGGGGTAAGACCTTTGCTGGTAGTTGTTTTACTGAAAGTTAGGCTCCTTCCTGTACCAAGAACCATTGTTGTTGATGAAGCAAAGCTCTTCTTGCCCTTCTAACCCTTCAACTTCATTAACCTTAGGAGGAGTTTCTTGATTTGGACCACCCACAAAGTGAATCTGCTCCTGTTTGGCTTGGTTAGCAATCAGCAAGTCTATCTTCTCTTGAAAGGATTTGATTTCCTTCTTGGTCTGGTTGTCATCAGCTCTGGTTGTTCTATCAGCCCTGTCATGTTCTCCACTGTAAACTGAATCACTCTTGACCATGTTGTCCACCAGCTCCTCAGCATCTTCTTCAGACCTGCCCAGGAAGAAACCATTGCTTGCTGTATCCAATCTTGCTCTAAACTCAGGAAGGGCACCTCTATAGAATGTGCTCAGCAAACTCTCCTTTGAGAAGCCATGGTGTGGGCACTTAGCTTGATATCCCTTGAACCTTTCCCATGCTTCAGTAAAGCTTTCCAAGTTCTTCTGCTGGAAACTAGAGATCTCATTCCTCAGCTTGGCTGTCCTTGATGTGGAGAAGAATTTCTCCAAGAAGGCCTTCTTACAATCATCCCAAGTAGTGATAGAGTCACTAGGTAAAGATTTCTCCCATTGGCGTGCCTTGTCTCCTAGAGAGAATGGAAACAACTTGAGCTTGAAGGCATCTTCTGACACACCATTGGTCTTGGACAAGCCACAATAGCTATCAAACTTGTCCAAGTGATCAAATGGGTCTTCTACAGCCAAGCCATGGTACTTGTTGTTCTCAATCACACTCAACAAGCCTGACTTGATCTCAAAGTTATTAGCTTCCACAGCTGGTGCGCGAATGCCCGTCCTGCTGCCATGAATGTGAGGACGGTCATATGTGCCAATGGCTCTAGCTGGCCGCTGTGGGTGTTGTTGTTGCTGGCGCTGTGGTCTAAGGTTGTCAGCTCCTTGACCATTGCCATCTTGGGGTTGATGCTGGTGATCATCCATCTCAAACCCCAACCTTTGAATGTGAGCCTGTTGCTCTTCTTCTCTTCTCCTTCTTGCTATTTCCCTCTCAAGTGTAGCTATCTCTTCAACAGTGGGAACTAGGTTAGTTGCACCCCTGCTTCTTGTGTTCATACACCTGAAAATCAAAGGAAGATGCAAAAGGAGAATCAATAACACAAGAAAATAAAAATGATTTAGTCTCAAGCAAGTGACTAAATCCCAATGTCACAATCAACTTAGAATTTGGCAACGGCGCCAATTTGATGAAAGAACTTTTGTAAGGTCCTAGTCAAATGATGTAGTATATAAGATTGTCGAACCAGTCCTAAGTGACAATGAAACAGAGGGAATGCAAGTCTATGCTTAATCTAAATGCAATCATTAGAGAGTGATGATGATTAAACTAGAACAATAAGTAAAATGCAACAAAAGGCAAATCTTTCTTTCTTATGAGGAGAGTGAGACCCATGGGTGTAGGGACTTGATACCAAATGATTAAGCTTCAATCCAAGATGCTGACTTTTCAATCAATCTAATCCTTATGCCTAGACAACAAAACTAAGCAAGCTCTATCTCTAGATGGATGCTCTTTTGCAATGATCACCCAAGTACACCAAATCTCTTTGGCTGTAATGATCAAAGCAAACAAGGAGAATGAGTCTAATAGCAATCCTAGCTTCTTTGACAACTAATCTCTTAGGCAAAGCAAGCTAAAAGCATAGATGAGTTGGTTCAGGCATTTCATAGAACACCTTTCGGGCATGAAATGCCTATAGCTCTATGCTTGAGAGGCCAACTCAAAAATAGCTTTAAGAACACCAAATCAATGCAAGGAAATGAAAGATCTAACACTAACACCTTGGATCTAATTTAATCACTCTCTATCACCCTAACCCATGGATCTTAGATGGATCTACTCACTAATCCACATGCTTACTCTTAAAACCCATGAGAGATTCAAGCTTAAACATATAGAGAAAGAAAGGAAATGAAATCAAACAATCAAGAACACAAAGACAAGATGAGATTATGAATCAAGATGAAACTTTACTCAAGAGGTTTATGTGTTCTTAGATAGAAAATGAGATAAATCCCACATTAGGGATAACAAGGGTACTTATAGTTAGGCTTAAAATCCCTAGAAACATAGAATAAGATTACTAAAAAGCCCTTAGAAACAATAGGTCTCGACCAATTGGAAGATAGCACAAAAAGCGCTCAGGGTCGTGGCTGGACGGTCCGGGCCGCGCACGCTTGGCCGCGCAGTTCTGTCTGGCCGTTGCTCGTCCCGCGCGGGTGTGCTGGCACGGTCGTCCCGTCCCGCGTGTATGTGCAATCTCTGTTCGCTTCGTCTCGCGCGGGTACCACGTACCGCTCAGCTCAGGCCGCGCATCCGGACGCTCTTGTTCGCTTCGTCTCGCGCGGGTACCACGTACCGCTCAGCTCAGGCCGCGCATCCGGACGCTCTTGTTCGCTTCGTCCCGCGCGGGTACCACGTACCGCTAAGCTCAGGCCGCGCATCCGGACGCTCTTGTTCGCTTCGTCCCGCGCGGGTACCACGTACCGCTCGACTCAGGCCGCGTGTCCGGATGCTTTAGTCCACCCGTATGGTATGTCCTGTCCCGCGCGGGTAAGGTAGCCCGAGCAGATTAGGCCGCGCATGGTCTTGCTTCAGCTTGTCCGTGCGGTGTGATCTGTACCGCGCGGGTAAGTGGTCCCGTGCAGATCAGGCCGTGCGTCCGTATGTTCGCGGGTTCTCATGCGCGGGTGATCTTGGCCGAGCATGTCCGTCCGGGTGCTGCATCGTCCGGCATCATCCCTTCGTCCTGTGCGGGCTGGTCAGGCTGAGTGTGCTGACCCGGATGTACTGACATGCCTTCACTCAAATAATTATAACTCCTCCAATATTGCTTCAAATGGCTTGAAACCACTCCGAATGGAAAGCTAACTCAAAATCCTATTTCCCCACCAAATCTTATCACAGAAAGACTTCTTTATGGCCATCGTCCATGTCCATCTTTCACCCTTCCTTTTTGTAACAAAGTACCCCCAAACACCTTCAAATTCTCCAAAGTACACTCCAAAACCTGATAAAGACTTAAGAATGCAAAATGAACCAAAATATGCCTAATGCCTAATCTAGAAGGGGTAAAATGCACAAAATGGAAAGCTAAAATAATGAAAATATGCAAGACATCACAATACCCAACCACTTCAGTGCTCTTGTTACACGCCATCCATACTCCCTGACCAGGTGCTTCTCTTAAGTATCTCAAGATCCTCTCCACCATGTTCCAGTGATGTATCTTAGGGGCTTGCATATGCTGGCTCACTTGATTCACAGCAAAACACACATCTCGCCGAGTGATAGTGAGGTATATGAGCTTCCCAACCATTCTTCTATACTTCTTGACATCAGTGAAGGGAGTTGCATCATACTCCCCCTGTCGTAGCACCTTGTAGCCTTCTTCTAATGGTGTCTTGGCCTGTCTGCCTCCAAGGTCTCCTGCCTCATTTAAGATATCAAGTGTGTACTTCCTTTGGGATAAGAAAAGGCCCTCCTTGGAGCGGCACAATTCAATCCCTAGAAAGTACTTTAACTCTCCCAAATCCTTAATATCAAATGCAGTTTTAAGAAAAGCTTTAGTTGAGGAGATACCTTCCTGGTTACTACCAGTGATGATGATATCATCCACATACACCAAGATGACTACAATGCCTTGGCTGCTGGTTAGTGTGAAGAGAGTATGTTCAGCTTGAGACTTCACAAAGCCTCTCCCATTGAGTGTGGTGCTTAGTTTATGATACCAAGCTCTTGGAGATTGCTTCAAGCCATAGATAGCCTTCTTTAGTCTTAAGACATTCCCTGGTTTCACCATATCTTCTAGGAAAGGAGGTGGTCTCATATAGACTTCATCTTCCAACTCTCCTTGAAGAAAGGCATTCTTCACATCCATCTGCCATAGATCCCACTCTAGGTTGACAGCAAGAGATATAAGGATCTTTATGGTATGCAGCTTGGCCACTGGTGCAAAGGTATCCAAGTAATCTTCACCATATACTTGAGTATAGCCTCTTGCAACTAATCTGGTCTTTTTCCTCTCTGGCTTTCCATTAGCCAGATACTTGATGGTGAAGATAAGCCTGCTTGTTACTGCTTTCTTGCCTTTGGGGAGCTCACTTTCAAACCAAGTGTTGTTCTTAATCATGGCTCCTATCTCCTCTCCAACAGATGCCTTCCACTCCTCATGTTGCATAGCTTCTTCATAGGTTTTTGGGATGTACTCCTGATCCAATTCACTGATGAAGACTTGATGTTCTTCTGGATATTGGGCAAGAGAACATGCTGCACTGATTGGATGAGCTACAGCTTCAGCCTTAAAGTAGACCCTTGTGTTGATCCAGTTTGATGCTGGTTTCCTGTCTCTTGTACTCCTTCTCAAAGGTTGTATCTGCTCAGGTTCAGGTTCATTATTTGGCGCCTCATGTAAGTCTCAGCATCTGATTCTGATGGCATCTCATCTTGATCATGTGACACTGAGTTCTCTTCAGGTTGAGCTTGTGCAGGTTGCTCATTGTTTCCACTGCCCCGCTCATGATCAAGGTGAGATACTCCAACATCTTCTACTGTCTCATCTACAGCTTGTGTGGGCACCTCCCTGACCTTTTCTAGTGCATCTGGTAAACTGATCCCAAGCCTTTCCATTAAGACTCTCAGGTTGTTAGCTCTATATGAGGCTGAGTGAGATAGATCCTTGAGTTCTCCCCAGCTCTTCTCATCATAATAGCCTTTTTCTTCAATGAACTTAACATCCCTGGATACTAGAACCCTCCTGGTGTCTGGATTGTAACACTTGTATCCTTTCTGATGTGTTGAATAACCAATGAACATTGCCTTTGTGCTTCTGGCCTCTAGCTTGTTTCTTAGATCTCCTGGAACCAAGACAAAGCACACACAATCAAACACACGCAAATGATCTATGGAGGGCTTAGTCTTGTTTAGTACCTCATATGGAGTGGCATCATACAGCACCCTAGTAGGAGTGCGGTTGATAAGATATGTGGCAGTGACCACTGCATCTCCCCAAAACTTCTTTGGGGCATTTCCATGGAACATCATGCTTCTGGCCACCTCCATTAAATGTCTGTTTTTCCTTTCAGCCACACCATTTTGTTGAGGTGTGTAGGGACAGCTCGTTTGATGGATGATCCCATGAGAGGCTAGATGTTGTTTGAAGGCTGTGCTAGTGTATTCACCACCATTATCTGATCTAAGAAATTTAATCTTCACATTGAAATGGTTAGTGATATAGTTTTGAAATTTTTTTAAGGCTTCTAGCACCCTATCTTTAGATTGCAGCAAAGTGATCCATGTGTATTTAGACTTTTCATCTATAAATGTCACAAAGTATTTATGCTATTCTCTAGATGTACATGGAGCTGTCCACACATCAGAATGAATTAAGTCAAAGCAATGATCATAGATGGCTCTTGATTTAGGAAACATAGTTCTACAATGTTTTCCTAAGATACAAGCCTCACAAGCACTTTTAAAAGAGATACTAGGCAACAGGATGTTCAAGGCATGAGAATGAGGATGTCCTAATCTAGCATGCCATATTACATCTTTAGGGAATTCAGAAACAGAATGAAAAGCATTAGATAGATCAGTCGCTGGTCTTCTGTCCTCAAGAAAGTACAAGTCTCCCTTGGTAACAACTTTGCCAAGCAACCTACTAGAATTAATATCCTGAAAGTACACACTGTTAGGCATGAAAGTAACTTGACAATTGAGATCATTAGTGACTTTCTTGACAGATAATAAGTTTGAAGCAAAGGTGGACATGTAAAAAGCTTTAGAAACTCTATCAAACAGTTTTAGATCACCCACACCCTTTATTGGAATTTTATCTCCATTTGCTATCATCACATTCCCTAAGGCTGGTTCTATGTTTTTAATCAGATTTAAATCACTTATCATGTGATGGGAAGCACCAGAGTCTATAACTAAAGGCTTAGCTGATTTTAAAACATTTAAAGAACTACTAGTTATGTGAGAAGCATTAAGAGAGATTCCAAGGGTTTTAGATATACCAGATTCTCTCAAGGCTTTGATGAGAGCATCCAAGTCAGACTTCTTGATGGTCTCATCCAGGTTGGCCCTTGGGGTAGCATACACTGATGTGGAGGCCATAGCACTTCCTACGCCATTATTGCTTATTCCCATAGGTGTGGTGTTGTTGGATTAGCAACATCAGCTGAGAAGTTAGCTCTTGCATCCTGGTACTGAGGGCGAGTCTCTCTGAACTTGTTTGGCTTCAGATGAGGATGAAGGATCCAGCACTTGTCCGTCATGTGGCCCTTATTCTTGCAATGATCACAGACCAAGACATTCTTCTCATCTTTTTTGTAAGCTGCCTTGTTTGCCACGGCCTCTTCAGCCTGGTGAGCCATACTTAGGTCTCCTTTGCTTCCAAACAAGCCCACTGAGCCTTCCTCCTTCTGGATTTGAGCACACATTTTATCCAGGTCAGGTAACTTGTCAGCTCTCAAGATGTGCTAAATCAGGCCTCCATAAGAAGGGTTGAGAGTGAGCAGTAGTCCAAACACTTTGTCCTCTTCACGCCTAGCCAAGAGGGTGACAGGGTCAGTTGTGTGCGGCCTTAGTAACTCCAGCTCTGATACCATGTTGAATTGTATGAATTAAGAGAGTGGTTTATCAAGAACAGAGATTAAATATCAAGGAGAGGAGATATTATGAGTTTCAAAGAGAGAGAGAGAGAGAGAGAGAGAGAGATTGTATTCGACACTTAAAGAGACAGAGATGCAAAGAGGAACATATTTTCCTTACCAAATTCAGAACCTATTACAAGCTTATTTAAAGACCAACAAGGTCACAAGTAGACAAAGAGGAAGTAATAAACAAATGAGAGTTAGTACAAGGGAAAGAATAAACAATTGGGGAGAGATCTGGTCGGTCTGGCTCGCCCAGCCTTGTTGAAAGCGACAACACCTAACGGTCCATTCTCCCCATTTCTCTCTTAAGCCACCCGTGACTCCTCTCCAACGTCTCTCTTTCCTTTTGTGTCGACATACTCCACACTTCTGGCTTGTTTAAACTTTCTTCTTGAATAAACAAAGCCCTTTCCTTGTCTTGCAAGCCACGCTAGGTCATGATCTCATTTTGTACGGACAACATCACTTTGATCATTCCACAATGCTTGTCTTGCCTTGTTCTACTCGTTCATGTCTTTGATAGCATAATAGATCTCCATTATTCTCTTCATGTTTAACAGTAGCTTGTGGAGCAAGTCTGTACAAAACAGAACCAAATTGGCTTCTCTTGATGAACTTATCCTTGGATAGTCAATCAACTTCATCTTCTGGTCATTCCTTTATTTATTTCAATACTCCCCCTCAAGCTTGACCATAGGAGATCCTTGGGCAAGCTTGGAACTGAGAGCACTTGCCTCATAAAAAACCTAAGTGTGGAAAACCTCATGGGAGAAAACCATCACTTAGGGAAAAAGAGTGCAATTACCCTCAGCCTAGGGATTGGCCAGTGAGTCTAAGGAGTTTAAGATGATTTTGAAGGACTCCTTAGACTATGGATCATGGCCTTACTTCAATGGCAAGCAGGCACCAATGCCTTCCTTGCTTCACACTCATCACACCTTTGAGCTTCTTCTTGTGGTCAGAGCTTGTCTCCCCCTTTCTTCTGGCTTCTTGCCTTCATCATGGGTTGAGTCCAAGCCTGCCTTGTTCATAAGCTCAATAGGTACCTGATTCAAACAATGCACAAACACATGCATCAATTCTCAAGGGGTAAACCTATTTATTCATAAGAATCAGTATAGATTTAGGTACTTCCCTTGCATAAGTTTCTGAAGAATGGACATTGGATTCTCATATTTAAAACCCCTCCTCAAGCTTGACCTGGGAATGAGAGTATGTGGTCAAGCTTAGAAGATGAGAGCCCATGATGATCACCATGCATTGAGACAACAGCCCTCTTAACTTGAAGCTTCATCAACCAGGTACAAGCACACATGCTCTGGGCTGATTCATAGCTTTCCCAATGAAGGTAACTGTTCTAACTCCTTTTTAGAAGCTGATCCATAGCTTCCCAACCAGAAGGTAACTGTTCTAACTCCATGCCTTGGGCTGATTCATAGCTTTCCACTCAGCTTGACTCTCCACCTGATCTTGTCACGTAGTCTCTGGTGGCCATGTGTTCTAACACCAAGTTGTTGCTGTCCTTGTTGAATTCTTCTTGCAATGGATTCTAGACAGGCCAAGGAAGCTCATTTATACCATACAACCACCTGAAGAAGCAAAGCAATCTTCTCCTAACCTGCCTTTAAAACTGTTTGAGATGAAAGAAGAGACTGCAGCAGAACAGAGCGAGATAGAACAAAATATTGAATCAGAATCAACCATTCTTTGTAAAGGAGACTACTTGGAAAACCATCTGAAACAAGAGTCTTTTTTACCCACTGTTGCAGCTGGACAGGAAGGAGAAACACAAGTTATCAGTGGGCACGTTCCTGATCAAACAAATAAAGAAGAGGGAGTGCTTAGAGAGTCATCTACAGCTTCTGAATTGGTGCTTGCTTTGGTTGATCAAGGTGATAACTGGTGTAGCCATGAGAAGGGACATTGAAGAGGAGCTGATTGAGTCTGATGAGGGAGAGCTGATTGAACCTGAGCAAGGGGATAAAGGTGCTACCAAAGAGACTGCCTTAGAAGAGGAACTTGTAGCTGATGATACTGAAGTGAACCTGAGCAAGAGAGACCTATCCAGTGAGCTAGCCAGCGTGTGGAGTGCACCAGTTACTAGATCAAGGCTGAGAGCACAAGCAAAGAGTCTCCAAGACCTGCTCAAAACCGTGGAGCTTGAATCAAAAGGAGAAGTCCAAGACAAACCAGCTTGTTGGTTCAATTTAATTTCAATGTAATTGGGTTGGATTTTATTTGGTTTTCATTTAATTCAAACCAAAGACAATTAGGATTAGTAAACCAATTTTAATTGGGATTAGGAGAGCTTGGCGATTTGGTTTAGTTCTCATAAACCAAATTGGTTTAGGATTAGGGTAGACTCGTTTTCTTTCTCCTTTAAGTTTACGCAGCTGAACACAAAGACTTTCAACTTTGAATCTAAGAATTTTCCAGCAGCTTTGCTTGCCTTTTTGTCATGCTTTCTCTTGTTAGCTAAAGGAACATTGATCTCACCTAAAGGAAGGAATTACTTGTGAAACCATCTTAGACAATACAAGGTGATCTTGTGTCTTTGAGTAGCAAACCATCTCTGTCGCCATTCCATAGGCTCAGGGAGACGTCCATTGTCCAGCAGAGTGCTAGTAGCCTCCAAGGACATCCCTCTTTCATTCCCCTTCAAGTGATCCAAGAGCAAAAGCCATACCCAGGCTGCACCAAGTGGTATCAGAGCCACTTGAAGGTTAGGGTCTGCGATTTGCTACTCAGATCAATCATTCCATCTAAAAACTTCTCTTATCTTTCTATCTGTTGTAAGCCAGCTGAGCCAACCCTGGTAATTAAAAAAAAAAAAAGAGATCTCTGATCCAAATAAAAAAAAAATATGTAAAAAAGCTGAAGAGAAATCCATCTAGCTGAAGAGTAATCCAGCTCAGGGTGGTAAAGTCAGCTGGTGCCTAAATCTCTTAATACTCTCTATCTTTTTCATTGGGGTTTTAGTTCTAGATCTTAGGTGTAGGGCTTTGAATCTTAACTGAACTTGAGAGAGAAGCAGAGACTTGGCGGCTGAAAACTGAGTGAGAGAGAGCTTTGTTTTCTGTTTCTTTGTCTTTGCTAACTTGTCTTTCAGGAACAATGGCTGAGGAACACCGAGAAGGAAAGGAAATAGATAAATCGGCCGCTCAGCAAATCAACCTCAACCAAGTCCAATTTGAGGCCATGATGGCTGAGATCACTAGAAGAATGCAAGCCTCTTACAACCGCGCTCAACAAGCTAATGAGAATTTACTTGATGATGATGCAGGACAAGAGAGAGGAGCTGCTGTTGGAGCTGAGAGAGCACGCATTGGGCCTAGAAGGGGACCAGGAGTTGTAGTTGGAGGTCATAGGATCTATGGTGAACAAGTACAGGAGGATTCAGCTGATGAGAGTGATGATGAATCTCAAGCTAGCCAACACAGTAGACTCCATAACCGCAGACGACCAGCAGCTGACAACCTAGGCAATCTCAAGCTGAGAATACCTCCATTCCATGGCAAGAATGATCCAGATGCCTATTTGGAGTGGGAAAAGAAGATAGAGTTGGTTTTCAATTGCCAGCAGTGTACTGAGGAGAGGAAGGTCAGATTAGCAGCCACTGAACTTTGTGGTTATGCTATCAACTGGTGGGATCAGATTGCTACTACTAGGAGGCGCAATGGAGAGCCTCAGATAGCATCCTGGTTTGAGATGAAAACTGTGATGATGAAGAGGTTTGTACCTACTCATTATGGACGAGATCTCCACCAGAAGTTGAGAAGGCTTTCTCAAGGATCCAAGAGTGTAGAGGATTATCACCAGGAGATGGAGACACTTATCTTGAAAGCTGACTTGAATGAAAGTGCTGAGGCAACTATGGCTAGGTTCCAAGGAGGTTTAAACAGGGACAACCAAAACAGATTGGAGCTGCAAGAGTATGATGACATGGATAATCTGCTGCACAAAGCCATTCTGATTGAGCAACAAAACAAGAGGAAGAGCTCTACCAAGTCTCCATACGGCCATCCTTCAAAATCAGTGTACTCCTAGGATGATAAGTCATCTGATAAGCCAAAGGAGGGGTCTTCATCAGCGGAAGCAAGGCGAGATGACATGGGAAAGGAACCAGCAACAGCCACTAAGTCCAGGAATGTCAAGTGCTTTAAGTGTCATGGGTTTGGACACTATGCTAATGAGTGTACCAACAAGAAGGAGATGATCATTCTAGCTAATGGAGAAGTGGTTTCTGAGGATGAGGAATCTGATGATGAAGGCGTGGAGTATCCTGTCCGAGGAGAGTTGCTAGTCACTAGGAGACTTCTCAATGCTCAGCCTAAAGCCAAAGAGGATGATCAAAGAGAGAACCTGTTTCACACCAGATGCTTAGTCCAAGACAAAGTTTGCAGCTTGATCATTGATGGAGGAAGCTGTACCAATGTAGCACGTGAGGAACTGGTGGAAAAGTTGGGCCTTGAGGTGTATAAACATCCCAAACCATATTGACATGAAGACATGATCAGGATATGAGAAGAAGAGACTATGAACATAAAGACATGACCAAGAGAAGATAAGAAGAAGAAGAATGCACTTGGACGAGTAAGGGGAAGTTGTGGTCCGTACAGTTGTACGGATGAACCAAACTGACCTAGCTTGACTTGGAAGCCAAGCCTTGATATTAACTTGAACAAGAAGAGCTTTGGAGACTTAGGAGACCGTTGGAGATGTCGGCAAGCAAGTGGAAATGGTTTGAATATTAAAATGGACAAGATCACATGTTCCACTTAAGGAAGCAAGCCGTTCATGACCAGTCACTGTCCCTCGGCCAGAGCTCCTTTCTTTTATTCATTTCTCACTCATGACTTGTATCTATATAATACTCTTGTAGGCACTCAGTTCTGATTAAGGAAATAAACTCCTTCATTATTCTTCTTACTCTCTCTCGACACAAATAACAATCTCTCTCTCTCTCTCTTTGGTTTCAGATCAAACACACTCTCTCACTCTTGTTCTTGAGTGTTCTTCACTCTGTTCTTGATAAAACTTACATGGTATCAGAGCTTCTAAGCTCCTGAACCTAGTTTCTCTTCCGCAGATCTCTTATACTCTCTTATACTCTTCATTTTATACTCTCTCCATTTGCGCAAGAACACTCTATTACCCTCTGGTTTATAGCTAACCAAGATGGAGCAAAGCAAGACCGTGGTACTTCCAGAGACTCTAAAGGGGTCCAACTACATCGTCTGGTAAAGATTGACTAAGAATGCCCTTGGTGGAAGAGGTTTATTGTCCCATATCACTTCAAGTGAGGCGCCAAAGCAAACCAGCCAAGGAGAAGATGGAAAGGAGCTGGTGGTGGTAGATGAAGACAAATGGAGTCAAGAAGACCTCATGGTGCTCTCTATCCTTCAAAGCTCCCTTGATACTCCTCTCATGGAGTCATACTCTCACTGTACCACAGCAAAGCAGCTGTGGGACACGCTTCAAAGGGTTTATGGGAATACATCAAACCTGAGCCGTGTAAATGAAGTGAAGAAGGCTATCAGCTGCTTGAACCAAGAAGATATGGACTTGAACCGCCACTTTGGGAAGTTCAGTGCTCTATGGTCAGAGCTTGAGATGCTAAGACCACACACTGCTGATCCAGCTGCCTTGGAAGAAAGGCGTGAGCAAGACAAAGTATTTGCCTTGTTGCTGACTCTCAATTCCAACTATGGGGATCTCATTAAGAACATCTTAAGAGGAGAGAAGTTACCTACCCTGGATGATGTGTGCAACCAGATTCAGAAGGAGATGGGCTCAGTGGGACTCTTTAGTGGAAAGGGTGAGTTAAACATGGCACATCAAGCTGAAGCAGCCTCCGCAAACAAGGCCTTCGCCAAACAGGACAATAGGAGGCCATTCTGTGGACACTGCAAGAAGGAGGGACACATGAAGAACCAGTGTTGGATTCTTCACCCACATCTCAGGCCACCATCCAGATTCAGCCAAGCAAGAGCACATGAGGCTGCACAGCATGCTGGTCAGCAATGAAATCAACTCATGCGCCCAGCTGGTGATGGAAGGGCTATGATCTCCACTACCAATGTAGGCGGTTCCTCTCAGGCTGCTCCAGAGGATGCATTCATCCGCAAGTCAGACATTGAGGCCTTGATCAAGGCTCTCAATGCAAATTCTGGTAACACTAGGAATAATTTTTTAAATATATCACCTAGTGCTAAACCAACCATTGATAATTGATTCAGGGACTTCTCATCATATGATTAAGGATTCTAATCTTATTAGCAATGTTGAACCTGAAGTTTTGTGAGAATAAAGGAGATATTCAAGAGAGAAACATTGTAATTAAAAGAGAGAGAGAAGTGGTGTAGCCATGACCAGAGACAAGGAGGAGGAGCTGAGTGAAAGTGATGAGGAAGAGCCAATTGATGAACCAAGTGAAGAGATGACCTTAGAAGAAGGGAGTGAGGCTAATGATATTGAAGAGAACCAGCACCAGAGAGATGTATCAAGTGGACTAGCCAATGTATGGAGTGGACCAGTGACTTGATCAAGACTGAGAGCACAAGAGAAGAGTCTCCATGCCTTGCTCCAAATCGTGGGGGTTGGTCCAAGGAGGGAAGATCAAGATAAACCAGCTTGTTGGTTCAATTTAATTGCAATGTAATTGGGCTGGGCTTATTTGGTTTTCATTTAATTTAAACCAAGACAATTAGGATTTTTTATTAAACCAATTTCAATTGGTTAGGACTAGAATTAGAATTAAACCAGCCTGGTTTACTTCTTAGGGTTTTGGGCGACTTTTATAGCTAAGGGGGACGCCTTTTGTTTCTTCTCAACTTTGAATCTAATAATTTACAGCAGCTTAGCTTGCTCTTGTCTCTTGCTTTCTCTGTTCAGCTAAAGGAACATTGATCTCACTTAAAGGAAGGAATTCCTAGTGAAACCATCTTAGACAATACAAGGTAATCTTGTGTCTTTGAGTAGCAAACCATCCTTGACGCCAACCATAAGCTCAGGGAGACGACCACAGTTCAAAGGAGAGCTAGTAGCCTCTTAGAACAACCCTCTATCCATCCACCTTCAAGTGATCCAGAGTTTAAGCCATACCCAGGCTGCACCAAGTGGTATCAGAGCCTCTTGGAGGTTTAGGGTTTGATTTTCTTAACCTAAGTCACGACTTCCGTCTACTATCCAGCAGTCTTCTATGTTACTTTATAGAAAAAATGAAGAGAAGGCTAAACAACCAGCAACAAGGGAGCTGTTGCAAAGAGGAGAAAAAGTTATCCAGATTCCACCCTTCTATGGAGAGTTTGATCCAAATACATATCTAGAATGGGAAAGGGGTATGGATTTCGTTTTTCACTGCCATAGGTACACAGCAGAGAAGCAGGTTCAGCTAGCAACTACTGGATTATGTGGGTATGCATTTTATTGGTGGCATCAGCTTGCTAACCATAGGAGACACATTGGAGAGTTTCAAGTTTCTTCTTGGTATGAGATGAAGGCTGTCATGAAGAAAAGGTTTGTAGCCAAGAAGTATGGTCAACTTGACTTGGAAAGGTTACAGAGCCAATCAAGGTCAGTTAGGGCACGCCCTAGAACATCCAGAGATGAGCCAAAGATTTGTTATGGTCGTGGAGATCAAAAGAGAACTCATCAATTTGGTTATTTGCACAGCCAACAATTCCAAGATGTAAAGAGGCAGGAGATCCAAGAAGAAGTCAATGCTTTGGTACAAGATCAGCAAAGGAGGCCAGATTGTGATACATTGAAAACCCCTGCCATAAAACCACCTGAAGAAGCAAAGCAATCTTCTCCTAACCTGCCTTTAAAACTGTTTGAGATGAAAGAAGAGACTGCAGCAGAACAGGGCGAGATAGAACAAAATATTGAGTCAGAACCAACCATTCTTTGTAAAGGAGACTACTTGGACAACCATCTGAAACAAGAGTCTTTTTTATCCACTGTTGCAGCTGGACAGGAAGGAGAAACACAAGTTATCAGTGGGCACGTTCCTGATCAAACAAAGAAAGAAGAGGGAGTGCTTAGAGAGTCATCTACAGCTTCTGAATTGGTGCTTGCTTTGGTTGATCAAGGTGATAACTTTAAGACTTTAACTTGTGAGTTACTGATCAGACCTATGGTATATCTTCAGCTCAGTTTAGTGGAACATCTGAGAGTTTTTAATGGCCTGCAACAAGTTGTTTTTGAACCAGGAGGAAGATTGTGTGTGTTTAGAAAAAGTCACAAAATCCTGGAACATAAAGCAGCAGCCTTCAAGCTTAATTTGCATACTTCATTCACTCTTGAAGAACATGATTTGTGGTCAAATCCTTTTGAAGGGAGAGAGGACTGTGTGATCCAAACCAGCTGCTATGGCAAGGTTAAGGAGAGAAAGGCGTGGCTATATGCTGTAGACAATGACTTGCAAACTTGGATACATCATCTCAAGCAAGAACAACTTGTTATGCATGCTGAGAACAGACCAAATCTTGAGTGGAACTATGGAGATTGTTCCACACGACCACCAGACAATCTAAAGGGGTTCTTTCAGGATCAGAATGGAGCCTTTCTGGGTTCTTATGAGGCTAGGCTGAGAGTATATGCACACAAGTCTATGAGGAACACGTGGATTGAATACAACTGGAGAGAAGCAGTCAGTTTCAAGCTCAACAGAGTGGAGAAACCATCTGCTTTAGAAGCTGTTTGTATTGAGCAAAGTTCCAAGATGATGCTGAGACATGAAGAAGGATTGCAATACTTTGTGTTTGACCCTGGAGAGACTCAATTTGTGATGATATTTCTGATTGCCAAGCCAGGAACATTAGAGTTAACTGATCATGGATATATTTATTTACAAGACTTGGATTTGAGGTCAAATCCTTTTAAAGGAGGAGGGGATGGTGTAGCCATGACCAGAGACAAGGAGGAGGAGCTGAGTGAGAGTGATGAGGAAGAGCCAATTGATGAACCAAGTGAAGAGATGACCTTAGAAGAAGGGAGTGAGGCTGATGATATTGAAGAGAACCAGCACCAGAGAGATGATTCAAGTGGACTAGCCAATGTATGGAGTGGACCAGTGACTAGATCAAGACTGAGAGCACAAGAGAAGAGTCTCCATGCCTTGCTCCAAATCGTGGGGGTTGGTCCAAGGAGGGAAGATCAAGATAAACCAGCTTGTTGGTTCAATTTAATTGCAATGTAATTGGGCTGAGCTTATTTGGTTTTCATTTAATTTAAACCAAGACAATTAGGATTTTTTATTAAACCAATTTCAATTGGTTAGGACTAGAATTAGAATTAAACCAGCCTGGTTTACTTCTTAGGGTTTTGGGCGACTTTTATAGCTAAGGGGGACGCCTTTTGTTTTTTCTCAACTTTGAATCTAATAACTTACAGCAGCTTAGCTTGCTCTTGTCTCTTGCTTTCTCTGTTCAGCTAAAGGAACATTGATCTCACTTAAAGGAAGGAATTCCTAGTGAAACCATCTTAGACAATACAAGGTAATCTTGTGTCTTTGAGTAGCAAACCATCCTTGACGCCAATCATAAGCTCAGGGAGACGACCACAGTTCAAAGGAGAGCTAGTAGCCTCTTAGAACAACCCTCTATCCATCCACCTTCAAGTGATCCAGAGTTTAAGCCATACCCAGGCTGCACCAAGAAGTGTGGACGAGATTGTAGAGAGAGAGAGAGAGGATTGAGGAATCTGTTTCCTTAGAATTAATCAGTGTGTGAAACATAGTTTAAATAGAGTTTACAAGATGAGATAGTACAAGTAAGAAAGATTAAACAAAGGAATGATTAAAATAAGGGGCTCTGGTCGAGATCAGGTCTGGATGGTGAGAGTGACCTCTCACAAACGGCTCCAAGCATATATGGAACATGTGATCTTCCTATTTTAATATTCTGATTTGTCCTGGCTTGTCTCCAACGGTCTTGTGCACTCTTAGAGACCAACTTGGTTGACATCCATCTCCTTTTACTTGTCATCCACGGTAAGGTAGGTCATATATATATAAACTTGCCTCCATGTTGTTTTACGGACCAGGAAGATCACACTCGCCCAATACACTTCAATCTTCTACTCCTTGTTCTTCTTCACATGACTTCATCTCCATACTCTTTATTTAATGCTTCCATGTCAACACTCCCCCTCAAGCTTGACCATAGGGACTGGTCAAGCTTGGAAACCATGAAGCATTCCCTCATTAAAACCTTTAGCTTGGAAAAATCACTTGGGATAAAAACCAAGCCAAGGAAAAAGAGTAGAACACTTCATGGCTAAGAGGATCAGTGACAAGTGAGGTCTATGAGTCCAAGCTTAGGATGAATGAACTCACGAACCTTGCTGCTGGCTGCCTTGGTAAAGATATCAGCTAGTTGATCTTCACTTCTAGTGTAGCATGGAAGAATCACTTGCTGCTCTACTGCTTGTCTCACTTTGTGGCAGTCCACTTCTATGTGCTTTGTCCTCTCATGAAAGAATGAATTGGATGCAATGTGTATTGCAGCCTGGTTGTCACAATGCATAGTCATTGGTGTGTTGATCTCGATCCCCAAGTCTCTTAGCAGCCCCTTGATCCATATAAGCTCACTTGTGAGCTTTCTCATTGACCTATACTCTGCCTCAGCACTTGAACAAGACACCACCTTCTGCTTCTTGCTCTTCCATGTGACCAGGTTCCCTCCAATGAAGGTGCAATAGCCTGTGGTTGACCTCCTATCAACCCTGTCCCCAGTCCAATCAGCATCACAATACCCTACAACTTCAGTACTCTTGTTGCATGCCATCCAAACTCCTTGTCCCGGCGCCTCTCTCAAGTATCTCAAGATCCTCTCCACCATGTTTCAATGATGCACCTTATAAGCTCCCATGTGTTGACTCACTTGGTTCACATATATCGGGCCTGGTAATGGTTAGATAAATGAGCTTGCCCACCATTCTTCTATATTTCTTGGTATCACCATATGGAGTAGATTCATACTCCCCCTCTCGCAGCACCTTGTAGCCTTCTTCCAATGGAGTCTTGGCCTGTCTGCTCACAAGGTTTCCTGCCTCATTTAAAATATCAAGTGTGTACTTCCTTTGTGATAGAAATAGCCCTTCTTTAGAGCGGCAGATTTCAATCCCAAGGAAGTACTTCAACTCTCCCAAATCCTTGATATCAAAAGCATTTTTGAGAAAGGTTTTAGTTGAGAGGATACCTTCCTTGTTGCTACCAGTGATGATGATATCATCCACATAGACCAAGGTGACCACGATACCTTGCTGGCTTATTAACGTGAAGAGGGTGTAATCAGCTTCTGACTTTACAAATCCTCTCCGATTTAATGTAGTGCTCAGCTTATGGTACCAGGCTCTTGGAGATTGCTTCAAGCCATAAATTGCCTTATTTGATCTGAGAACATTTCCTGGTTTAACCATGCTTTCAAGGCCAGGGGGTGGTCTCATGTACACTTCATCTTCTAGCTCTCCTTGAAGAAAGGCATTCTTCACATCCATCTGCCATAAATCCCACTCAAGGTTGACAGCAAGTGACAAAAGAATCCTTATAGTATGCAGCTTGGCCACTGGAGCAAAAGTGTCTAGGTAATCTTCACCATAGACTTGAGTGTATCCCCTAGCAACTAGTCTTGTCTTTTTCCTTTCTGGCTTTCCATTAGCCTGATACTTGATGGTGAATATGAGTCTACTTGTAACTACCTTCTTGCCTTTGGGGAGCTCACTTTCAAACCATGTTTCATTCTTGATCATGGCGCCTATGTCATCTCCAACAGATGCCTTCCACTCCTCATGTTGCATAGCTTCTTCATAGGTTTTTGGAATGTACTCCTCATCCAATTCACTGATGAAGACTTGATGCTCTTCTGGATATTTTGCAAGAGAGCATACTGCACTGGTTGGGTGAGCTACTGCTTCAGCATTGAAGTAGACTCTTGTGTTGATCCAGTTTGAAGCTGGTTTCCTGATCCTTGTACTCCTTCTCAATGGCTGTATTTGATCAGGTTCATTGTTTGGCACCTCATCTAAAGTCTCAGCTTCTGATTGCATCTCAGCTTGATCATGTAATACTGAGTTCTCTTCAGGTTGAGCTTGCGCAGGTTGCTCATTGTTTCCACTGCCCCCCTCATGATCAAGGTGAGATACTCCAACATCTTCTACTGTCTCATCTACAGCTTGTGTGGGTACCTTCCTGACCTTCTCTGGTGCATCTGGTAGACTGATCCCAAGTCTTTCCATTAAGACTCTCAGGTTGTTAGCTCTGCCTGAGGCTGATTGAGATAGATCTTTGAGTTCTCCCCAGCTCTTCTCATCATAATAGCCTCTTTCATCAATGAACTTGACATCCCTGGATACTAGAACTCTCCTGGTGTCTGGATTGTAACACTTGTATCCTTTCTGATGTGTTGAATACCCAATAAACATTGCCTTTGTGCTTCTGGCCTCTAGCTTGTTCCTTAGTTCTCCTGGTACTAAGACAAAGCAAACACGACCAAACACACGCAAATGATCTATGGATGGTTTAGTCTTGTTCAATACCTCATATGGTGTGGCATCATGAAGTACTCTGGTGGGAGTGCGGTTGATAAGGTAAGTGGCAGTGACAACTGCATCACCCCAAAACCTCTTAGGTACATTTCCATGTAACATCATGCTCCTGGCCACCTCCATCAAGTTCCTGTTCTTTCTCTCTGCCACACCATTTTGTTGGGGTGTGTAGGGACAGCTAGTTTGTTTTATAATCCCTTGAGCAGCTATGTATTGTTTGAAGGTTGTGCTAGTGTATTCACCACCATTATCTGATCTAAGAATCTTTATCTTGACATTAAAATGGTTAGTGATATAATTTTGAAAATTTTTAAAAGCTTCTAGCACCCTATCTTTTGATTTCAGCAGTGTGATCCATGTATACTTAGATTTCTATCTATAAATGTCACAAAGTATTTATGCTGTTCTCTAGATGCACAACGGGCAGTCCACACATCAGAATGAACTAGATGAAAGCAATTATCATAGATGGTCATTGATTTAGGAAACACATTCTTACAATGTTTTCCTAAGATACAAGCCTCACAATCACTTTTAAAAGAAATACTAGGCAGGATGTTCAAGGCACGAGAATGAGGATGTCCTAATCTACCATGCCATATTACATCTTTAGGGAATTGAGAAACAGAATTGAAATAGCAAGATAAATCAGCTACTGGCCGGGTGTCTTCAAGCAAGTACAAGTCTCCCTTGGTCACACCTTTGCCAAGCAACCTACTAGACTCAGTATCCTGAAAGTAAACCTCATTAGGAGTGAATGTAACATGGCAGTTTAGATCATTAGTTGCCTTTTTAACAGAAACCAGGTTTGAAGCAAAGGTGGACATGTAAAAGGCTTTAGACACTTTATCAAAAAATTTCAGTTCACCTATACCTCTTATTGGAATTTTATCACCATTTGCTATCATCACATTTCCTAGAGCTGGTTCCACATTTTTAATTAAACTAGAATCACTAATCATGTGGTGAGAAGCACCAGAATCAATAATTAATGGTCTAGTATTTTTAAAAATGTTTTTAGAGCTATCAGCAGTGAGACAAGCATTGTGTGAGAAACCAAGAGTTTTAGGAATACCAGAGTTTTCTTTCAAGGCCTTGATGAGAGCATCCAAGTCAGATCGCCTGATAGTCTCATCCTGGTTGTTCCTTGCTGTGGAATACATTGATGTAGAGGCCATGGCACTTCCCCCACCATTGTTGTTGGAGCACATTGAGCTTGGAGTCACTGGTTCAATTCCATCAGTGTAGAGATGAGCTCTTGCATCCTGAAAGTGTGGCTCCTTGAACTTGTTTGGCTTCAGATGAGGGTGGAGAATCCAGTACTTGTCTTTCATGTGGCCTTTCTTCTTGCAATGGTCACAGATCAAGACCTTCCTCTCATCTTGCTTGTAAGCTGCCTTGTTTGCCACTGCTTCCTCAGCCTGGTGAGCTATGGTTAAGTCTCCTTTGCTTCCAAATAGCCCCATAGACCCTTCCTCCTGGATTTGCGCACACACATCATCAAGGTCAGGTAACTTCTCAGATCTCAAGATGTTGATAAGGCCTCCATAGGATGGGTTGAGAGTCAGAAGCAGCCCAAACACGTTATCCTCCTCACGCCTAGAGTTCAAGGTATCAGGGTCAGTGGTGTGAGGTCTGAGTAGCTCCAGCTCTGTCCAAAGAGACCTACACTTGCCAAAGTGAGGTTGGAACTCTGTATCTCCTTGGCTGAGAGCATTGATAGCTCTTTTTACTTCAAATACTCTGGTGAGGTTGGATTGATTTCCATAAACCTTGTAGAGAGTATCCCATAGCTGCTTGGTGGACTCACGGTATGAGTAAGACTCCATAATTGCTGGGTCAGGTGAGCTTAAGAGGGCTGTGAGCACCATGAGATCCTCCTTACCCCATTTGTCTTCATCAGCTACCACCATCTCCTTTCCATCTTCTCCTTGGACAGTCTGTTTTGGAGCTGTTGTAGTTGAGATATGACTCCATAAACCTTTTCCTCCAAGGACATTCTTTACCATCCTGGCCCATAAGAGATAATTAATACCTTTCAAAGTCACAGGAATGGTTAGAGATCTGTTGTTGTCCATCTTTAATTCGCCAGGAACTCAAGAACAGAAGTATGAGTTTTGAAAAACAGAATGAAGAACACCAAGAACAGAGAAAGAAACAGAACAAGAATTAAGAACAGAGTAATGCTTGTTTGCGGAAGTGAATAGGTTCCAGAGCTTTGATGCTCTGATACCATGAAGTTTTGTGAGAATAAAGGAGAGATTCAAGAGAGAAACATTGTAATTAAAAGAGAGAGAGAAGTGTGGACGAGATTGTAGAGAGAGAGAGAGGATTGAGAAATCTGTTTCCTTAGAATTAATCAGTGTGTGAAACACACTTTAAATAGAGTTTACAAGATGAGATAGTACAAGTAAGAAAGATTAAACAAAGGAAAGATTAAAATAAGGGGCTCTGGTCGAGATCAGGTCTGGATGGTGATAGTGACCTCTCACAAACGGCTCCAAGCATATATGGAACATGTGATCTTCCTATTTTAATATTCTGATTTGTCGTGGCTTGTCTCCAAAGGTCTTGTGAACTCTTCGTGACCAACTTGGTCGACATCCATCTCCTTTTACTTGTCTTCCACGGTAAGGTAGGTCATATATATTTAAACTTGCCTCCATGTTGTTGTACGGACCAGGAAGATCACACTCGCCCAATACACTTCAATCTTCTACTCCTTGTTCTTCTTCACATGACTTCATCTCCATACTCTTTATTTAATGCTTCCATGTCAACAGAACCTGCCTTAGGAAGTGTAGTAATTGCTAATGGAGATAGAATACCAATTAAAGGCATAGGAAATCTGAAACTGTTTGAGAAAGAGTCTAAAGCTTTTTATATGCCATATTTTGCCTCTAACTTGCTCTCAGTTAAAAAGGCCACTACTGACCTTAATTGCAATGTCATCTTTAGTCCTAATGAGGTTCATTTTCAGGATGTTGAGACTAGTAAGATGCTCGGAAAGGGTGTGAGCAAGGGGGGCTTGTATTTGCTTGAAGACACCAAACTTAGTTCTGATTTTCCTTATGCATTTAGTTCTGCTCCTGTTGTTGTTTCTGATGTTCTGTGGCATGCTAGATTAGGTCACCCTCACTCTAGAGCCTTAAGTCTGATGTTGCCTAAACTTTCTTTTGAGAATGATAGCTGTGAAGCTTGTATCCTTGGTAAACATTGCAAGGCTGTTTTTCCTAAATCAAGTACTATTTATGAGCATTGCTTTGATTTAATCCACTCTGATGTCTGGACTGCTCCTTGTGTTTCCAGAGAGAATCACAAGTACTTTGTCACCTTTATTGATGAAAAATCTAAATATACTTGGCTAACATTAATCTCATCCAAAGATAGAGTGTTAGAAGCTTTTATGAATTTTCAAAGCTATGTTACTAACCATTTAATGTCAAGATAAAAATATTTAGGTCAGATAATGGTGGGGAATTCACAAGCAATGCTTCAAAACTCACTTAGCCAAACATGGAATCATTCATCAAACAAGTTGTCCATACACACCACAACAAAATGGAGTGGCAGAAAGAAAGAATCGCCATCTCATGGAAGTAGCCAGAAGTATGATGTTCCATACAAATGTCCCAAAGAGATTTTGGGGTGATGCTGTAGTTGCTGCGTGCTATCTCATTAATAGAACTCCCACCAGAGTTCTCCATGATGTCTCTCCATATGAGGTATTAAACAAAACCAGACCCTCCATTGATCACTTGCGTGTGTTTGGATGCACTTGTTTTGTACTTATTCCAGGTGAACTAAGAAATAAGTTAGCGGCCAAGAGCATTAAGGCAATATTTATTGGGTACTCAGCCAACCAGAAGGGATACAAGTGTTATGTTCCAGACCCTAGGAGAGTGATAGTCTTAAGGGATGTAAAGTTCCTGGAATCTAAGGGCTACTATGATGAGAAAAGTCGGGAAAACCTGAAAGACCTCTCACATGCACCTTTAGATAGAGCCAACAACCTGAGAATCATCCGAGAAAGTATTGGGATAAGTCAGACAACAGGTAGAGAAGGACATCAGCCTCAAGGATCTACGCATATGGAACCTGGTTTGGAGACTTCCCACCTTGATCCTGAGGGGGGCAGTGAAACAGAACAAGCAGATCAGAGTTCTGAGCCGCATGATCAAGATGGGCAAGAAGAACAAACTGCTGAGGTTGACCAACAAGAAAGTGTAGCTCAAGATGAGGCAGATCAGCAAGAGGTTGAGATAGAACATGCGCAACCATTAAGGAGGAGCACCAGAATCAGATATGGGCCAGAGCATTGGAAGAACACAAGAGTCTACTTCAATGCCAATGCAGTAGCTCATCCAGTGCAAGCTGTGTGTTCTTTGGCTCACTATCCAGAAGAACACCAAACATTTTCATGAGCAATTTGGATCAGGAATGGATTCCAAAGAATTTTGAAGAAGCGATGGCAGATTGATGAGTTCCGGGTCAAGGAACAACCCTAGGATACTCTTGAGAGGCGAACTAGTATTGTTTTTGTGGAGATAGATTGATGAAAGATAGCGAAGGGGAATGGTGGCCGATGGTAGAGATGGATCAATGGATGATCTGCGGGAAGGATCAAACACTGAGTTGAGGTCTTAGTCCGTGAGAGGCAGCCCCACTAGTGAACAAGACCAAGGCTTATGGAAGATCACTCTTCAAGCCAAATTTGATGTCCAACAATTGAACAAAGGAATCACAAGTTGCTAAGAGATTTTGATAAACAAAAGTGATTCATTTTATTCAGAAACTTACAAAGGGTTTTTGTAGAAGAAAATGAATACAAAGCACTCTTAGAAATTTTGATAAACGAAAATAACTTAGATTAAAACTAGATGATCTTGAAGACTGAACAATTGAACAGCTTGATGTCTTCTTTGACTTGGTTTGCTTCTGATGTTGAGATTGGTTTGGTACAAACCAATCTGAGAATTGCTTCTTTCAATTGTCTTGTCTTTGATCTGGTTGTTGGCCCATTAGAGAAGAAGAATGGGTCTTGGCCTTGTGTTGTTTGGGTTGAGAAAGAAAGGTCTGATCCAAGATGCTTGTCTTTGGGTCCATCTCGTCCATCTTGCACCAAATCAGCTATAGTATCACTTCCGTCCAGCTCTCCGCGTCCAAGTGAAGTGTTCAGCTCGTCCAGCTCCTCTTCAGTGTCACTCTCCTCCAGATGGTTCAGCTCCTTAGGCGCAAGATCAGCTACTGGTTTCGCCATGATCATATCATCCCCTCCTCCTTTGAAAGGATTTGTCCTCAAATCCAAATCATCTGCATGATAAGGGATCAAGTCAGCAATATTGAAAGTAGAACTCACAGCATACTTACCTTGGAGATCAATCTGATAGGCATTGTTGTTGATTTTCTTAACAACTTGGAATGGCCCATCCGTTTTTGACATCAGCTTAGACTTTCTTTCATCAGGAAATATTTCTTTTCTCAAATGTATCCACACCCAATCTCCTGGTTTCAAGACTAGTTCACGGCTCTTCTTGTTTGCTTGCTCCTCATACTTCTTGGTCCTTTCTTCTATATTCCTTTTGACCTGTTCATGCAAGGAAACAACAAACTCGGCCTTTGCCTTGCCGTCAAGATTAGTTTGCTCACTAGGTGGTAAAGGCATAAGATCCAAAGGAGTCAAAGGATTGAATCCATAAACAATTTGAAATGGTGAGAACTTAGTAGTACTATCCACAGAATGATTATATGCAAATTCTACATGAGGAAGACAGTCTTCCCAAGTCCTGATGTTCTTCTTAATCACAGCACGCAAGAGAGAAGACAAAGTTCTATTAAATACTTTGGTCTGTCCATCAGTTTGTGGATGACAAGTAGTAGAGAATTTCAGCTTTGTTCCAAGTTTAGACCACAATGTTTTCCAAAAATGACTAAGAAACTTAGTATCTCTATCAGACACTATAGATCTAGGCATGCCATGCAAACGAACAACCTCTCGAAAGAAAAGATCATCAACTATCAAAGCATCATCAGTTTTGTGACATGGAATGAAATGAGCCATCTTTGAAAATCTATCCACAACTACAAAGATTGAATCTCTGCCTTTTCTAGTCCTAGGCAATCCAAACACAAAATCCATTGATATATCAATCCAAGGAGCATCAGGAATAGGAAGAGGAGTATACAAACCTTGAGATCGAGCTTTTGTCTTAGCTTGGGTGCAAACCACACATCTGGTGCAGATTCTTTCCACATCCCTTTTCAAAGTTGGCCAGTTGAAGTGTTCTTTCAAGGTGGCCAAGGTCTTGGCAACTCCAAAGTTCCCCATCAATCCTCCTCCATGCGCTTCCCTAACATACAACTCTCTCAAAGAACAGTTAGGTAGACAAAGTCGATTTTCATAAAAAAGAAAACCATCTACTTGATAAAACTTTCCACTGGTGTCTTTCTTGCTTTGCTCATACTGATCCTTAAAATCTTGATCATCTTCATAATAAGATTTGATTTGTTCAAAACCCAAAAGCTTAGCTTCCATAGAAGTGAAAAGAGTGTACCTTCTGGACAGGGCATCAGCCACAATGTTCTCCTTACCTTGTTTGTAATGGATCACATAAGGAAAAGTCTCCAAGAACTCCACCCACCTAGCGTGCCTTTTGTTGAGTTTGTGCTGACCCTTTAAGTGCTTCAACGACTCATGGTCTGTGTGAATAACAAACTCTTTTGGCCAAACATAGTGTTGCCAGGTCCGGAGTGCTCTAATCAAGGCATAAAGCTCCTTGTCGTATGTTGGATAGTTCAGCATTGCTCCCCTTAGTTTCTCACTGAAGTATGCTATTGGCCTTTTTTCTTGAGTCAGCACAGCTCCAATACCTACACCAGAAGCATCACATTCAATTTCAAAGGTCTTGGCAAAATCTGAAAGAGCCAGCAAAGGAGCATTAGTCAACTTCCCTTTTAGATCCTGAAAGGCATCTTCTTGAGCCTTTTTCCACTTGAAACCCACGTTTTTCTTGATCACCTCTGTGAGAGGAGCTGCAACGGTGCTGAAGTCCCTTACAAACCTTCTGTAGAAGCCAGCAAGCCCATGGAAACTCCTAACCTCGCCCGCACTCTTAGGACTTGGCCAATCTCGAATTGCCTTGATTCTCTCCTCATCCACCTTGATTCCTTGAGCTGTAACAACAAAACCTAAAAACACAAGTTGATCTGTTCCAAAAGTACATTTTTTAAAGTTAGCAAAGAGTGATTGTTTCCTTAGTACTTCTAGCACAGATTTCAGATGGTTCACATGATCATCAAAGCTCTTACTATAGATCAGGATATTATCAAAGTAAACCACAACAAATCTTCTTATAAAAGCTCTCAGAACATGGTTCATTAGTCTCATGAAGGTACTAGGTGCATTAGAAAGCCCAAATGGCATAACTAACCATTCATACAATCCATGTTTAGTTTTGAAAGCAGTTTTCCATTCATCACCTTCTTTCATTCTAATTTGGCGATATCCACTTTTCAAGTCTATCTTTGAAAACACACAAGATCCATGCAGCTCATCTAACATATCATCTAGCCTAGGGAGAGGGTGACGATACTTTACAGTGATATTGTTGATGGCTCTGCAATCTACACACATGCGCCAGCTTCTATCTTTCTTTGGCACAGGTAGGACTGGTACTGCACATGGGCTCATGCTTTCTCGGATGTGTCCCTTCTCAATCAGCTCATCTACTTGCCTTTGGAGTTCTTTGGTTTCTTCAGGATTGGTTCTGTAGGCTGGACGGTTTGGAAGTGAAGCTCCAGGGGCAAAGTCTATTTGATGTTCTATACCACGCAAAGGAGGTAGCCCTTTTGGATTCTCTTCTGGAAATACATCACCATGTTCCTGCAAAAGAAACTCAAGTTCACTCGGTAGAACCGGTGCAAGGTCAGTAGAAGACATCATAGCACCCTTAAAAACAAATAGAAGCATAGATTGCTGAAGATACAAAGCTCTTTTGTTCTCACTGGTTTTGATTGAGAGATGTGCCTCCTTCTTTTGTTTAGGAGCTGGATCCTTGTTGGCCTCTTGTCGCCTGAGTTTGAGTTGAAGCTGATCTTCATGTACTTCTTGTGGAGACAAAGGTGCAAGGACAATCTTCTTGTCTCGGTGAGTAAAAGAATGGCGGTTTGTGTACCCATCATGGATGGCCTTCTTATCATACTGCCATGGCCGTCCCAACAAGATGTGGCTGGAGTCCATGGGGAGAACATCACACACAATCTCATCCTGGTATCTCCCAATGGTTATAGGAACCATCACTTGTTCTGTGACTTTCAGCTCGCCATCTTCATTCAACCATTGCAGTAGGTATGGTCGGGGGTGTTTTCCTGTCTTCAAAGCCAGCTTTTCTACAAGAGATTCACTAGCCACGTTAGTACAACTTCCACCATCTATAATCAAACTGCAAACTTTATCATAAACAGTGCATCTAGTATGAAAAAGATTCTCCCTTTGATCATTGTCTTCTGGTTTGGTTTGAACTCTTAAGCTCGAACCAAGAAGCAACTTGTGGCTCTCCAGTCCTTCTCCTAGTTGTACACATCTGATCCATCCAGTGTAGAGCATAGCCACTGAATTCTGTTGCAGCAAGTCTGACCTTCTTGGTTTCCGAGTAGTTTTGACAATCAAACACAAGCTCCATCCTCTTTTCCCATTCTAGGTAAGCATCCGGATCATTCTTTCCACTGAATGCTGGGATCCTGAGCTTGAGGTTGCCAAGACTATCATCAGGCCTGTTTCTTGGAGCACGCCTTGTCTCAGTTCTGGTTTGAGAAGCCGCCCTACCAGACCTAGCTGATCTTACTGACTGTTCTCCATCAGTGCTTCATCCAGAAGAAGTATCTCGGTCATCTGTCTCTCCTGTGGCTATTCTTTTGCCTCTCCTCTTGCTCCTAGCATGCTTTCTAGCCTGTGAAGTCTGACCAAGAAAGTTATCAGTATTTTCATTAATTAAATTACTAGTTCTTAACCTTTTTATGATCTCAGACATCATGGCTTCCATTTGCAGTTTGTTAAAGTTAGTAGGAGCAGGATCATCAGGTTCAATGCTTCCATCCGACATGTTCCTGTTAAGAGACTTAAACAAGAAAAAAAAACTTAGCACAAATAAGAGATAGCCGAAGCCTCACTTGGTGTTTTCTCTCAACTGTTTTCTCTCAAACTTGTTTCTGTGAAGTAGTTTCAGTGATTCCAGGAGTTCAATTATCAGACAAACAAACTCAAAGCCAGAAGAAGAAATCCCAACCCCCCCCCCCAAAGAAACAGATAGAGAGAATTAAGAGTTTTTGAAATTGCAAGGGGCTTTACCACCAGAGACTGGATTTCTCTTCAGTCTGGCTGGATTTCTCTTCAGCCTTTTCAATTTCTTTTCTTTCTTTTGATCGATTTCCTTTCTTTTTTTTATAACTGGTTGGCCCCCTTGCAGGTTACAACAGATAGAAAGTGAAGAACAGAAAGAAAAATTGCAGAGAATCGCAGAAAACAGAAATCAAAAAGGTTCCCAAAAGAGAAGAGATATGAATCGACAAACCCCTTTGATCAGATGCCCTCAAGCTGCTCTGATACAAATTGATGAGTTCCTGGTCAAGGAACAACCCTAGGATACTCTTGAGAGGCGATCTAGTATTGTTTTTGTGGAGATAGATTGATGAAAGATAGCAAAGGGGAATGGTGGCCGATGGTGGAGATGGATCAATGGATGATCTGCGGAAAGGATCAAACACTGAGTTGAGGTCTTAGTCCGTGAGAGGCAGCCCCACTAGTGAACAATACCAAGGCTTATGGAAGATCACTCTTCAAGCCAAATTCGATGTCCAACAATTGAACAAAAGAATCACAAGTTACTAAGAGATTTTGATAAACAAAAGTGATTCATTTTATTCAGAAACTTACAAAGGGTTTTTGTAGAAGAAAAGGAATACAAAGCACTCTTAGAACTTTTGATAAACAAAAATAACTTAGATAAAAACTAGGTGATCTTGAAGACTGAACAATTGAACAGCTTGCTGTCTTCTTTGACTTGGTTTGCTTCTGATGTTGAGATTGGTTTTGTACAAACCAAGCTGAGAATTGCTTCTTTCAATTGTCTGGTCTTTGATCTGGTTATTGGCCCATTAGAGAAGAAGAATGGGTCTTGGCCTTGTGTTGTTTGGGTTGAGAAAGAAATGTCTGATCCAAGATGCTTGTCTTTGGGTCCATCTCGTCCATCTTGCACCAAATCAGCTATAGTATCACTTCCATCCAGCTCTCCGCGTCCAAGTGAAGTGTTCAGCTCGTCCAGCTCCTCTTCAGTGTCACTCTCCTCCAGCTGGTTCAGCTCCTTAGGCGCAAGATCAGCTACTGGTTTGGCCATGATCATATCACAGATGATGAATGGAGAGCCTCAGTAGAAGATTAGATCAGTGCCATGATTAAGAATGGTACATGGTTTGAAACTTAACTCCGCAAAGGCAAGAAAGCTGTTACAAGCAGGCTCCTCTACACAATTAAGTATTTGGCTAATGGAAAGCCAGAAAGAAAGAAGACAAGATTGGTGGCCGGAGGATTCACTCAGACCTATGGAGAAGATTACTTGGACACCTTTGCACCAGTATCAAAGCTTCACACCATCAGAATCCTACTCTCACTTGAAACTAACTTGGAGTGGGACTTGTGGCAAATGGATGTAAAGAATGCTTTTCTCCAAGGAGAGCTAGAAGATGAAGTCTACATGCGACCTCCACCTGGTATTGAAGACATGGTTAAACCAGGCAATGTACTAAGACTCAAGAAAGCTATATATGGGTTAAAGCAATCTCCAAGAGCCTGTTATCATAAGCTCAGCACTACTCTCAATGGAAGAGGATTCAACCGATCAGAGGCAGACGACACCCTCTTCACTCTCACCAGCCAACAAGGTATAGTAGTCATCCTTGTGTATGTTGATGATATCATCATCACAGGGAGTGACAAGGAAGGTATACAAACCATCAAAACCTTCCTAAATATGAGATTTTTACAAGAGATCTCAACTCAATATTCTCTGGTTATGTGATGTGATCTTGGCCAGCAATGGAACTGAAGAAATGGAACAGCTTGAACCAGAGCTTAAGGAAGTTGCAGAAAGAACCAAAGAACAGCTCAATCCTGAGGAAACAGAAGACAAGGACCTAGAAGTGCCAAGCGGCCCAATGACTAGATCAAAGCAAGCAAGATTTCAACAAGCCTTTCATCAACTCCTACACACTATCCAGGGCAGTCTAGAGTGTGCTTATCCAACTACTCTGGTCGTGATTTAAGCCATCTAAGACATTCATCAAGAGAGGTGTTGTGACTTGCACTCTTTTCCTTGGTTTGGTTTTGTCCCAATGGGTTTTCCAAACAAGGTTTTTAATGAGGCTTGGACACAACACTTACACAAAAGCCTCTTGATGAAACCCAGGCCCATTTCTATCCTAAATGTCGTCCAGCAAGGAGGAGGGGAGCCTATCAAATAAATTTGAACTTTATTCTTTGTTTGCATTTATTGTTCTGTGTGTTTCCAAGAAGCTGTGCATGTACAGTCTTCTTCTCTATATATTATGGACGAAAATCCCTCAATAAAATTATCAAACTTCTTTCTAATAAAATCTCTCTTTGAATCTGGTTTGATCAAGCTTGTTCTAAGTGTATTTCGGATCCTTGATCCTTACCTTGCAAGCAAATCTGATAGTCTGAGAGTTCATCCCGCAAGCTATTAGAAGTATCACTCAACCCACTGCTTATTTGCACCATCACAACCATTGGAGAGCATCAGGGACGTGATCATCTCAACCAGGATCACAACAAGTGGTATCAGAGCAGATCTCCATCACCAGGTTGTGTTTTTCCAGTTCTGCAAATTTTAGACTTTTCATATTCTGTTATCAGATCTGTTCTAAAGTCTAGATCTTGTTTGAAACGTGCTTATTGGGGTCAAATCTACCTAGAACAAGTGTTTAAATTGCTAAATAATCTGAGTTGATTCACGAAATTGCAGAGAAAAGAATTAGGATTCTTCATGAAAATCTGAATCTGATTATACCAGATTCAAATCTAAACTTTCTGCTATTTTATTTTTCTGTGATCTCTTTACTGGTTCTGTGTTTGGAATTTGTTCAGGAACCATGGAAGAAGAGAGCAATCAGAACAATGGAATGAATAAACTTCTACTGGAAGCATTGACTGCTCAGTTGACTGCTCAGATGTCTGCTTTGATGGATCAGAAACTAGAAAATTACCGAGCAGAGGTAGCCCATTCAGAACGTGAGAAAGCTAGGAGAAGTTCAAACCAATCTGCCTCAGAAAGCTATTATAGTCATCCCAACGGATACAATGGCACCAGAAGAAGGAGGCGTGATCAAGAAGAAAGGCCACAAACTAAAGATCCTCTAGGTGGTTTGAAACTGAAGATTCCTGAGTTTAAGGGCACAGTTGATCCAGAAGAATATCTAGAGTGGGAGAAGAAGATTGAGCTAGTTTTCAACTGCAGAGACTACACTCAAGAGTACAAACTAAAGCTTGCTCCAACTGAGTTTAAAGAGTATGCTTTGAGTTGGTGGGATAATCTGGTTACAGCGAGAAGAAGGGCTGGAGATTTTCCTGTTGAAACTTGGGATCAGCTGAAGGTGATCATGAGGAAGAGATTTGTACCGAGTCACTACCACAGGGAGCTACACTTCAAACTCAGAACACTGACTCAAGGGAGTAGATCTGTTGAGGAGTACTACAAAGAGTTGGAAATTCTTATGCTGAGAGCTGATGTACAAGAAGATAGAGAAGCAACAATGGCTAGGTTCATGGGAGGACTAAACCGAGACATCATGGACAGGCTTGAAGTTCATCACTATGTTGAGATGGAGGAACTTCTACACAAGGCAATCATGTTTGAACAGCAACTAAAACGAAGAAGTTACAAGTCTAGCTATGGAGCCAGAAAGCCACACTACCAGAAGGACGAAAAGTCCAGAGAATTCAAATCTTTCTCCAAACCTAAAGTTCAAGAACAGAGCACTAAAGGAAAGGAAGTAGCCACTGCAACCAAATCCAGAGATATTCAGTGTTACAAATGTAAGGGTTATGGACACTATGCAAGTAGCTGCTCCAACAAAAGGGTGATACTCATCAGGGAAAATGGAGAAATTGAATCAGAGGAAGAGGAACAATCTGAGTCTGAAGAAGAACGAGTGGAGATGCCATCTAAAGGAGAGTTACTTGTCACAAGAAGAACATTGAATCTGCAAACCAAGACTGTAGGAGATGAGCAGAGAGAGAATCTGTTTCACACTCGCTGTATGGTTCAAGGCAAGGTGTGTAGTTTGGTAATAGATGGAGGAAGCTGTACCAATGCCGCAAGTGAAACCATGGTGGCAAAACTAGGTCTAAAGATCATGAAACGTCCAACAGCTTACAAGTTACAATGGCTTAATGATGAAGGAGAGCTGGAGGTGAAACACCAAGTCAAGATACCATTGTCTATTGGGAAGTATGAGGATGAAGTATTGTGTGATGTCTTACCAATGGATGCTGGACATATACTGCTTGGAAGACCTTGGCAATCCGACAGAAGAACCATTCATGATGGCTTCACAAACAGATACTCGTTTGACTACAAGGGTAAGAAGACTATCTTGGTGCCATTAACACCACAGGAAGTTCATCTTGATCAGATAGCCTTGAAGAAAAGAAAAGCTTCATCAGAATCAAAGACCAAACAGCCTGCTAATCTACTGCTTCAACCAAAGGGAAGTTCCTTACCTCACTTGCTATTTGTATTTAAAGAATGTTTAAACATAGCAAAGCCAGTGCAGGATCTTCCTAGCAAATTACAGATGCTATTGCAGGAGTTCAAATATGTTTTCCCAGAAGAAGCTCCACAAGGATTGCCACCAATCAGAGGAATAGAGCATCAAATCGATTTTATTCCAGGAGCTTCACTTCCAAACAAACCAGCCTATAGAACTAATCCGTTGGAGACCAAGGAACTACAGCAGCAAGTCAGTGAACTAATGGAAAAAGGACATATCCGTGAGAGCATGAGCCCATGTGCAGTTCCAGTCTTGCTTGTACCAAAGAAAGATGGTAGCTGGAGAATGTGTGTCGATTGCAGAGCCATCAACAATATCACTGTAAAGTATCGACATCCTATACCTAGATTAGATGATATGCTTGATGATTGCATGGTTCTAGCATCTTTTCTAAGGTTGATTTGAAAAGTGGATATCACCAGATTAGGATGAAAGAAGGTGATGAATGGAAAACCGCTTTTAAAACAAAACAGGGGTTATATGAATGGTTGGTAATGCCATTTGGGTTAACTAATGCACCTAGCACCTTCATGAGACTAATGAACCATGTTCTTAGATCATTTATAGGTCATTTTGTTGTGGTATATTTTGATGATATTCTGATCTACAACAAAGACTTGAATGAGCATATTGAGCATCTTAGAAAGGTTCTAGAAGTGCTTAGGAAAGAATCCTTGTTTGCTAATCTAAAGAAATGTACTTTTGGAGCAGATAACCTTGTCTTTTTAGGTTTTGTTGTGAGTGCAGATGGAATCCATGTTGATGAAGAAAAGATCAAAGCTATCAAAGAATGGCCAAGTCCAAAGACAGTTGGTGAAGTAAGAAGCTTTCATGGTCTAGCCGGTTTTTACAGGAGATTTGTCAAGGATTTTAGTACTTTGGCTGCACCACTGACTGAAGTAATCAAGAAAAACGTGGGGTTCAAGTGGGAACAAGCACAGGAAGAAGCATTCCAAACCTTGAAAGAGAAACTCACCAATTCACCAGTTCTTTCTCTTCCTGACTTTTCTAAAACATTTGAAATAGAATGTGATGCATCTGGTGTTGGTGTAGGTGCTGTGCTTATGCAGGAAAAGAAACCAGTAGCTTTCTTTAGTGAAAAGCTTGGAGGTGCTACTTTGAACTATCCAACGTATGACAAAGAACTCTATGCACTTGTGAGAGCATTGCAAACATGGCAACACTATCTCTGGCCTAAGGAGTTTGTCATCCACACTGATCATGAGTCTCTCAAGCATCTCAAAGGACAACAGAAACTGAACAAGAGACATGCTAGATGGATTGAATTCATTGAAACCTTTCCCTATGTGATCAAGTACAAGAAAGGTAAGGAAAACATAGTTGCTGATGCACTATCTCGAAGGTATGTTCTCTTAAACACTCTTGAAACCAAATTACTTGGATTTGAACATATCAAAACTTTGTATGCCACTGATTCTGATTTTAAGGATATATATGCTTCTTGTGAGAAGTTTGGACGTGGTAAGTACTTCAAGAATGATGGTTTTCTCTTCTTTGAAAATAGACTATGTGTGCCTAACTCTTCTTTGAGAGAATTGTTTGTCAAAGAAGCTCACGCAGGTGGACTTGGAGGACATTTTGGCGTGGCTAAGACTCTGAGTGTAATGCAAGAGCACTTCTTTTGGCCACACATGAGGAGAGATGTAGAAAAAGCTTGTGAAAAGTGTATCACTTGCAAACAAGCTAAGTCCAAAGTTCAAACCCACGGTTTGTATACTCCTTTGCCCATTCCTTTGCATCCATGGCATGATATTTCAATGGATTTTGTGGTAGGATTGCCTAGAACTAAAACTGGAAAAGATTCTGTGTTTGTAGTTGTTGATAGGTTCTCTAAAATGGCTCATTTCATTGCCTGCCATAAGACTGATGAGGCTGTGAATGTTGCTAACCTGTTCTTTAAGGAAATTGTTAGACTTCATGGCATGCCTAGGACAATTGTTTCGGATAGAGACACGAAGTTTCTTAGCTTCTTTTGGAAAATCTTGTGTTCTAAGTTAGGAACTAAACTTTGTTTCTTTACTACTTGTCATCCACAGTCTGATGGACAGACTGAAGTTGTCAATAGAACATTGTCTACACTGTTGCGTGCATTGATTAAAAGGAATCTTAGAACTTGGGAAGAATGTTTGCCTCATGTAGAATTTGCTTATAATCATGCTAAGCATTCTGCATCTAAGTTCTCTCCATTTGAAATTGTCTATGGTTTCAACCCTTTATCACCTTTGGATCTAATGCCTTTACCTTTGAGTGAAAGAGTTAGCTTGGATGGACAAAAGAAAGCTGAACTTGTTAAGCAGATACATGAAAAGGCACGGATCAATATAGAAAACAAGACCAAGCTGTATGCCAAGCAAGCTAACAAAGGGAGAAAAGAAATGATCTTTGGAGAAGGATATTTAGTTTGGATACACCTGAGGAAGGACAGATTTCCTAATGAAAGAAAATCCAAACTCATGCCTAGATTAGATGGTCCTTTCAAAGTCATCAAGAAGATCAATGACAATGCCTATCAACTGGATCTCCAAGGTAAGTATAACGTAAGTTCAAGCCGCATGGGGAAGACGCATCTCTCCTCTAACGACTTCATCATTGACGTCACCAGAACAGATTTTTTCTGATCCTCTTACATAACCTCTGCTAGGGATCCTCTTGGACTCACATAAGCTAGGTCACCTTCTGGTGGACATTATTTGCAAAGAAATATGAAGATATAAGGGATGATATGACGAACATATGGAAAGACCCTTGAATTCATATCCGAGATTCCTAGATCACGAGGGGATTGTGATAAAGGGGAATCATACCGACCATAATATCCCACAGAAATTGAAGAAAAATAATGATGCATTTATCACTGCGAATACGTAAAGATTTGAGAGTTTGAAAAAGATTATGTCCTTAACGAGTAACTAACAAGCCCATTAAGGGTTGGGAGACATTTCTTGGACCCAAATCTTGAAAAATCCAATATACTTGAAGCATCAGAACACAAAGTCAGTGAGAACCTTGAGATCTTGACTCGAGATTGATCCGAACAGAGGTCGATCCTCAAGGATCAATCTCGAGCTCGATCAGAATGAGAAGTCGAGTTCAAAGTATCATGGGAACCAACAATGCTGAGTCAAAATAATATTCGCGACGGACCTCCGGAATTTGCAGCAACCACCGAGTCTCTGAGATTTTTGGGATCGCCACATCAAGAGGATGAGGAGATATCAGAGCTTCGTCAATAATATAAGCAAATGTAAAAAAAAGGTAGGACAAGAAGAAAAGGACATTCACGCTTTCATACACACATATCATCAACCTCGAGCTCTCAACTTAGACACATAAATCTTGTGCTTTAACTTTTTTGTTAGCCTAGTCTGGTTTCGATTGTCATTTAAATACCTTGTAAAACCAAAATATCAATACATAAATTCATTTCGTGAACTTAAGCTGATTAGATCGTTGTGTTTTAAAAATACAAACGCTACCAATTTCTTAGTGTGGGTTTTAGGATCATTTCTAGGTCAAGTTGTTTAGGACTTCCTGGTCCTTCTTGTGTTTGCAAGTTTCAAGTGCCTTAAATGGCAAGCTCAACTTAAGAAAAAAGAAAAAGGTAATCCAACCAATTTGACTAGGCATGTGCAATGCCGTAATGATAAGGTTTTGGCGTGTTTATGAACCTAATGTTTTAATTAAGTAGTGACTAGCGTAGGTCATTGTTTTTATTTTATTTGAGAAAAGTTCAATGCTGACGAAAGAAATAAAAACAATTGAACCATGATTACCGCATAGGTATGGCGTCATAGCGATAAGGTTCTTGCGTGTTTATTAATTAACGTAATGTTTAAATTAAGCTGGCCAGTGTGTTTAAGTTAATTTAATTTGTAACGTGCCTTTACATGATTGATTTTTTGTTTCAGAATAGTTCCATATATAATGATAACGAAATGATAATATCAACCGAAGCCAGAAACAATATAATAGCTACCCATTATGCGAATTTATTCTTGGATATATATATAGAGAAATAGGTTGGAAGTAGTTAACTTGTGAGTCTGTGATCGAACGAGTAAAAGAAAGAAAGAGTATGGAAAGAAAAGAAGAATTATGCGTTTACAAAAACCCAGATGCGCCAGTGGAGGCGCGTGTCCAAGACCTTCTCTCTCGGATGACTTTGGCGGAGAAGATCGGTCAGATGACTCAGATCGAACGCGTCGTAACTACTCATACCGTCATTACAGATTCGTTCATAGGTACATAGACACCATTTATTTTTCTTTAGTCAACGAACAAACTTTGTATCATTTAAATGTGAATATGCTAAAGTTATAACAATGAACTTGGGACTTACAGGTAGTGTATTGAACGGCGGAGGGAGTTGGCCGTTCGAGGACGCTAGGCCATCCGACTGGGTGGATATGATCGACGGTTACCAAAACGCAGCGTTGGCGTCGCGTTTGGGAATCCCTTTAATATACGGCATTGACGCCGTCCACGGCAACAACAACGTTTACGGAGCCACAATCTTCCCGCACAACGGCGGATTAGGAGCCACCAGGTCTAATCCCGATTCTCATTCTCTTTCTCTATATAAATCTTTAGAAGAGTGAGAGTTTTGGGTCTAGTAGTATTGTTGCTCCAATGGAATCAAACCTAGTATTTGAAGGACATTGGTTGTTGAATGTGTTATTTCAGTAGTGACTTAAATCTCGGTACATCTAAAATAGATGTATTCGAGTTTACTCTCTAGTTTCTTTTTTTTTTAAACCGAGTTTAATTTACGGCTTTTCACAACAGAAGGTGATAACAATGCTTAGTTGTTGTGGTATTTTGATAGAGACGCAGATCTGATCAGAAGAATTGGAGCTGCAACAGCACTTGAAGTAAGAGCCATGGGTGCACACTGGGCGTTTGCTCCTTGCGTAGCCGTAAGTTCCTTATACATGTTAAAACATTGAATGAGATAATCAGTACGGTTTAGTAAGTTTGGTTAAGCCAAGACCTCTTCGTTCTCTCTTTTCTTGTTATAGCTTATGTTTTCCTATAGGCTTTGAGAGATCCGAGATGGGGGAGATCCTACGAGTGTTACAGTGAAGATGCTAACATTATATGTGAGCTGACAACACTTGTCTCCGGCCTTCAAGGCGAGCCACCTAAAGAACACCCTAACGGTTACCCTTTTCTTGCGGGAAGGTATGTACATGACTTAATATGTGTCTTTAATAGCTTTGATGTTCATGAATTTGTTCACCATATGATAGAAACAGTGCGGTTGCGTGTGCAAAACACTTTGTTGGAGATGGTGGCACCGAAAATGGCACAAACGAAGGGAACACTATTGTGTCATTCGAAAAATTGGAGAGAGTACATCTACCTCCATATTTAAACTGTCTTGCTCAGGGAGTCTCTACTGTTATGGCATCTTACTCCAGCTGGAATGGAAGTAAACTCCACTCTGACTATTTCCTCTTGACAGAGCTTCTCAAACAGAAACTAGGTTTCAAGGTCAACCAAAAGTTTGATTGATTATGGACTATCTGAACAAGCCAGAGGTGTATGAACTGAGCTGGTCATCTTTCCTTTGATTACCAGGGATTTATCATATCAGACTGGGAAGCTTTGGACCGGCTTAGCGAGCCATTTGGTTCAAATTACCGCCACTGCATCAAGATCTCAATTAATGCTGGAATAGACATGGTAGACTCTGAAACCTCTTGCTAATGATTTACACTTTTGAGTAAGAAACGAATGAGCATTAGGTTACTAATCTATTTTATTGCAGGTAATGGTGCCTTTCAAGTACGAACGGTTCATATATGACCTAACAGATCTGGTGCAGTCAGGGGAAGTGTCAATGGCTCGGATTGATGATGCTGTTGAAAGAATACTCAGAGTGAAGTTTGTAGCTGGTCTTTTCGAGCATCCTCTCACAGACCGATCTCTATTGGGTACTATTGGCTGCAAGGTGAAATTTCTAGTAAATAGTGTCATTTGATTGGAGGGCATGATTGACTGTATTTCATGATTTTAGGAACATAGAGAATTGGGCCGTGAAGCTGTTAGAAAGTCTTTAGTTCTGCTAAAGAATGGCAAACATGTTGATAAACCATTTCTGCCACTAGATCGCAATGCCAAAAGAATTTTAGTCACTGGAACACATGCAGACGATCTTGGCTACCAGTGCGGGGGATGGACAAAGGCATGGTTTGGTCTAAGCGGAAGGATAACAATTGGTAATTTAAGCAACAGCTAGTAGTAAATGTTTTGTTGTTAGAATTTAATATGAATGGCAGCCCTGATAAATGGATCTGTTTTGGTCTGAAAATGTAGGCACGACGCTTTTGGATGCCATCAAAGGAATAGTTGGAGACCAAACAGAAATAATATATGAAAAAAATCCTTCGGAGGAATCCTTAGCCTCGAGTGAAGGCTTCTCTTATGCAATTGTTGCAGTTGGGGAATCGCCATATGCAGAGACTTTAGGGGATAACTCAGAACTCACAATACCTTTCAACGGGAGTGATATCGTAACCACAGTTGCAGTGAGAGTCCCAACTCTAATGATCTTGTTCTCAGGACGGCCTACGGTTCTTGAGCCGACAGTTCTTGAAAAGACGGAGGCTGTAATATCTGCTTGGCTGCCTGGAAGTGAAGGACAAGGAATGGCTGATGTCATATTTGGAGATTATGACTTTGAGGGAAAGTTACCAGTGAGCTGGTTCAAACGCGTTGAGCAATTGCCATTAAACGCTGATGCCGATTTATATGACCCGTTGTTCCCTCTTGGTTTTGGTCTCAATTGAATTCCGGCGGAAATTTAAACCATGTTTAACTTCACTAGCCTGGCTATATAAACATTGATCCATTACTGAACAATATATGATGGAGTTTGAGTACTATGTTTGTAATATCAAAATCAAGTGATATGAGCATGTGTCTCCCCTAAACATTATTTAAGAAGAGATTTGAAACATGTCTTTTTTACAATCACTTTCATCTTTTTTGGTGGGATTACAATCACTTTCATTAAAAAGTGACATGGCTACTAAAATTATTGATATGGCTTCTGACTAAATATGACATGCACAATTACATTAAGTGATTTATATTTTTGATAAACTTCTTAAAATATGGTAATAACTCATACATTACATTTAATGTTTATTTATATTTTTGGTAAACTTTATAGAATACGGTAATAACTTATAATTTTTTTTGTCAACAATAGTAACTCATATAGCATCATCAAAACAAATATATTCAAATATGGTATTGCAAATTTTGAAATATTCTTTATCTCTATTTTTATAATTATGAAATTTTTATTATTGAAATTTTTCAAAATTTTGTACAATTAAAAAAAAAGAAATTTATAATTTTAATCGTAAAATCATTAGTTTCATTTATATCTACAAATTTTATGAATACTGTTTAGTTTATATTTTTGACAATTGTAAAGTTTTATATCAATTTTTCAATTAACTTTATGCAAGATGATTTAATACATTTAACCAAAAATAAATAAAAATATATCTAAGATTATTATTTTAAATATATACATATATAGAGTCTTAAATATAATTTAAAATAAAAGAAATTATTTTTAATTTAATTTTCTGTTTAACTAAATCAAAATTGTATTAAAATACTTCTAATAAAATAATAATATCTACAATATTAATTTAAAAAAAAATATTTTTGAATTTTTTAAAAAATTATTACTGCACACGGTGCAAGAAAACACGTAGTTAATACATATGTTCCCATGTATATTTTGAGAATCTTAGCAAACTAAATTACATTTTTTCCAGCACGTTTTTTTGTTTGTTATGTCATTATCTTAGTTTCTTGTTAACAATCCATCAAAGCAGCCAATTAGACACAAAACCAAAATGATTTACGAGAAAAATCTTCAAAAGAATTAGAAGAAGCTGATGCTCAACCAAAAAACAAGAAACAAGAAAACACCGAAACTAAGCACTTTACCAGTTCCAGACAACTAGCGAAAAGAAGAAAATAAACCGAGAACCACCATTATTTTGAAATCATTAAATTTAAACTTTGGATTGCATTTCGAAAAGTAATCATATATATATGACGCCATACTTTTCTCTCCAATAAGTCTATCCATGTCATTAACTCCTAGGGGTGGGCATATCGGTTTAGTTTCGGGTTCGATTTGGGTTCGGTTTGGTTTGGTTAGTTTGGGTTTTATAAAACTTAACCCAATTAAAACCAAAGTAGCTTTGGTTTGAGTTTGGTTCGGGTTTAGTTTGGTTAGGTTTAGTTTGGTTTGGTTTAGATTTAGTTCGGTTTGGTTTTGGTTTAGTTCGGTTTACTTTATGATGGTGTAGTTTGGTTCGGTGTAGTTCGGGTAGGTTATAAAATATGATGACTAATCAAATTAACGTAAAAAGACTTGTAAGCATTCCAAAATCTATAAACTAAAAGACTATTTGCATCTACCTTTTTTTTGTTTTTATTGATCTTGTTATAACTCTGTTACATAATTTTACTTTTAGACAATGGAAATTTGAGAAGATGAACGAGACAAGACGACTATGATATATAGATGCTTATAGTTTTTAGATTTTGTTTTCAATACAATCTTTAGGTATTAGAATTATAGAATATATATAATAGTATTATTCATTTATTTGAATCATATTTGAATTTTTTTAAGAATATACGGAAGTCAAAAAAATGTGGAAAACGAAACTTTAACTAAAATTTACTATATGTTAATATATATATATATATATATTGGGTTTATCGGTTTGGTTCGGTTTAAAACCAAACCAAACCAAACCATTCGGATTGAGTAAAACATGAACCAATTGGGTTATGTAAAGAATACGGTGTGGTTTGGTTCGGTTGGGTCGGTTCGGTTCGGTTCGGTTTGGGTTTTTTGCCCACCTCTATTAACTCCCATGTATGTGGGACCCGCATAAACTAACAAGTTGTGTAATAATACGTGTACAGTCCTTCCTGTATTGATTGAATATTCCTTTATTTGTTGTTTCTGGGTCTTTTTAACTTAATTCACAAGCCCAGTGACTAACCCAGTCTATACATCATTAGCAGAAGTGAGGCCGAGGCCCAATAGAAGATTTCGTCAAACTGACCCAAATATGCATGTCTACCCTTCGTCAACCTCTAAGACCTAGGGTTTCCGACTCAGTCGCTTTAGTCAAACCATCATATATGGAAGTGAATAGTTGAACTTGAGTCTCCTTTACGTTTTAAATTCTGTCACACTTTACTTCTCCAATCTATATCCATGCAACTCTTTATATACCCTATCTCTTGAGATCCTCCTCTTTACTCATACCATCAAAACATGAAGCGTTTCATAACTTATAACTGCAAGATCAATATATATAGTTGATGCGTGAGATGGGCTTCCAACATCTCATATCTAACTACTGAGTTTCTAACCTCCAAAGCTTCTCTTCCACTGCTGAGAATGTTTGCCTCTGACATTATTGCTGATTAATCTGATGATCTCCGCCTTGGTCAGCCTTCTCAGGTTATTATTGGCCGCCTCCTCAGCTTCTTGGATTCACATAACATCAAGAAGAATTGGTAACTCATGGAAATCATCCTCCTCCTAGATGAAAAGGTTACAACTTCCTTACCCTAACATCAAAGATTGGCTCATCGTTGTTTCATGAACACTAAAAAAAGTTATTCTACCATTGTTTCCTAAACACTCAAACAATTCGTACAAGTTCACTCCTTTGTCTGCGCAGAATTTTGTGATCCACATATTCATCCCAGCCGGATCATCCTTTTCATCCCACAACAACACTTGATGAAGTGTACACCAGTGCTTATGTTAAAACCAGAAGAAACAGATGCTCTGGCTCTTGTAAACACAAACTTTGAATTCACCTGTAGAGTTTTTTTATTTCCCCTTTCAAGTCTAGTTCACTAACCCCCTATAATTTTATTAGCAATTGATTCCTAAAAAAAATTTCAAACATTCAGATGTTGTTGGCCAAATATATTTCGTCTAAGGCTCTGACCTCAACAAGGCCGCAGCTGCGACTCGTCTTGCGGTCATTTTCTCATTAGCACGCTAAGCCTAAATTCACCTTCTCACAATTTTCATGCTTAGATCCATCTTCCTTCTTTAAATTAACTTATATAATCTCCTACAACAGTTCGGTTGTGCTGTACTTGTCTTTGTGGGACAATGCAGCCACAACCTTGAGGGTATATGAGTTCAGGCGATATATCACCATCTGTCATGGTACTGGTCTTACGGTGAATCCAAAAATATTTGGAGGTAAGCTCATCTATATTTGACAAGAAAACATATTGAAGCTAACATTTTCTTCTGAATATAGTACTTTTCATACATACATCATACTTAGTAACATCATCTAACACACACTCGATCGGCCTTCTCAGGTAACATGGATTTGAACTCCAAACCGGCAACAAAAATTATATTTTCACCCCACTATCCCCAAAGTGTTCACAAGCAGGTTAGTAGCAAGTCTCACAAAAAAATCAGATAACCAACCATTTACCCTCAATTTCTTACACAAGCTTACATGCTCACCTCTGCACTCCCTTACTGTATTTACTAAAACTCATATTAAAATCTGTGTTTTCTAATCTATGTTAAACATATGTTCTACACGCAGCTTGGGAGTTGCAGCAACAAAGGTTTTCCCACGGGTTGAGAACCATGGGAGGGAATAAGAAGAAAGAGCTTGTGCCAATTGGAAACCTTCACAAGTACCTCTCCAACTCAAACGACCAAGTTACTATAACTATTTATTCATAATTTTGGAATACTAATGCCCAACTAATGTTAACTTTAATCTCTCTATGAAAACTCAGGAAGCTGTAGTTTCATGTGTAGAGCTCAGATCATCGGTGCCCTCCAGCAAAATGGCTGGTCTTACTTCTCTTGCACCGGTTGCGGCGGGAAGTACGACGAAAGCCGGGACTTTGATCTGGTGAAATAGATTTGTTTAACCAAACATAATAGTACTATCGAAATTCTATTCTGAATTTGGTGTCATAATTATGCTGCTGCAGCACTACTCACACGTGCGTCTTTGCCTTAATTGCAGGTAACCTGTATCTAAACTCCACAACGGTGACCCAATTTTACTTTGACCCGTCCATTGCTGCTACCAAAGCTTTCAGCATAGGTATGTATCATGTTTACGTTAAATTCCATGAACAACAGGTATGTATCAGCATATTATTCTGAGAGCAGCAAGGGGGCTTGCGTATTTACATTATCATTGCGACCAAAAAATCATTCACCGGGACATGAAAGCTGTGAACATATTGTTAGATGAACAGTTTGAAGCTGTGGTTGGAGATTTTGGGCTTGCAAAGCTCATGAATTATAACGACTCTCATTTGACAACTGATGTATGGGGTACAATTGATTTTTTTAGGTATGGGGTGATGCGATTCTTTTGTATAAGAGTCGAGCAGTATCAATAAAGTCTTAAACATATTATTAATGAAATTGCAGGGAGTAACAAACAAATCCTACAGACAGCTAGAAAGAAGGACATCAGCCATCGTTACTTACGAGTACCATGGTCTACGGTCTTATGGGCCAAACGCATAATATTTAAGTTTTCATTTTGCATACCAATCAATTATTCTCTATGTAAAAAGTCTGCTCATAATTATCGCACGAACTAAGCCCACAAAAACAACAATAGTAGCTAAACGGAACGCATCTTAAAATAGTAATTCAAACATCAAGCCAAAACAAAATACAAATTAACATCTACAAACAAGATATATTAACGTCCTCACCGTTATCTACTTCCGAAACCAAATGAAAATAATATTATCCCCATACTTGCGTGGGGCTCCGCCCCTGGTATCCATAAAACTGACGTGATATCGATAAACTCTACTATGGTAAATCATAGGTTTTAAATTTACTAGGATTAAACCCGCCCTACGGGCGGGTAAAAAGTTTCAAAAACAGTTACAAATATTTAAAATTTTAGTTTATATTTAAAAATAGGTTTTTATATAAGTGTTATAATTTTTGCATTAATATTTAATAGTGCAGAATAGATATTATGTTTTATATAAATATACAATATAAAAATTAAGAGTATCAACAAAACTCCAAATAAAACATAATATTGTATATTTTTAATTGTTTGGAGTTTTGTATAAAAATATTTGTTTGGAGTTTTTCTATTTCTTATATTGTATATTTTTAATTGTTTCTATTTTATATCAAAATTTAATATTGCGATAAATTTTTAATGTAGTATTTCTATTTCTTAAAATTGTATATTTATTTATTATTTATTTTATTATATATTTTTCAAACAGATATTTAATGTTGGTTTTTTATTACTTATATTGTATAATTATTTATTATTTATTTTTCTTATTTTTTATATTTATTTATTATAATATTATGATAGTGTTTGATGTAATATTTTTATTTTTTATGGTATATTTATTTTTACCACACATTTTTCGGATCGATGTTTAATTTTGTTTTTCTATTTTATATTATATATTTACTTCTTTTAATATTTTATATTTAATTATTCTATTTTTATTTTTATATCAAATGATAATATTAGAATATATGTTTATGTAATGTTTTTACTTCTTACTTTTTATATTTTCTTATTGTTTAATGTAATATTTATATTTCTAATATTATATATTACTTATTATTTATTTTTGTATACATTTTTCAAACAGATGTTTAATATTTTATATTTACTTATTTAATATTTCATATATGTATAATGGAATATTTTTATTTTTATATTGTATATTTAATTATTTTTATATATATATTTTTTTGTTTTGTTTTTTTTGGTTTTTACATCAAATGATAATATTATGATAAATTCGTAATGTAATATTTTTCATTCTTTTATGGTATATTTATTTATTATTTATTTTACTTAAATTTTTGTATACATTTTTCAAACAGATGTTTAATATTTTATATTTACTTATTTAATATTTCATAGATGTATGTTGGAATATTTTTATTTTTATATTGTATATTTAATTATTTTTTATATTTATTTATTTATTTTTGTTTTGTTTTTTTGATTTTTACATCAAATGATAATATTATGATAAATTCGTAATGTAATATTTTTCTTTCTTTTATGGTATATTTATTTATTATTTATTTTACTTTAATATTTCAGATAGATGTTTAATTTGGTTTGTTTATTTATTATATTTTATATTTACTTCTTTTTATATTTATATAAAGTTTTTAGATAAATCTTTAATTTAGTTTGTCTATTTATTATATTCTATATTTACTTCTTTTTATATTTTATATTTACTTATTCTATTTTTTGTTTTTATATCAAATGATAATATTAGAATACATGTTTAATGTAATATATTTATTTCTTATTTTTAATGTAATATATTTATTTCTTATATTATATATATTTTTATTTAATGTAGAGAGATTTTTAATGTACTTTTCCTATTTCTCATATTATATATATATTTATTTATTTATTTATTTTTTCTACATTGTATATTTACTAATTCTATTATTGTGCTAAATTTTTAATGTAATATTGTATAATGTTTAATAATGTATAATCCATTAAATTTTTATAATTCATTTAAAAATTAATGCAATGTTTACAATGAGAAGATAATTATTTAAGTTTAACATTCTTTTGGATTCTTATTATTGATATATTAATTTATACCAACTCTATTTTGACTATGTAGCATTTACATTTTTATATTGTATATTACTTTTTAGTGTAGTATTTTTCTTTTTTAAATTGTGTACTTACTTATTATTACTTTTTTTATATTATATATTTACATAGTTAATTGTATTTTTACATGTATTTAATTTTTACATTTTAAGATGATGTCTAATGTAGTATTTCCATTTTTTATTTACATTTTAAGATAGATGTTAAATGTACGTTTCCATTTTTTTATATTATGTATTTACTTATTATAATTATTTTCGTATATTATATATTTACTTAATATCTATATTTTTACATTTCAAGATAGATGTCTAATGTAGTACAATATTTCTATTTTTTTTTAATTTTTAATTTACATTTTAAGATAGATGTTTAATTCTTAATGTACTTTTTTATTTTTTATCTTATATATTTTCTTAATATCTATAATTTACATTTTCATAGTATTTCTATTATATATTTACTTAAAATCTATACCTTGCATTTTAAGAAAGATGTTTAAGGATCATTGTTTCTTTCTACTTTTTTTTTTAAAATAGTGTATTTACTTTTTAAGATAAATTTTTAATGTTTAATGCATTTTTATTTTATTTATATTATTTATTTAATTGTTAATAATATTTTCATACATTATTTAATTTTTAAATTATATTTTAATGTACTTTTCTATTGTTTATATTATATATTTACTTAATATCTACAATCTTATATTTTAAGATAGATGTTTAAGGATTAATGTATTTTTTTCTATATTTTAAATTGTGTATTTACTTTTTAAGATAAATGTTTAATGTTTAATGTATTTTTCTATTTTTTCTATTATATATTTACTTATTAATATTATTTTTTGTGTATTATTTATTTTTAAAATTATATCTTAATTTATTATTGTATATAGAATTCGTATATTAAATATTTACATATTTAAATGTATATTTATTTATATTTTCGTATGATTTAGTGTATTATAGAAATAATGTGTAGTATGATAATGTAATTTAATGTAATAAGGTAATAATAGTAGTCATGTCACATGACTTTTTTCGAAGAGGGTTTTTAAAACGATGTGTAGTATAATAATGTAATTTATTGTAATAAAAACATTTTTATTTTTAAAATTGTGTACTTACTTATTATTACTTTTGTATATTATATATTTACACACTTAATTATATATTTACATGTATTTAATTTTTACATTTTAAAATGATGTCTAATGTAGTATTTCTATTTTTTATTTACATTTTAAGATAGATGTTTAATGTTTAATGTACTTTTCTTTTTTTTTTATATTATGTATTTACTTATTAATATTATTTTCATATATTATATATTTACTTAATATCTATATTTTACATTTTAAGATAGATGTTTAATGCTTAATTTATTTTTTCTATTTTCTATATTATGTATTTACTTATTAATATTATTTTTATATTTTATATTTACTTAATATCTATACCTTATATTTTAAGATAGATGTTTAAGGATTATGTACTTTTTATATTTTTTTTAAATTGTGTATTTACATTTTAAGATAGATTTTTAATGTTTAGTGTATTTTTTCTTATTTTTATATTATGTATTGTTAATATTATATTCGTTATTATATATTTTTCAAATATATTTTTACTTATTATTGTATATATAATTCGTATATTAAATATTTACATATTTAAATGTATATTTATTTATATTTCTGTATGATTTAGTGTATATATATAGTAATAATGTGTAATATGTTAATATCATTTAATGTAATAAGGTAATAATAGTAGTCATGCCACGTGGCAATTTTCGGGAGAATTTTTTCCGCTGATGTGGACGCTCTCTGGAGCCTCGAAAGGTTCCTTTTATTAGTATAGATTTATAGTTATATCTTTTGTTTGAATATTATCTTGTGAAAAGAGCCTTTTTTGGTATAGTTGTAATGAATTAAAAAATGTTAATGACTAAACGTGTGAAGCTGAAGCAAGAAATTTTACAAGCCAACCATACCTACGATAAGCTCGACGGCATAACCTTAAATAAAATAAGACATATATATATATACGAGAAGCTAGTAAAAGGGTTAAATAAAATTGATTTGACTATCTATGTCATTAAAGTGCATTTACTTTTTTGGGAGCACATCCATTTAAAACTCCAGTGTTATGCATGTTTGGCTGGAGTAGTGGAAGGATGAGTGGCCTATCGTGAAGTGATTCATAATACCGTGTGAGTGAGGCAAAAGCACGGAAAAAGATCAGTGGTGATTGCAAGATCAGTAAACAAAAATTTTGAGCTTTTAGAAAATTAACGCACCGCTCATCGGACTGGAAGGACCCGCGGCCCGACACTACAATAAAAATTGTTTATAGATACGAAATTGATTGCAGCTATTATCAAAAATCTGTAGCTATTTAGCCGATAGCTATAATTAGCCATAAAAATATTTTGTTGACTATGAGCTTGTGGATATCGTGTAATTGTGGCTATTCGTAACCACTCATCTACAACATAACCACAACAATATTTTGTAGCTAATTTCCATAAGTAACAAGATGTTATATTTGTAGCTATATTAGCCACAGTCAACCATAATCCAGACTGAAGTTATATCCACATAAGAGCCACAAAATATGTTGTGGCTAACTTATACATTTTGACAAAAAAATTAGTTTTTATGAAATCAGTAAAATAAAATGATTAAATAAAATTCAAAAAATTATAATTAAATGTGTGTGTTTTAGGTACATATTAGATATATAAAGACAGGGTTGTATATACCACTACCTAGTCTTCATCTCCACATAAATTTAGTCTCGTAGATCTCAGTTCTTATCAGTCCTCTTTCCGTTAAAAGTTTTATCGGAATCCCCTACAATATACAAGTAGAGATATCAAAGAAAGCATTAAAATAAACCATTTATAGCTAAGTAGCTAACTGCTGATGGTAGTGTTTTTTTTACCATGGAGTAAGCTTTTGTGTTCTTGATCTCGCTCAAATTATCCTAAGGAATGAATTACTCTCTCAAATAATAGGTTCAGTTGTAGTATTTAGGGATCGAATTTATAGGGAGCTAGGGAACACAAAAGATCTAATCCTTAGTGACTAAGTTAGGTTGATTATGATTAACTTTAAATTGCAGGTTTGAGCAAGGCAATTGCTCGGTTGGTTTGATTGAGGGTTTTGACAATTAAAGAAAGTAGTTATACTTAGGGTTTCTATTCAGGTAATCAGGATTATAATCCTATAGATGCCTAACAAGTTGCATGCATGATATCAAAGAGCTCAACAGCTTATGAACAAATCGATCAGCGTTAGCTTTCTAGATTCGTCTCATGACTAGATCTAATGATCTCACTAATCGGGTTGATCAATTAGAAAGTGTCGATCGATGACTCTATAGGAGTATCGATCGATACACCTTTCGCTCCGTCGATCGATTATTCTATAGGAATATCGATCGACACGCTTACAGCAAGCTTTATGTGCGGGTTGAATTAATGCTCACTAGGACTCTTGATGAAAGGACTTTTCTAAGGTCCTAATCAAATGATGTAGTATAAAAGATTGTCGAACCAATCCTAGGTGATTTCAATGCAAAGGGAATGCAAGTCTATGTTTAATCTAAGTGCAATCAATAGAGTGGAGTGGAATGAACTAAAACTAAACTAAAATGCAATAAAGTAATGATCTCTCTTTCAATATGAAGCAATAGGACTCATGGGGCAAGGGAATTGACCTAGGGTGATCAAGCTTCAATCAAAAGGTAGCAGCAACATTCAATCTATCAACCTTATGCCTAGACAATAAAACTAAGCAAGCTCTATCTCTAGATGAATGCTCTTTTGCAATGATCACCCAAGTACACCAAATCTCTTTGGCTGTAATGATCAAAGCAAGCATAAAGAATGAGTCTAATAGCAATCCTAGCTTCTTTTAAAACTAATCTCTTAGGAAAAGCAAGCTAAAAGCATAGATGAGTTGGTTCAGGCATTTCATAGAACACCTTTCGGGCATGAAATGCCTATGGCTCTATGTTTGAGAGGCCAACCCAAATATAGCATTAAGAACACCAAATCAATGCAAGGAAATGATAGATCTAACACTAAGCACCTTGTATCTACACTTAATCACCCTAAATCTCCCAAGCCCATGAACCCTAAGATGATCGACTCTCTAATAGACATGATTTCCCTTAAACCCATGAAGAATTCAAGGTTAACCATGATTAGAGAGCAACAGATGCTCAAGAACACAAGAATAAAAGAAGAAAAAGGATCCAAGATCCAAACTTTATTCAAGATCCAAATGTATTTTTTGAGAGAAAAAGAGACAAGTCCCAAATTGGGAGATATAGGAGTATATATACAAGGCTTGGAAGCCCTAGAAACATAAAATGAAATTACTAAAAAGTCCTTGAGCCAAATAGACTTCAACCAATGGAAAAAGGAGAACAAATTTGGTCAGGGTTGAACCAGTATGGTCCAACCCGGTCTGGCCAACCCGGTCCAAGCTTGTCTTGGTCGTTTTCCAGCCCGTCCGGGTTCAGTACCTCGGTTCCTCCTTCCCGGCCGTCCGGACATGCCTTGATCCATCTCTGCCGACCGGGTGTCCCTTCCCGGACTGGTCTACCCGGTCTGGTCTCCTCCAGGACCACTCAAACGACCGGGTGCCTCTCCCAGGCTCAGTCATCCCGGACCAGACCACTTCCATCCAGCTGCTCTTTTCCCGGCCGGCTGCTTGAACCCGGCCGTCTCTACCCGGCCAGCCTGACATGCTTCAAGTGAATTGATCATAACTCTTCCAATACAGGTCCAAATGACTTGAAACCACTTCCATTGGAAATCTAACTCAATTTTCTGTGTCTCCACAAAATCTTAGCAGCAGGAAACATCTCTAAGGCCTCTGTCCATTCTCATCTTTGTCTTGACCGGATCATGGATTTGACTTCTCTTTTCATGGCCAAACTTGATTCTTCATCTCTTTTGGGGCCATAAGGCTTCCAAACACCTCAAATCACACCAAAGCATACTCCAACACCTGATAAAGACAAATGAATGCAAAATGGACCTAAACATGCCTAATGCCTAACTTATATGATCAAAATGCATAATATATGGATGCTTAAAACATGTAATTATGCAAGACATCAACTCCCCCACACTAGACCTTTACTTGTCCTCAAGTAATCTTTTCAAAACACAAGGAGGAGAGACATAGAGATGAGAGCAAAGCCAAAAGAAACACTCATAGCACTCAACTTGACATCCTAAAGAAACATAGCAAAAAGCATGAGCAAAACTTCCTATTATGCTCTAGCTTCACAAGGCCTATCAATGAAAATGAAAAATGAATGCAAAATGGACCTAAACATGCCTAATGCCTAACTTATATGATCAAAATGCATAAAGATATGGATGCTTAAAACATGTAAATATGCAAGACATCAACTCTTAGATCAGCTTCCGCCTTTCTCTAACAATCTTAGCTTGAATAGAATGGATCAGGATGAAGTCAAGTTAACAAGCAATCCTAGGTCAATGTTCTAGTTAACTATTCTAGAACACAAGCATTAAGAGCATCCTAACAATGAATATCACAACTTAGAAATCTATAGTTGGGGCTAATCCCTCACAACCTATTTGAACCCTAAATCTAACAATGGAACTACTCAGACATGGCCAAGCAATTCATTGCAACAAGGTAAAAGAAGAATTTCATAGATAGATAAATAGAGAAACAAATAATGGAGTTCCAATCACAAATATCTTTGGATCTTCTCTCCAACTCTAGTAATCTTTAAAACCTTAAAACAATAGAATATAATAGAACTAAGAAAGCATGCTTTGCCTTAAACACATAGGCAAGCAATAAATATTGAGAACATTAGGTTTAAAACTCGCCAGGGGCAATCTTATAATTTGGTGAAGACTTGGGTTTAAAGTCGGGTGGAACCATTCTGTCTTCTGCGTGACTCGGTATCGATCGATGTCACAGGATGTGTATCGATCGATTATAATATCGATACATCGAACTCTCTGAATACTGATGTTTGATTGATGGCACAGAGTGTGCATCGATCGATTGTTGTCTCTGAACATCGACCTCTGATCTGGTTTGATGGTCAGCTCGGATGAAATCTCTACTAAGCTCCAAAATGCTCCAAAATCATCACTTTATTTCAAAATGCTCCTGAACCTGAAAACATACCTAATAGACTCCAAAACATAATATATATATATATATATATATATATATATATATATATATATATATATATATATATATATATATATATTAAAACACCTATATACCCTGGGTAAAAACGGGTCAAATCCATGGTATATCAACTCCCCCAGACTTACCCTTTTGCTTGTCCTCAAGCAAAACAAACAGGCAGTCTCTCTGAAAGAGGTTTAAAACAGCAGGGACTCAAACAATCTCTAACTAGGATCATCACCTCTACAATGTTGCAAGCCACATCAAATATCTCCTAACTACAAAAATACTTTATACCATATTCTAGCTTAGCAACCAAATTCATATAGCTAGCAATTTAGCAAATCATGTCTGACTCACCCCTCTACTGATCTCATTTCTTTGCATAAAATAAAAGTGCAGGCTTTACCTTGGAGGTATCGATCACAAGATGCAAGGCTGCTCAAAAAAGTATCTAGACCTGTAGGTAAAAAGAAGTTCCTTTCCTCTCTCTCTACTTATTTCTCTCCTAGTCAAAGTCTGCTTTCATTTGCAAGACATTGACCAAGATTGGACAGGTTTCCATGAATCAAGTCTTATTGGTTTTAGCCACCAAGCCCTGTTCACTTCTTTTGGACCTATATCCTAGGATTCTTTGTGAATCAAGCCTTAATGGTTGTAGCCACCAAGTCCTGTTCGAATTCCTTTCCTAAATAATTAACTAACTAATCCCAATTTTCTTGTTTTGGAAAAATACTGAAAATTTAAATCTAAGTTTCGAAATTTGAGAGCGAGAGGGTGATATATCTGTCTACACAAGGCTTTACCTTCCTTACTTGTTTGAAGCATCCGGCCCCGTGTATACCAAGCCCCATGATAAGCAGATGTAATCAAGTTTGGTTGGAGATCAGCTTTGGTTCCTTCAAACATTCATAGCAAATGTCGTACTAGTTGACAGGTGATCCACTTTAGCATCTATAGTGCATTCTGCAGCCAACAAATCTTAGAATATTGCTAAAGAGTGGTTAGATAACAAGTAAAGATTAATAAGGATCTTTGTCCCCTTCTTGACTCAATAAAACTTTTGAAAACATATAATAAGATCAAAAGGTAGAGTAATATCAGCAACTTCTTCCCCCAGACTTAAATTATACACTGTCCTCAGTGTACAACCAATCGGAGTTAATGGGATAACATAAACCATAAGTACAAAATTAAAAAGTTAGAACGATATACCTGACTGAAGTCTGTGTCGATCGATGGCAAGATATAGCCGTCGATCGTTTTGTAAGTGGTAGTGTCGATCGATGTCGACCTGGTTTCGTCGGTCGATTTCATGGGCAATCGTCTACTCTGGTTCCTCTTCTTCTCTTCTTTTATATATATTTTCTGTAAATAAACCTCCAAAAATGAAAATAAGTAACTATAATGAAGAAAACTAAATAAAATTACCTAATAGTGGGTTGCTTCCCACTCAGCGCTTTGTTATAGTCATTAGCTTGACTTTGGAGGTGGTTGGGCTAGTGAGGTGCAAAGCAGCTACTTGTTAGAAAACAGGTATCCACATTATCTCTGCTCATCTTGAGCAATGTAGCGATGAAGTTTCTTGTGGCATCATCTCCTCTGGTCCATCTCTCATTCATCTTTGCTGCTGACTCTATGATGATCTGTAGCCTCTCTCCAATGTTTTAAATGCTGAACTGATGCCTCCCAAGCTTATCATCAGCATAATCTGATAGTTCCTTCAGCTCTTCTTGCATTAAATCAAGCATGTGCATCTTCTCGCGGACAGGTTGGAGCTCAGCGTCAATCAATGCGGATGTTGAAGGTCGATTTGCAAGCTGCCTCTGAATGGCTTTGATTTCCTTCTGCATCCGTTCCGTGCATGAGTTTAATCCACTGATGCTGTTGTTGATAGGAAAGTAGATGTCATCACATCTTCTGTCGAGTCTGTCCTCAGTTGTTCCAGAGTTTTGTACATCTTTTCTATCATCTGATCAATCTCTGCGCTGGTGTAAGAAATCACCGCTAGTGGTTTGTTGACGTCGATCGATGGGTTGATGGTGTCATCGATCGATTTCGATCTTTCTGCTTGAAAGTCGAGTTGCTGCTGAATGGTGTCGACTTCTTGTTGTAGTTGGATCAATCTTCTGGTCAATCCATCCATGTCATCATTGAGCGGATAGTAAACTCCATCAATCTTGTAATCGAATGATTTCACCAAATCTTCTAGTGATGTAAGTCTCGCATCGATCGATGGTGCAGCTTCTGTATCAATCGATGTGGATTCCTTTTGTCGACAATCATTCTTTTCGTGAAGCATAGCCAATTCTTTCTGCATCAACTCACTCCTCTTGGTTAGCCAGTTGATGTTGTTGTTGAGTGGATGAAGATGTCATCAAAATTCTTCTATAGGGCTCCTTCTTCCCATTGGTTAGCTTCCTCGTTCTCCTCTCTGGTGGAATGGCTGGATGGTGGACGTTTGGTGTCGATCGATGGCGGGGTGTTGCCGTCGATCGATGTTGGTTCTGTCTCATTGGCCTCATGCTTGTTATGAATTTTGACCAAATTTTCTTTCATCTCGTCCATGCTCGTACCCAACCAGATGATGTAGTCATTCAGTGGTTGAAAGACATCGTTTAGCTTCATCTTGAAGTCATCTTCTGCTCTTCGTTGACTTCCACAAATTCCAGTTACCAACTCATTGATCTCATCCTTGGTGTACATCTCTAGTGCTAGCCTGGTCAGTGTGAATGAGTTAGCATGTTCTGGAACACATATGTAAGAGTGCTCATCCATTGAAGTTATTCTTAGTAGTTTGCTGATGTCTTTTTTGGATATATTGATGATCTCACTATCTAATCCACGTGCATATCCAGACTCATCTCTGTAGACACCATACTCATCTTTATGTTCCCAGTAGAACCTCTGTATTCCATAACAGTAAGCTCGCTGTCCAAACTCAGTATGCCTATTGATCGATGGGTGGAATACCAAGCCGAACGATGGTGGTAGTCGCCTATCGGTCGATGGTAGACGCGTCATGTCGATCAATGGTTGAGTATGTGGTCGAGGTGTTGGCTCGAAACGATTGTCTACTCTGTCAGCTGCATCATGATGATCATCTATAACTTTCCGCCGGTGCTCTGGATTGCTGCGTTGTTGTGTGAAGAGATTTTTGGGTCCATCGGCCACCTGAAGGATGTCTGCAATATCTTCCCTTGATAGTTTAAGAATTCTTCCATCTATAGCTCGTGCTTGGCCATCTGGATCCCTGAAAATACCAAACTCATCCGGTGTTAGATATCCATAATCATTAAAGTTCTTTTCACTTACCTCTGATCTAGGGTTTGGATGCATGTCGATCGATGTGGAAGGATTGATATCGATCGATGTTGAAGCAGTATTGTTGATCGATGGTGAAGGTTGGGTATCGTCTCCTCCATTAAATTTGAAGAAGTCTTCTTTGGTCAAACCTTTATTCATCTTGTCTTCTTCTAGGGCATCTGATGTTTCCTCTACTGCGAAACTCTCTTTATAGTGATCCTCTACCCAACTTCCAATTGAGTAATTTCCTTTTTCCTCGGAGTCAATTGACTTAGTATCGATCGATATGTAGTGTGATGCGTCAATCGATACGTGTGTACGGTCTGCCGGGTAATGATGAGTGTCGATCGATGTGTAGACACCTCTGTCGATCTATGTTTCATTCCGAAGTTTGTAGGAATGGTAGGGAAGTCTTTCTTCTTCTGCAAGAATACCATCATACTCTGTAGCTCAGTCTTCCTTGTAATCCTTGTCATACTCCTCATCTCTGACTTTGGATGTTGCAGTGTCTACAGCAAAAGTTGGGTGATAATGATCACTTTCCTAGCTGTCAATAGATCAATTGCCATCTGGGAATTCTTCTTTCCAATGTGCGAGCTGCATATCGACCGATGCTTCTTCTGGTCTGTCGATCGATTCTGATGGACGAAGATCGATTGATGTATCCGTATTATCGCCGATCGATTCGTCGTACTCTGTCTCATACTCAACTTCTGAGTCAATCTCTGCTCCACAGAAACATACTCCCGCGAATTTTGGATCATCCCCAATCTCTGAGCTGGGCTTCTTTGTCTTGACAATCTTGATTGGATTATAGTATATATTCGGATCTATGAGAGTCAGGCACAACTGGTTAGTCTGCATGTTGGAAATTGCTCCTACTGTATCCAAGAAAGCTCTTCCAAGGAGTAGAGAAGTGTTCCAGTTCATCTTGATGTCCAGGACATGAAAGTCAACTGGAACTAGTGCATTACCAATCTGCACCTCAAGGTCTCTAATGATTCCTCCTGTGTTCCTTTGAGAGCAATCCACGAATATGAATGAATCTTCCGAAGGCTCTATCTTCAGACCTAGATGGTCTGCCTCAAGCTTGGGTAAGATGCTTACTGCAGCTCCTGTGTCGCAGAGAGCGCGTGGGAACTCGATACCTTGCACCATGAGGGGTACTGTGAACTTCCCAGGATCACTCTTTTTCATTGTTATCCGCTGCTTCATCTTTTCTCTGACCTAGTGAAACATTCTTGTAATGTCTTCTTCAGTCTCCTTGGTTTCTCTGAAGAACATCCACAACTTGTGGGTAAAGTAGGTTTCTTCAAAAGGTTTCTCAAGTGGGATTCTGAGAACTCTCTTTGTGAAGCTATCCATCTCCTTCTCATTGACTCCCCTCTTCAGATTCTCCCTTCAGTAGCCTTATCTACTTCCATAGGCTCTGGTGCATCTTTAGGTTGAGTGCTAGCGGTGTCTGGTGGGGTATCTGAAGGTTTTGATTGTTGTCTGAGTGCATTGAGTCGTGCTACATCAATCTTTGGTAACTGCACTCGGTATGTGGGAGGTGTGCATCGATCGATGGGTGCTGGAGGTTGTCGATCGATGACGGTTTCTCTCCGTCAATCGATGTTAGATTCTTGCTGCCGATTGATTTTGACGTATAAAGGGCTGGGTGGATGCAGGTGTCTTGCTGCGAACTCCTCGTGAGTCATTATCCTCACGGCATTGCACGAAGCACTCGACTCTGCTGATGGCGTCGACCGATGCTCATCAAAGCTCGTCGATCGACACAGTGTAGAGTCTATTGATCGATGGTCACTTGTCGACGTCGGTTGACACAAATGTGCTCTGCCGAAACTCATGGAGTTTTCCACTTTGAAATCTCATTCTTGCAGCTTCTCATGCTTCACCACTTGCCATAAATCATATCCTCCATGATGGCATTCACATGGTGCTTTGTTGCTTTCTCCCCTATCCCCCTTGTTAAGGATTCTTGCTTCTTAAAAACTTATCCTGTCTGAACCACCCGAGTCTCTAACTTCTTCACATGAGTGCTCAAAACTTCAAACTTTGTATTCAGGTTGGTGTAAACAGCATCAATCTTTCCATTGAAATCCACTGTTAGCTTCTGCTGACCTTCAAGAACCTGGTCAAGCATTGCTTCTATCTTGCTCTCCTGAATTGGTGGTGGTAATTCTGGTAAGATGAGTTTCCATAACTCCTGTTGTTGTTGAAGTTGCTGTTGTAGTTGTTGTTGAAGGGTTTCTGTGAACTCTGGAAGTTACTTCTTTGTCCAAAGAAGTTTCTGTTTCCTCCTTGGTTTCCAGACCTCTGAAATCCAGCTCCACTGATGAAGTTCACATCCTCTTCTATGTTATCATCCTCTGCGTCTACAACTTCTGCATCCTCTACTGAGCAAACTTGCTTTCTTAGCAGCATATGAACACTTTCCAGCTTTGCTTTCACCTCATCCATCTGCTCCTTCCCAAGGAATGCTGTAGATTTCCCTCTTTCGAAATCAGTGTTCTTGGTGCTGTTGTTGGATGCCGAGTTCTCTATAAGTGTCACAGCTTCCTCTAGATTTCTGGTGTTGAAGTTGTCTTCACTAGCTGTGTCCAGAGCCATCTGATATTGTAGTGTGATGCCTCTGAAGAAAGTGCTGAGCTGCTGCACTTGGTTGAATCCATGGTGTGGAGAATCTCATTGGTATGACTTGAATAAGATCCAGAAGTTCTTGAATGATTCTCCAGGCTCTTGAGTGAATGTAGCAATCTTGCTCCTCAAGTATTCAGCGTGCGTGTCATCAAATAAGTTACGCAGGAATGCGTTCTTGATGTCGCTCTAGGATGTAAGAGATGCTGGTGGTAGCTGCTTACGCAACTGTGAAGCTTCTCCAGCAAGAGAGTACTTGAAGAGCTTGTAGAGAAGGTAGTCCTCAGGGACTCCATTGGCTTTGATAGCAGATATGAGAACCTCAAACCTCTCCACAAGGTCCATAGGATGCTCGTGAGATAACCCACAATAGGGTGTCTGTCCCACGAGTGTGTAGTACTACGGCTTCAACTCGAAATTTCCTCTCTGGATAGCTGGAGGGCAAATAGCTGATCTGTTGGCACAGAACTTGTCTGGACGGTTGTAATCAGTCAACGTTCTTGTGCGAGCAGCCCCATCTACAGGTTGAGCAGCTCCTGTAGCTACAGTATCATGCTCAGGGGTCACATTCCCTTGAGCATCTAACTTTTGACCAGCTATATTACGCAGGTGACCTTCCAGATCACGGAGGGCTCCATTCTCGTCCTGTCTGAGAATCAGTGTTGCAACCATGTCTTTCGGCTGAGTATCGATCGATGTATGGACTGTGGTATCGATCAATGTCGGATGAAGGATGTCGGTCGACGAAAGAGTAGTATCGGTCGACGGTGATGAGCGAGTATCGTTCGACAAAGAAGATATCTCAGTTGATGTTTGTGTGCGAATGTTGGTCGACGAATTGGTGTTGATGTCGATCGATGCGGAGCGTTTGTCTTTGCGGATCGAACGTTCCAAGCTTGCAGGATCTTCTGAGAATAGCAGCTGAATTTCCTTGTTGCTTCTGGTACTGCTGGGCATGCACCAGAAAAGACAAGAAAAGATTTTTGTCAGTAAGCGGTTTAAAAGAAATAACCTATACCTAATCAGATTAAATCTAATGGCGATCAAAGCTCCCCGGCAACAACGCCAAATTTGATCTTACTCAAATTTCCCTAAGGAGTGAATTACTCTCTCAAATAAGAGGTTCAGTTGTAGTACTTAGGGATTGAATTCACAGGGAGCTAGGGAGCACAAAAGTTCAAATCCTTAGTGACTAATCTAGGTTGATTATGATTAACTTTAAATTGCAGGTTTGAGCAAGGCAGTTGCCCGGTTGGTTTGATTGATGGTTTTGATAATTAAAGAAAGTAGCTAGACATAGGGTTTCTATTCAGGTGATCAGGATTATAATCTTATAGATGTCTAACAAGTTGCATGCATGATATTAAAGAACTCAACAGCTTATGAACAAACCGATATTTTTAAAATATAAAGCCACGTCAGCATCCTTTATCTTTTGACTAACAGAAAGACGGTCAATGTATGTATAAACTTAAATATCTTAGTTCATGTATGAAATTTGAAAATATTGTATGTTGGTGTATATTTTTGTACATGGTCTGTGTTGATGTACTGATCGGAACCGCGATCTTCTGTTGAAGTATGAATTGGCCGATTTCCCTTCGACTATGATGTACAGCTAACAATGTTTATTTATAGCATATTTGTGGTGTCAAGTGACACCATAATCCTCAACGTGGGTATGCCCCTGATTACCATATATAATTAATGCAAGAGAAGTATCACATTTGGAAGAAAAATCAATGCAATAATTTTCTTTGTAAATTATATCAATTTGAAATCTTGGTCAAGATACGAAGAATAATTGCGTATATACGAATATTGAAATATATGTAATTATTTTCAAATTACAATAGTGTATGATTTCTATGCAACTTTTCATTTCCTCGTTTTTAAAGCTTATTAAGAGTAGCATGTTGGTTTCATATTGTACATTTAACGTCCATTGAAATCATGAATAATGATGGTAACTAAATTTTTTGATAAATTTTGAAATGTTTTGTTTGAATTAAGAATTTTGAACTATTCATAAGAATACTATGTGACTCTTCTTATTTTGAGAATTTTCCAAACAATGTGAACATTGTGTTCATGAATCTAAGTAACACTTTTTGACACTATAATTCATGAATTTCAACATTTTTAATAGATACATACAATGAAGCTGTCATGCTCAATAGTTAATAAATTTATCGGTTTGTTCCTATGTCAAACAAAATAATATATGTAGTTCAAAACCAGCTTAATATTCATATTAATATTAATTTATTTGACAGGTTATATTTTTTTCAAACAGTATATCAATGGGCGGACGGGCCCATACGACGACCTCTATTATAACATCCGATCGTTTAGTTTTGTTTTATATTATGAATATGAATGATTTATATATAAGTTGAACTAATGGCACTAATTGTAATTAACCTAGCTATGAGAGGATAGTTATAAAAGCCTGCTAAAGATGGATGAGAGAGTGGCACATCATCATAGTGGTAGTGGTGTAAATAAAATATTAAATTAACGTAACTCTGCTAAATTGCTTCTCTTTTAGGAAGTAATGGATTTCAGTTCTAATAACTTCTTTGTTATTCGCTTTTCACAAATGGTATGTTGTATCGCTTTATCTCATGACCGATAATGGATTATTAGAGATATTTTTGTTTATATGTTTTCTTTCCTTTTCATTCTCACAATATCAAACTCAGAATACACTGCATCATTTGTTAGTATGCACATGACATTGGATCAAAATATGATTACCTTTGAGTACCTTCAATATATTTAATAGTCTTTTATTTGAATAGTAATTAATACTATATCTTATATTTATATTATTATTTATATCTCTATCTATGTTGGGAGTAAAAATTTTCTTAATTGAAAGTTGTGTTGTATTATAGAAGAAACCAATTGGATGTAGTATTGATTAATGGAAAATTATTTTCTGGAATATCTTTAATATAATATATTGCGATAATATTTTTATAGATTCTCATGTAGTAGATAATTTTGGATGCCCAAATTCTGAACAACCATATTTGACAAGAAATTGCATTTCTTTACATGGTAAGTCCATTCAATTACATTGATATAAATTGAATAACTATGGGAAATGAATATCAATATGCTATTGAGCAAAATAAACATATTTAATATTGTTTCTTACCATTATACTGTTTTCGGATAGTATTGTTACATACCGATTACATTGACTATTAATATTGATTTAATCTTTATATTTAATGATCAAATCTTTTTCTTATGTATATTCTACGATGTGATTTGTTTTTATTCAACTTCTTTAGTTGCCAAAACTATTACATATTAATATTACAGGAAGCTAGATGAAATTTTCACAGCATAATATATGAGACATAAGTCGTTGATGTTTTCCAAAAAATATTCTACGATTGAGCCTACACTTTGAATAGCAAATCATTGTAGCTTTATTATCATTGGATAACAATGTGTGATATATGTCGATTAAAAGGATACCAAAACAAATTTCATGAATATAATTTTATTCTTGCAGTTTTATCAACATTGTTTAGATCTTTACAAATTGCATTTCTTTTGGCTTTTAAAATTTTTCTTGAAATTTACTGTGGATTTGCATATTGATATATGGAAGAGTAGATGAGAAGTTCTAATGTGTATGTACCTTTTTGACGGTCAAGGTTGAAATCTTTCAGTGATTGAAATAAAAAGAATATCGATGAAAGGTGATTTGAAATTCTAAGTAGAATTGGTTTAAAAATCAACATTCAGTGGATAGACTGGATTTTTAGTCATAACCCTTTTTCAATATATATTCTAATGATATAAGAACTTAATATTATGGAGAAAATTGCCAATTGTGACTCAAAACATGATTTCAAATACAATAGTAAACCCAAACTTGAATCAATAGCAAAAGTAACCTAAAAGGGTATTGAAATTACAACTAACCCCTTGTGAACAAACAAAAAAACCGAATATTTGTTCCGCTTCTACCCCACGTAAGTCGTCTGTACAGACGACTTTAAACTAAGTCGTCCAGACGACTTAAAACTAAGTCGTCTGGCTCTGTTGAGCTTAAAAATAATTTATAAATTAAAAAAAAAATGTTTGGACAAGTGAAAAATAAAAATCATGTAATTATTAACAGTTTTAAATGATGTAAATTAACATATAATAAAAATGAATAGTTTTCAACATAGATGAGTGAAAGTAGTTAATCATGATATTCTTTGGTTTTGAGGGTTTGAAAACATATGTTGTAGTATTGTATGTATTCTTAGGGTTAGATTTTGGAAAGCTTGGATTTTTTCTAAAATATATATTTTTTACTTATATGTCTTTATTTCTGTGTATAGTTAACACTTTTTAAGTTTAATTTGATTTTTTAAAGTGTCTAGTTAGTTAATTAAGTTTAGGGGTTATGTTTAGGGAAAAGACGACTTAACTATAAGTCGTCTGTTGAATAATTAATGTAGACGACTTACATTTAAGTCGTCCAAACCGTACCGAACCTATAATTTAACAAAGTAATTTAAGCCTAACCGAATAATTTACCGGACATATAAATACATTTTTTTTCCCTTTTTCACAAATTTTGGAAACCCTAGCGCCGTTTCTCTCCTTAGGCGACAACGAAGGCGAAATCCATCTTCTCTGATTCTTTCCTTCTTCTTTTCTCGTCGATATTTGCAGATCTGTAACCGCTGGTGTCGTTATCTTCTCCTACCGTAAGTCATTCATCCATCCATCTTGTAATAAGAGTCCTTAGAAGACTTACTGGAAGTCGTGACGACTTAAGACTTCTTGGAAGTCGTCTTGGAAGTCGTCTGAGCAGTCTTCTCACTATATTTTACATGCAGTATTTGTATTTAGAATAGTTTGCTTGTTCTGATGCTTGTATTTGATTGTATTTGATTGTTTTGCAAGGAAAAATGGATTTACCAGAACTCCCGCGGAGGATATATACGTTTGGGAAAGAACCCACTGCAATGAAGAGCATTTCGTATCATACTGATAACTCGAAGTTGTTTGCTGCTCTAAGTGAAGGTCTAAGAGCTGACGAATACGAGGAGCTGAAGGAGTCGAAGTTGGGAGTGTTCATCAAGTTCAAGGAGCTGAATTTTAATTGGGCTTCAAGGCTGGTGCATTATATACTCGGTTTCCAGCTTAAGATCAAGAAGAAATATGAGCTCTGGTCTCTCGTTGGTGTAGAACCGATGAGGTTTTCACTGATAGAGTTTGAACACCTCACTGGTCTGAACTGCGCGGACATGAAGGACCTCGAAAATCCAAGGTGTGAGGTTACGAAGGAGATGGCTGCTTTCTGGGACAAGATGGGTGTTCATATCGAGGCTGGGCCAAATGTTGATCAGATAATAGGAGCATTTAAGAGATGCCAAGAGTGGTCGCGGGAAGATCGCATACGGCTCGGATACCTTGCTATCTTAGCCGGATTCATTGAAGGGAGAAAGTTCTCAACCCCTATACGTGCTAGTCTTGCAAAGCTAGTGATGGATTTAGAAAAATTTGAGAATTATCCTTGGGGGAGAGTGGCGTTCAAGGTGCTGATAGCTTCTGTGAAGGCAGCAAATTTGGAAGCAAATTCATACACTGTTGATGGCTTTATTCAAGTTCTTCAGGTGTGGGTGTACAACTTCCTGCCAGATTTAGGTGCAAATTTTGGGAATCCCCAACCAAACAGGCCGACTCCACCGTTGCTGGCTTACAAGGGTGGCAAAGGACGCCGATGTTTTAAAGAGGCCATCTTGAGGCAGGTATATAAACTTCAGTCCCTAAAACTTCGCAGACGACTTAAATTTAAGTCGGCTGGAAAGTCGTCCAGAAAATGCTTACTTTAATTTAAGTCGGTTATCCAGAAAATGCTTCACAGACGACTTTAATTTAAGTCGGCTGGAAAGTCGTCCAGAAAATCACAGACAACTAAAATTTAAGTCGTCCAGAAAAGTCGTCTGTGAAGTCTTTTCTAGACGACTTTTCTGGACGACTTAAATTTAAGTCGTCTGTGAAGCATTTTCTGGACGACTTTCCAGCCGACTTAAATTAAAGTCGTCTGTGAAGTAGTAGGGACTGAAGTTTATGCATTTTTGCAGACTAAGGTGATCAACTTTATTGAGAAGGACTTTGGTGAAATGTTTCCACGTTGGGAGTTTGATGCAGAGGACTCGGCCGCGGATAACATAATCAAAGTTATGTTTAATTCGAATCCTAAATGGAAGTGGACCATGGATTGCTGGGAAGTCAATCAGATGAATGAAGTGATTGCAGCGGAGACTTTGAGTGGTTTGAAGGAAGATAGTGGAAGGCCTCGGAAAAAAGCTTGTAAAGGGGGTCTCAAGGAGGCTTGCAAGGAGGCTCCTGTAGAGGCACCTAAAGATGAGACTGAAAAAAGCTGTTCTGGGATGTGCCTTAAGGAGATTAAGTTGCTGAGTGATAGGTTGGAAGCTGTAGAGAAGATGGTTGGAATCACCAAAAACCGAACTTCTGGCTCGCCGAAACCACCTTTGCACGAACAAGGGGTTAGTACCATAACCTCTTCCAAAATCACAGAGCAGAGAGTCACTAGGCAAAGTGATATGAATAAGAACTGATGTGCTTTGTTTGTTGTGTGTGCTTGGTTGAACCTTTGTTGATTTGTTTCTTTTTTTATGTATGTATGGATTTTGTTTGATTTGTTTGATTTGTTTGATTTGTATGTATGGATTTGGTCAATGATTTTTAAACCCGTCTTGTACATCCAAATTTCAGAGTGAAAGTGTGAATGGAGCGAACGAGTCAACCCGTCTTGAGGCTCCAAAGGCGAAAGCTCCACAGAAGTATGCGATTCCACAGCTGCATGATTCTCCAGCAACGAGTGAACTTAGCGTTCTTGTATTGGACAAACGAGTACCCACTGCTTCAGACATAAGGCAGAATCTCAGAAGGCAGACAAAGAAGGATAAAATGATTGCACAGGTCCATGAAAAGATTGACCGAGAGAGGAAACTTGCTCCTTCACAGCAAACTCCTTTTAAGGGAAACAGCACTGTCAAACATATCATTCGAAACAAAAAGGTTGGACAAGGATATGATCCTTTTGCCTTCGCTAACAAGAAGATGTCGGAGGTGCTCACAGCCTGGTTGAAACTTGATCCGTAAGTGAGAAAATGTCCCATAATAGCTTGCTTTGTGCTATAAAATGATTGCGCTTATCTACATTATGTGTGTGCAGTTATTTCAAAACACGTTTGGATAAGAAACCACGTCTATGTCCAAGTCGGTTCTATTCCACACTCCGAACCTCCTTAGCATGGCTGGACGACAGAGTAAGTTTTCTGCTATTTACTTTAGAGAGCTAATGGACAACTTAACAGACGACTTAATTATAAGTCGTCTGTTAGGTCATCTATACAGACGACCTAACAGACGACTTATGTTTTAGTCGTCTTTAAGTCATCTGTTTAGATGACCTAACAGACGACTTAATTATAAGTCGTCCTATAAGTCATCTGTTTAGATGACCTAACAGACGACTTAATGATAAGTCGTCCTATAGGTCATCTACCTAACAGACGACTTATCTTTAACTCGTCCGTAATGTCTTCTATCACTGACTTGTCTTGTTTTATATGCAGCATATGGATGCTTTTATTTATTTACTGAGGCAACGGTACCAAAAAAATCCATCGCATTTCAGGAGCGACAGAATGTGCTTTCTTGACCATACTTTTGCTCAGCATTGGACGTACAAGTACCCGGAATTTAAGGCAGGCAAGCCCAATGTCAATGGTTTAGGAAGAAAGCTTCCTGGTGGGGCGTTGGATTATTATGGAGGCAACTTACCATCATGGTGCAAATCTGGGAAGGTTTGGGGGACTGATGTGGATGATATTTATGCGCCACTCAACTACAAAAACAACCATTGGGTTGCTATGTGGATATCGATCCCAAAGAGGCACATAGTCGTGTGGGACAGCATTGTCGGACATATCAGAGATCGAGAACTCGAAGTGTTAGTGGAGCCTTTTGTCAACATGATCCCTTACCTGCTTGTTAAGTACGCTGCCTCGGATGAAGAACGTTTCAAGTTGTCTCTGGAGCCATACACATATGAGAGTCCAACCGTTGGAGTACCTCAGTGCCGAGGTGGTGATTGTGGTTTGTTCACTCTCAAGTACATTGAATGTCATGCTCTTGGGTTTCAGTTTCGTCCAGATTTGTTGTGTCATAAGAACTCAAAGGCGATCAGGGAGAAGATGGCGGTGGAGATATCTAAGGAGCTTCCTAATTTCCATTCTACAGAGAACGAAGACATTTTCCACCTTTGATGATGATGTACTTGACTCAGGATAGAATGTAGTATTTTTGTATAAGGAAACGTAACAGGGTCAGGATAGGAGGTAGTATTTTTTGTAACCTATCCTCCTACCAAACAATTATGCTTTTGTATAAGGAAACGTAACTTGCCTTTTTCATGCTTGTCCTTTTCATACCATACTATCTGGACTTCTGGACGACTTAACAGAAGGTCGTCTGGACTTCTGGACGACTTAACTTGAAGGTCGTCTGGACTTCTGGACGACTTATAGTTTTGAGTCTTCTTAAAGAAAAAACTCTGGACGACTAAATGGACGACCTTCGGGACGACTTAAATGAAGGTCGTCTGGAAGTCTAAACAGTGGACGACTTAAAACAGTTACCAATGTTAGCACCTCTTTCTTAACCAATCACATTTAATTGCACCACACACGCGAAGAGTTGCCTTCGTTGGAAACTGATCTCACGCGTAAGGTCGCAATCATTCTCTGACAACTTCTTGGGACGGTTGCGATACTATCTATAAATAACCATCAACCCTCGCCTCAATACAGTAAGGAAGACTAAAGGCTGAAGAAGAAGAAGAAGAAATTCCTCTCAAACTCCGAAAGTAAGAAATCTCGACCTATTATACGACTTTAGTTATCATCATTACGCCATACTTGTTCTGATGTGATTTATGCTGCTAGGTTTAAAATGTCTGGATCGATCGACCTCAAGAGGAAGCGTCCGATGGAGGAAGACTACGGCAAAACCCCGGAAGAGGGTTACGCTCAAGGAGAGGCTGCTGCAACGGAACGGTACCGGGCGATCCTCCGCTTGGTTAGGGATGAGCAAACCGCGACGGCCAAAAAGAACTCTGCCGAAGTCGAACGCAACTCTCTCTCCGATCAGATCGCTTTGCTCGAGGAGATGCTCCACAAGGGGGACCGGTTTGACATCCGGGCGGAGAAAACCAGACTCAAAGCCGAACTCAGACGTGCGAAAGAGGAGGTGAAGGCTATCAAGGTCCCTTTCGTTGATTGGGAGAAGCTTGGCGAGGGCTGGTTTTGGTCTCGGCCTTGAGCGGCCTTCTCCAAAAAAAAAATAATTTTAATTATGTTATTTGTAATTTTTTTTTTTTTTAAATTTGAACAATGAATTTCTGGTTTTAAAAAATAATTTTAATAATGTTATTCCTATGTCTAACTACTAACTTGAAGACTTAACAGAAGGTCTGAATGGAGTTCTGGACGATTTAACAGAAGGTCGTCTGGACTTCTGGACGACTTAACAGAAGGTCGTCTGGAGAGACGACTTTATACTAAGTCGTCTGTTTCTGTGCAGCTTAAAAATAATTTATAAATTAAAAAAAAAATGTTTGGACAAGTGAAAAATAAAATAAAAATCATGTAACTTGAAGACTTAACAGAAGGTCGTCTGGACTTCTGGACGACTTAACAAAAGGTCGTCTGGACTTCTGGACGACTTAAAAATAAGTCGTCTGGTTCTGTGCAGCTTAAAATTAATTTATAAATTAAAAAAAAAATGTTTGGACAAGTGAAAAATAAAAATCATGTAACTTGAAGACTTAACAGAAGGTCGTTTGGACTTCTGGACGACTTAACAAAAGGTCGTCTGGACTTCTGGACGACTTAAAAATAAGTCGTCTGGTTCTGTGCAGCTTAAAAATAATTTATAAATTAAAAAAAAAATGTTTGGACAAGTGAAAAATAAAAATCATGTAACTTGAAGACTTAACAGAAGGTCGTTTGGACTTCTGGACGACTTAACAAAAGGTCGTCTGGACTTCTGGACGACTTAAAACTAAGTCGTCTGGCTCTGTTGAGCTTAAAAATAATTTATAAATTAAAAAAAAAATGTTTGGACAAGTGAAAAATAAAAATCATGTAATTATTAACAGTTTTAAATGATGTAAATTAACATATAATAAAAATGAATAGTTTTCAACATAGATGAGTGAAAGTAGTTAATCATGATATTCTTTGGTTTTGAGGGTTTGAAAACATATGTTGTAGTATTGTATGTATTCTTAGGGTTAGATTTTGGAAAGCTTGGATTTTTTCTAAAATATATATTTTTTACTTATATGTCTTTATTTCTGTGTATAGTTAACACTTTTTAAGTTTAATTTGATTTTTTAAAGTGTCTAGTTAGTTAATTAAGTTTAGGGGTTATGTTTAGGGGTTATGTTTTTTAAAGTGTCTAGTTTTTAATGTAGACGACTTACATTTAAGTCGTCCAAACCGTACCGAACCTCGAAATTTACAATGTCCTTTTAACCTAACCGGATTATTTACCGGTTATATATAATGTATATTTTTTTTTTTTACTCAGTTTTTGGCGGAATTCAGAAAAAAACCAACCGTCGTTTCTCTCAAAGGCGAGTTCGAAGGCGATTTCCGTCGAGTCTCTCCAATCCATCGTTCTCACCGTCGATTCTATCTAATCCGACGTTATCACCGTCGTTCTCAACACCGCTTCCTTTTTTTTTAAGTTCTGAGAGGAAACCCTAGCCGCGCATTCTCAGCCGTCTCGTTGAACTCCGCCGCCGTTAAGTTATATCTCTTACTGTTTCATTCAGGTCTGCTATAAAATGGTCTGGGACGACTTATAATTTAGGGTCTGGGACGACTTATAATTTAGGGTCTGGGACGACTTCTAATTAAGTCGTCTGGAAAGTAATCCATCTGGACGACTTTACGGACGACTTATTATTTCAGATCTGCCAGATTGTCTGTTTGAGTCGAAGTTTACGGACGTCTGTTTGTCTGTTTGACATTGGTTGTCTTTGATTGTTTTGCAGAAAAAAATGGATTTGCCGCGTAGGATACATACACTAGGTGAAGAGCCCGAACCAAAAAATAGCATTTCGATTCATCCAGCCTCGAAGTTGCATTCTGCTCTACGTGAGGCTCTTCATGATGACGAATACGAAGAGCTGAAGGAGTCGAAGTTGGGAGTTTTCATCAAGTTTGGAGAGCTGCAATTTGAATGGGCTTCAAGGCTGGTTCACTTCATGCTCGGTTTCCAGCTGGACATAAAGAAGAAGTATGAGCTTTGGTGTCTCGTTGGTGCAGAACCTGTGAGATTTTCGCTGTTAGAGTTTGAAAACCTCACTAGGCTAAACTGCGAGTACATTGACGACCTTGAGAGACCTCAATGTGTTGTTACTAATGAGATGACTTCTTTCTGGGGGTTGTTGGGAGTTCATGTCGAAGCTGGGCCAACTACTCAGGAGATAATAGAAACACTTCAGAGATGCGCAGGGTGGTCTCCGGATGATCGCAAGCGGCTCGCGTACCTTGCCATCTTCACTGGATACATTGAAGGGAGAAAGTTTTCAACCCCTACACGGGTTAGTCTGGCTAGGCTAGTGATGGACCTAGAACGGTTCGAGAATTATCCATGGGGGAGAGTCGCGTTTAAGGTGTTGATGGACTCTGTGAAGGGCAGAGATATTTCAGGTTGTTACACAATTAATGGGTTTGCGGCAGCTCTCCAGGTCTGGGTGTACACAGCTCTGCCGGAATTGGGTGCTACTTATGGTCACCCTCTCCCAAACAATCCGTCTCCACCGATACTGGCTTTCAAGGGTGGCAAGGGACGCAGAGCCTTTAAAGAGGCTATCCTCAGACAGGTATCTACTTCAAACCAGACGTAATCCAGCTGGACGACTTAATAGACGACTTATAACGTTCCAGACGACTTAATTATAAGTCGTCTAGAAAGTAATCCAGCTGGACGACTTAATAGACGACTTATAACGTTCCAGACGACTTATTTTTTTTACATCTTATCTTCTATTTACTGCAGACTAGGGTGATCAACTTTGTTCAGAAGGCCAGCGTTAAAGAAATGATTCCAAAATGGGAGTCTGATGTTGAGGATGTCGCCGCGGACAACATTATTAAAGTCATGTTTGTGAAGAAAACGTGGAAGTGGACCAAGAATTGCTGGCAAGTCACTGGTACTCAAGTCAAGAGACAGCCAGCGAGGAAGAAAGATACCGTGAAGGATGAGAGACCAAGACCTCTGAAGAAAGCTAGAATAGAGGCTATTGAAGAGGCACCTAAACAGGCGAGTGAAGAGGAACCTGCAGAGGCGAGTGATGAGGAACCTGCAGAGGCGAGTGAAGAGGAACCTGCAGAGGCTCGTTCAAAAGTGACTACGACTGTTGATGGGTTGACCAGAGAGGAAATTGAAGCCATGTTCAAGGTCATCCTTGATTCCATGAGGGAAGGGTTTGGGACGTGCATTCGAGAGATCAAGGATCTCTCGAAAAGGGTGGAAGCATTGGAGAAGAAGGTTGGTCTCACCACAAAACGGAAACGGAAAGGGACACCAACAGGGACAAAGGCACCCGGGGTTAGTAAACAAAGTTGATCACCTTATATTTAAGTCGTCTAGAAAGTAATCCAGCTGGACGACTTAATAGACGACTTATAAATAAGTCGTCTGGAAAGTTTTCCAAACGACTTACTTGTAAGTCGTCTATTAAGTCGTCCAGCTGGATTACTTTCTAGACGACTTATAATTAAGTAGTAGAACACTTATAATTTTGTACATTGCAGAGTGAAAGTCTTCCAGATGGTAGTTCCTTGCCGGAGGAGAAAGGGACTGGTGTGCATACAGATGGTAGTTCCTTGCAGAAGGAGAAAGGGACTGATGTGCCTACAGATGCTCGTACCTTGCCGGAGGAGAAAGGGCCTGCTGTGCCTGCAGTTGCTAGTACCTTGCCGGAGGAGAAAGGGCCTGCTGTGCCTACAGTTGCTAGTTCCTTGCCCGTGGAGCAAGGGACTGGTGTGCCTACAGATGGTAGTTCCTTGCCGGAGGAGAAAGGGACTGATGTGCATACAGATGGTAGTTCCTTGCAGAAGGAGAAAGCTAGACCTGAAGAAAACAGGGACGCTGCTATGATCCTTGGCCGTGCAAAGAGTGATCGAAGAAGGAAACTTGCTGCTTCACAGCAATCTCCTTATGCGGGCAACACGACGGCCAGGGCCATCATGCAGCAGTATCCAGGCTATCATCCTTTTGCACCAAATAACAAGGATAAATTGAAAGAGCTCGCTACTTGGTTGCAAGAGTGTCCGTAAGTGTTTGCTTTTCCCATAATAGCTTGCTTTAGTCTACAAAAACTGATCGCTTTTAAACATTTTGTGTTTGCAGTCAATATAGAACACCATACGAAAAAAAACCACAGAATTGTCGCACTTGGTGGTATCAGACCCTCCGGAGAGACTTAGAATGGCTGACGGACTGTGTAAGTCTTCTGCTATGACTTAGTTCAATTACTTGTAAGTCGTCTGGACAGTCGTCTACGTAGACAACTTACCAGATGACTTACCAATAAGTCGTCTGATAAGTCGTCTGTTCGTAGATGACTGTCCAGACGACTTACCTTTAAGTCGTCTGTTCGTAGATGACTGTACAGACGACTTACCCTTAAGTCGTCTGATTCGTAGATGACTTTCATCACTAACTTACAGTTACTAGCTAAGTCGTCTGATATCTTATATGCAGCATATTGATGCTTGGATGAATGTGCTGAGGAAGAGGTACACGGATAACCCACATCATTTCAGGAGCGACAAGTTATGCTTCCTTGATCATCTCTTTGCTCATCATTGGAGTTTTAACTACAAGGATTTTAAGGATTCCGAGCCCGATAGGAATGGTTTAGGAAGAAGACTACCTTGTGGGGCGTTGAATTATTATAATGGCACTATACCATCATTTTGCAGATCAAACAGGATTTGGGGCCTTGATATCACAGATGTCTATGCGCCACTGAACTACAACGACAGTCATTGGATTGCTATGTGGATCCAAATCCCTAAGAGGCACATTGTCGTCTTTGACAGCATCTGTACATGTATCTCCCCAGAAAAACTCGATGAGGTGATGGAGCCTTTTCTCCACATGATCCCTTATATGCTTGTTGAGTGTGCTCCCAATGACGTGGTACGTGCCGAATACAGCCTGGCGCCATTCACTTATGAGAGACTAGAGGATTTACCTCAGGCCAGAGCTGGTGATTGTGGTGTGTACGCTTTAAAGTACATTGAATGTCATGCTCTTGGGATGCCATTTAGTAAAAAAGAGTTTGCTAAGAACAAGGGGAAGGCTATTAGGGATAAGATGGCGGTGGATATATTTGAAGAGTTGCCTGACGTGCATCTGTGGGAAAACAGGGATGGCGATGAAAACTATGGTGCATATGGTGATGACAGATAGATCAGGCTGTAGCCAATGTATTTGTAACCTTTTGTATATAAACTTGATATTTTGTGCAGTAACCTTTTGTATTTGTAAACTTTTTGTAATCTTATGTGCAGTTCCCTTTTGTTATCATTTGTTTCATACTCTCGTCTGTTTAATCTACAACCATCTCAACTCAACTAATATAAAACACTAATAATAGATTTTTTGACACATAAGTTCATTACATGAAGACCATGAAGACCTTACGGACGACCTTCGGGACGACTTAAATGAAGGTCGTCTAGAAGACTAAACACTGGACGACTAACTTGAAGGTCTTCTTGAATAAAAACAACTCTAGACGACTAAATGGACGACCTTCGGGACGACTTAAATGAAGGTCGTCTAGAAGACTAAACACTGGACGACTAACTTGAAGGTCTTCTTGAATAAAAACAACTCTAGACGACTAAATGGACGACCTTCGGGACGACTTAAATGAAGGTCGTCTAGAAGACTAAACACTGGACGACTAACTTGAAGGTCTTCTTGAATAAAAAACTCTGGACGACTAAATGGACGACCTTCTGGACGACTTAAATGAAGGTCGTCTGGAAGACTAAACCTCGTCTTTCTTACATTGTGGTTTCGTATGGCCAGGTTCCTTGCACACAGAGCATCTATAAGCTCTGTGTTGCTTCCTGGGTTTACGTCCTCTCATCCTGGATAGCTCCAACCAGGATTGCCATCTTGATTTCTTCTGTCTTCCCCGACCACGCTTTACTTCCGGAGGAAGGCATGTGCGTTCCTCAACTTGTTGTCCATTACAAGGATATATATTCTCTGAGTATCCTGCAAACAGAAAATCCTTTGAGTACACTGGAGATACAAGTGTGTTGATATGCAAACCGACAGATTCTCCAGCAGCTATAGCATGAGAGCAAGGTATTTTCTCCACTGCATAGACACCACAATCACATTTCCCATGTTCCAAATCAACCACACAGTCTATTCTGCCACCTTTCACAAAGAATTGCCATCCGCCAATTGGTTGTACCGTCATCGTATCTGCTATCTCCGATCGAACAGCAAGCAAGTGTTCAACACCCCGACTATGTTGAGTAGTGAGACTCAAAGCATCTTCTCTCCTTTTCCAAAACCACTTTCCTAGCTTCTCCCTTATGAACTCCAACAGGAACTGAATCGGAAATCCTCTAGCTCGCTTCAGTGCGGAATTAATAGATTCAGCGATGTTGCTTGTTTTTATGTTGTACCTGTCCCCCTGGCAATGAACCCTTGACCATAGGCTGACGTCGGCATCCTCCAAATATGTTGCAAGGTCCGGATTTGCACTCCGTATCTCATCCATGTACCGGTCAAAATCTGAAACCGTATGAGCATAAGCAGCACCTTTCACCAAGTACAAGAGATGTTTCCCTTTAAATTTTTTGACAATGTTTTCTTGAAGGTGATAATAACATATTCCTCGGGTTGCCCAAGGAAACACCTTGTCACACGCATTTTTAATGGCCAAGTGCCGGTCGGAGACTATCACTAGAGGCTGGTCATCAGATACACAAATAGCCAATTTTGTGAAAAACCATTCCCAAGAAGGTGCATCTTCAGCATCTACGATCCCAAAAGCCAATGGAAATATCTGAAAATTCCCATCTTGTGCGGTTGCAACTAGCATAACACCTCCATACTTCCCACTTAGGTGAGTCCCATCCACCACAATGACCCTTCTCTGATATCTAAAACCTTTGATAGAAGATCCAAAAGAGAGAAATAGATACTTAAATCTATTCATAGAATCAAGTTCTATAGCTGTGATAGAATCGGGATTTGCTAAGGAGATTTGCTCGAGATATGATGGCAGACGCGAATACCCATCTTCTGCTGTTCCTCTCACCAATGTTTGTGCATATAAAAGTGCTCTGTATGAAGTGGTGTAATCAAGAGTCATGCTAAACATCTTCTTCATTGCAATAGTGATATGCTGCGGATTCAACCCATCAATGATTCCAACACGATCAATGAAAAGCCTACCAACATACTTAGGAGTACAGTGTCTCCGCTGAGCGATTCGATCTCCCACTGAACATGTATGTTTTTCCACATACTTTGTTACCCAAAACGTTTCTGTCCCATGTTTCACACTTGCTCTGACCTTCCATTCACAACCACTAACCGGACATGTTGTCACAAGGAGAGTTTTCGTTGACTTGTATATTCTGAAGGTGAACTTAAGCCTCACTGCTGTCAACCTCAGTTCTGAAAGCAGTGCATCCTTGCTACCAAAACTCTGGTTGACATAGATATTGTTACCATTCGATCTTCCACCTTCCTGTTTTAATTCTTCAAAACATATATCATCTTCTTCATCCTCATCTTCAACCTTTCCATAAACACTGTAATCCTCACCATTCTTGTCCGCTTCAGTTTTAATAGAGATATCACCATCCTCCTCCCCATCATCCTCCTCCCCATCGTCATCCTGCCCATCATCCTCCCCATCATCCTCCCCATCATCCTCCTCCCCATCATGATTTTCATCTTCAACCAAATTATCATCATCCTCTTCAAAACATTCATCAGCTTCATCATCTGAAACCATTTGCACCTTGCTACGGCTTGATACACAAAGCCGTACACTATGCGTTTTGGTTATCTCGAGCAAGTTTCTAACTTGTCTATCACTTGTAACATGAATAGGAAGGGTGTCTGGAGCCATCATCATTTCTGCTGGTAATGAGTAGGTTATCTCCATAGATTCTGTACTCATGTCCAGGTTAAAATCTTCTAGAGCCATTGCAAGAAGTTCCGCATGCGTCGAACCTTCACTCAAAAAAAACATTCTCGCTCCTTTTGCATTATCAACCACAAAATCCCAACAGCAATCTTTTAACAACCATTCCCCATACACTGCATGTAACTGACGCATCATCTGCAAAAATTCAAAATAAAACACATTAGTAAACATAGAAGACGACTAAACAGTAAGTGACGACTAGACGACTAAACATTAAGGCAGACGACTAAACAGTAAGTCGTCTAGACGACTAAACAGTAAGTCGTCTAGACGACTAAAAAGTAAGTCTTCTAGACGACTAACAGTAAGTCGTCTAGACGACTAAACAGTAAGTTGTCTAGACAACTAAACAGTAAGTCGTCCAAACAGGTCATTTTTGCAATTGAATTTTAATTAGGACGACTTACCATTAAGTCGTCGTAAGTCGTCTAAACAGTAAGTCGTCCAAGGAAGTCGTCTAGGATAAACGGGTTAGGTTTGCATTTGAACTAATTGTGTCAGATATTTGACTTTTCCTGGACGACTTACGGGTAAGTCGTCTCTGGGTAAACAAAAATTACAATATTTAATTGAAGCTAGACGACTTAATTGTAGGTCTTCTACGGTTAGTTAACTTTACCCAGACGACTTTACGAAAGTCGTCCTGGCAGATGACTTAGGAGAAAGTCGTCCAAGATAACCAAGGTTTGACCAGATGACTTGGGACGACTTACCAGTAAATCTGGACGACTTTGCTTATCTTGGAAGACTTTCAACTAAGTCGTCTTCCAGGACGACTTCCCCGTAAGTCGTCTGAGATAAGTTAAATATTTAAGTTTTATTTTCCAATTGCAAAAGTAACCAAGGACGACGTACAGTTAAGTCGTCTAGATTTAATAAAATTTGAAATTTTTGTTTTCCTTGGGACGACTTACCATTAAGTCGTCCAGAAAAAGTCAAATATCTGACACAATTCGGTCAAATGCAAAATTAACCCGTTTATTCTAGACGACTTACTGGTAAGTCGTCTAGGGTATTCTCACGATTTTTTTTTAAAGAACAAAGCCGGACGACTTTAGTTAAGTCGTCCGTTGGACCAGAAGACTTACGGGTAAGTCTTCTACGCGAACAGTTCTGGAAAAAAATTCAATTTCTTACCTTAAACTAGTGAGATGACTTCCTTAGCACACAGAGTCTTCTCCAACCACCCAGAACCTCAAACGAAAGTAACCCACGTTGAATAGTATGCTTCAATAGCTCTATCAACCATAAAAAGTTTTGAATCAAAAGCTTGAGTTTTTTGGATGAATATTGAGGCAAAGTGAGAGAGAAGTTGTTTTTAGTTCATAACAATTGAGAAAGAGAGAGTGTAAATCGTACTAGGTGCATTAAGGGGGGCATTAAGAGCTCCAAATTGGTAGTTTGTTGTGGTTGGTGTATTGATGGCAATGGCAATCAAGTAAATTTGTGAAGGTGATGAGGTTGAGAGAGTAAAAGAGCCATTTTCGGAAAAAAAAAAACATAAATTAATGGCATTTTCGTGAATAATGTGAACAAGTAGGGTTGAATATAGCTAACCATTTCCAACAAAGAAGGAGAGGTTAGTTTTGTGTTTGACTTTGAGTTGTGAGTTACTTTTGCAACAACCCCTAATATTATGCCACTGGGTGAAACTTCACCATATTCATCTATAAAATATCTCCACAATAATGTTATTTTTCTCGAATCTCGTTATGTTGATTCACAGGTATGGGAAACATATTATTTTTTTGTGATACCTTTTTGTAATGTATGGTAGCAAATAATTTAGCTACATATTCATACATATAATTTAGAAAAAATTTCGATATCCTTGGTTCATGAAATAGAATTACGAAGATGCATCACAATATCCCATCTCAAAGAAGTGCTAAAGATACTTACTAAATTTTGTCTGGTAATCGTTTTTTTTAAATAACAAGGTTGCATGAATAGTTCTCTCGAGCATGTTAGTATTGGGATGGAAATTAAAGAAAATGTTTTATTTAAATCAACTATGTTCATTTTTCGTTTGGACAATATAAACTATGTAAATCAATACTTGATAAATTAATAAACACGATACTTGAATAAATTATTTTGGTCAAATATTAAATCAGTTCAAAATATGAAATAATTTGATAATAAGATAATAAATTTTAGGTTTTTTTTTGGTAATTACTATATAATAATTGATCTTCACTGAAAATTCTATATGCATATAAATTTCATAAAAATAGTAAAAATGAAATTTTTTTGTGACTATAAAGCTCTGCAAAATGAATTGAAATAAGACACTGATAAAAGTAAACAAAACTGCAAATGTTTTATTGATAAATAACTTATGGAAAAGCAAATTTGTTTGATATAAACTTGTAGGAGAAACATGAAAATGAGCATCCATTCTCATGTTCCTCTCATTGCTCCACCATTGAATATTTAGTGCCAACCATACATCAAAAATCTTAACAAAACTCCATAATCACTAAAAATTATCACTGGAAGCTGAAATAAAAGTGCAAGCAAAACATTATTTTGTAGCTTGCCACTCACATAAGCTATTATGTTCTGAATGTGATCCTTGGACATACTTTCTTCAGTACTCTTTCCAGTTGATTCTGAAATTGGTATATATACAAAATTTTGTACATTTACCTTTCTAACTTGCTAGATCAATTTGGTTTTTAGGGGATGTCCATGAGGATAACTATGTATCTTGTAACATTTATCACTACAGGAAATGTGGATAGTAATAGCGGACGAAAAAGGCTATGAGTCTTGTATAATAGTGTTTCTTTGTCCGCTCTGACAGCGTCCGTTATAATAGGTCCGACCCTTTTAATAGCGTTTTTCTTTGTGCTATTATTAAGCGTACAACAATAGGGCGTTAATGTACGCAATTGTTAATATTTATAATAACGTTGTACAAATGATATTAAAACCTAATAATTTGATTTTCCCAATGGCAAAGATAGCAAATATTTTGTGTTATTAATTAGTTTTTAAATTATCCAAAAAAATTATTAATAATAATAATGAATTGAGTTTTTCTTTTTTTGTAATAATTAATTCAAAAATTTGTAATAAAAACAATTTAAATTATGAAAAAAATCCAAAAAAACTATATATTTATTTAAAAACCCATAACACAACATTATCACATTCATACAAACCTTCACACAAGCATACAACCTATCAATCTACCACTAATAAACCTTCACAATCATCCCTAACATAAACACTATTATCATCCGAAGCTTCATCACCCATATCATCAACTTCTTGGACAGGCAATGGTGCACCACCTAAATCCTCTTCTGTTTCCAACTCATGATAACCTCTAGGTGGTGCTCTCATAACAACATACCAATTTGAAGTATCATCCTCCCTAGAGTAGAAAACCTGTTTCGCTTGAGAAGGTAGAATGAATGGATCTTTCAAATAGGCTGCTTGGTTCATACGAAGTTTAACAAGAGTGAAGCCATCTTCTTCCTTCACACCATTCCCTGTGTTTGCCCAGTTGCATCTAAACAATGGCACTTTGAACATGTGATAGTCGATGAGTAAAATCTCCTTTATCACTCCATAGTATTTAATCATATCAGCGACCTGTCTCATATCTCGAGCACTTGATCTACACATGCTAAAGGCTTCATAAGTTACTCCACTGTTTTATGTCTTCAGCTTGACTGCATCAGTATGAAACCGTTGCCCATTAATGATGAATCCTTTATGTGCTAAAACAACATTTCTTGGTCCAAATGCCAACCACCTTATCTCCTGAGTATGACTATTTGTTGAGTCTGAATGAATCTGCCCCAGTTAATCATAACATGATCATCAAGCCGAGGTACTAAAATGATAATCAAAACATGATAATTGATGAAATGACTTTTCTAGGGTCCTAATCAAATGATGTAGTATATAAGATTGTCGAACCAGTTCTGAGTGACCACAAAGAAATGGGAATGCAAGTCTATGCTTAATCTAAATGCAATCATTAAGGGAGATGATTATCAAACTAACACAATATCTAAAATGCAATAAAATGTAAAGCTTTCTTTCTTTATGAGGAGATGAGACCCATGGGCTAAGGGAATTGATCTTGGGGGATCAAGCATCAATCTAAGGGTGGCAGCAAACAATCAATCTATCAACCTTAGGCCCATGCACAATTCTAAACAAGTTCTATCTCTAGATGAATGCTCATTCACAAAGATAACTCAAGCATCTAATCTCTTAGGTTGAATATTATCTAAGCAATCATTAAGAACAAGCCTAATAGCCATCTTAACACCTTTAACAAAAAATCTCTTTGGTAAAGAATGTTAAAAGCTTAGGAGAGTTGGTTCAGGCATTTCATAGAACACCTTTCGGGCATGAAATGCCTAGAGCTCAACTTTGGGGTGGCCAACCCTAAAATAGCATTAAAATCACTCTACTAGCAAGGAACAAGATAGATCTACACTAAAACACCCTAGATCTAGCTTAATCACCCCTTGGTCTCCCTAACCCATGAATCCAAAGAGGACTATTCACTAATCATCATGATTACTCTTAAATCCATGAGGAATCCAAGCTTAATCATGAAGAGAAAGAAAGGAGATGAAATCAAGCAATCAAGAACACAAAGATGAGATGAGATTATGATTCAAAGATGAAACTTTACTCAAAAGGTTTTGTGTTCTTAGATAGAAAATAACATAAGTCCCAAATTAGGGATAACATGAGTATTTATACTTGACTTAAAAGCCCTAGAAACATAAAACAAAATTACTAAAAAGTCCTTGAGCCAAATGAGTTTCAACCAATGGAAAGAAGACATGAAATTCGGTCAGGGGTGAACCAGCATGGTCCAACCCGGTCCACTCTACCCGGCCGTCCAGTTTTGGCCGCGTCCTTGCACCGTCCGGGTTCACCAAGCCGGCCGTCCCACCCCGATCCTCAGCATGCTCTTCACGACCGGGTGCTCCAAGCCGGACAGGCCACCCCGGTCGTCCCTTGTTCTGGCCGCGTCCTCTTCTCCCGTCCGGGTGCCCTTACCCGGACGCGTCTCCCCGGTCCGTCCTCATGCTTCTCATCGTCCGGGTGCTTGAATCCGGACTGGCCACCCCGGACTGGTCTGCTCGTCTTGATTAACTTTATTCCCGACCGGGTCCATCAAACCGGACGTGTGTCCCCGGTCCACTTCATGCTTCTCATTGTCCGGATGCGGCCTTCTCCCGACCGGCTGCTCGAACCCGGAGTGATCTACCCGGTCCAACTTTCCATCTCTTGATTTCACTTCTCTTCTTATGGCCAATCTTGAATCTTCACTTCTTTTTGGGCCATAAGGTTCCCAAACACCTCAAAACACACCAAAGCACACTCCAACACCTGATAAGGACAAATGAATGCAAAATGATCCTAAACATGCCTAAACCTTAGCCTACAACTCAAAGAATGCAATAAAAAGATGGCTAAATAGATGAAAATATGCAAGACATCAACTCCCCCACACTAGTCCTTTACTTGTCCACAAGTAAACTAGCAAGGACTAAGGAGGAGAGGTTTGAAGGAGGGGACTCATAACCAAAAGAATGCTCTTCTTAGTTCTCAACTTGATAACCTTGTATAATCATACCAACTAGCTAGAGCAAACACTTAATCCAACTCTAACTTCTCAAGGCCTATCTTAACTCTTTTGATCCCTACACTTACTCATCATGAATCCACAATCCACAAATCCACTTGCCCTCTAACAATCATTAAGCAAACTCAAAAGATCTCTTGCAAATGGTCAAATGGTCCAAGTCATTTGGTTTGGTGAAAAAGGCTTTGATGCAAAGCAAATCAAGTAGTTCAAGAAGGATCTTTAAAGGTGGTTTACTCTCAAAACAAAGTAGCCTTGACATTGCACATAATATATCTAAGAAAGGGATCAACTCATGCATAAAATGCTCAATCTCTATTGTTCTACCCTTTTCCCAAATACATAAGCTATATCCTCATTCCCAATGTCAAAACCACTCACATCTCTCACCCAAAGATTCCCCCAAAACACTCAAAGATACTTTCTCATTTAGAACTCTTTCTTATTGAAGTCTACAAGGGATTTTTCACACTTTAAACTCTTATCAGCTCTTTCTTAAACATTGCTAGCCCCCTTTTCATTATTCTTTTTTTTTTCTTTTTCTCTTTTTTTTATTCTGAGGGCCAAGAACTCTTTTTTTTTTTTTTTTTTATAAACTAGAGCTTTAGAACTATTCATTTCTCTTATCCCTTCTAGACTAAATCACTTATTAACTTGGAGTTCCTTGAGTCAACCTTTTCTTTCAAAAACCTTTCACATTCCCAAGATCACACCTTACAACACTCACCCCCATCCTAGAAGCTAGACAATATGAGTGTCTAGTCTAGCTAATATGGAGACCAAGCATTGTCGTTCCCAATACTCTCAACATTATGCACATGTAAAGCTTTCCAAAGAAGGCCTCACTCAACAAACAATGAAGGCTTGAAAGGAGGTAAGGGTTTAAGGGTGTGGAGTACCAGTTGAGTTTGTCCAAAAAGATAGGCAAAGAATGGGAGAGACAACTCAAGTGTTCTATCCATGACTCAGTACACAAGGGACCATGGGAAAGAGACTTAGAGTCTAAATATGACAGGAGCAAACTTCAAAGAGAGAGCATCAATCAATCAAATAAGCTTTAGGAAGAGTTTTCAAGGCTCGAAGTTTACAAGTCATCCTAAGATTGCTCAAGCTACTTACTATGATTATAAAGGTTATCACTTTAAGAACTTACCATGAGCATCTTTACAAGGCAACTATCATCGTTGTCCCCTTATGCATGATGCAACCTATATGATGATTTTTTCGTTTTTTTATGCAAGTGAATGATCTAGACTCAATCCTAATGCAACTAAATGATTCTTTTTGTGCTTTTCAAATTTTTCAATTTTTTTTGGTTTTTCTTTGCCATAACTATCTACAAATGCATGCATATGACATAAAACACAAAATTATCAGCAACTTGACACCTCGCCCACACTTAATTCACACAGTCTCTGTGTTTGTTAAATGTAGAGAAGGGCCCAAAAAAGGAAAGATAAATAAAATCTAAATGAAATGATGAATGGTATATACAATGATAGGGTGTTGGAGTACCTCTATGGAGCGTGGGATGAGGCTGACGCCTCACCCTCAGAGTCATCTTCATCAGCTGTGGTGTCTAGGGAAGGTGACTTGTTTCCGGACTCGGATGGGGCGATGTAAGGGTTCCTCAAGCGGCGGAGGGCTTGCTTCTTGGTTCTAGGTGCAGAGGGGTCATGAAGTGGCTGAGGAGGGAGTGCATTGAGAGCATCAAGATCAAAGTCCTCAGCCTTACAGCCAGCTACAGCTCCCCTAGCTAGAACCTCAGCCACTTTCTTCAATAATCGAGCTGAAGCTTCAGCTTGCCTCTTCACAGTTCTTTTCAGTTCCTTGCACTGGTGGGTGAGCTTGAAAGTGGTTCTATCTTGAGCCCTGTTCCACCTCTGGAGGGTGCTGATCTGGTCATGAGCTTGGCGAAGGGGCCCAAGAGGCAGGACACTGGTGCATTGCTCGACTTTGTAGCAAGGAGGACCAAAGAGATGGGCAGTGGCTCTTCTGGTGTGCTCCTGATAGAGCCATTATTCTCTTTCTGTGGCCTCCTTTCCCTTGTCCTATTAACAATGTCCACATTGATTCAGCAATGGTCTTCTCCTTAGGGGCTGTCTTGAGTGTGGGGAGTGAAGAATTTTTCTGATCTTCAAGGCCAAGAACTTCACCAATCTCTGTGAAAGACATGGAGTACACCTCACCCTCAACCTTGAATTTGATCTCTCCCCATCCTTGCTGTGCATGCTTGGAAGTGTGAAAGGTTGCTTCTAGTGTAGCCAAGAATTGGCAAGAGACTTCTTTGTGAGTAGGGTAGGCTGCTGAGTAGAGGCTTCCCACCTTCATGTGCTCAAGCATGGTTTGAACATCATCATCAAAGTACATCTCTTGCAAGATCATCTTATGAACAAATCTGGTTGGGACCCAAGCAATGCCATTCCTCAAAAGATCTACCAGCTCATCCTCAGTAGGTGTCTTGGACCTGTCCCTCTTGTCATACTTTGATTTTGGATCAGCATGCTCATCATTAGAAGATATCTCATCCTCTTCACCTTCACTCTCTGCAACTATTGGCATCTCCTTGCTTCTTTGCTCTAGCCCTTGCCAACTTCTCTTCCATGGTGTGCTGGTTAAGGCTTTCTACATTCTCTTGCACAGGATCTGGTGCTCTCCTAGGTGGAGTCATAGCCCTCATAGTGTGAGCAAGTGCATGATCACCTTTGTTGTTGGTTTTCTCTACCACAAGAGCTCCCACACTAGAGTTTCTTGGTGCCTTAGCTCTCTTGGGAGGAGCCTGCTTGTTAGCACCATCAGTCACACTATCCCTAACAGCTGTTCTCTTTCCATCCCTCTTGGTTTGCTTGTGAGCACCATCAGCCACAACCTTATCAGCAACAACTCTATTCCCATCTTTCTTGGCTTGTGCTTTCTTCCTTAGCATTGCCACAACTTGCTGGCGACGCTCCTCTTCTGAACCAGGCTGTGAACCCAAAGTTTTCCCAAACTGAGCAGTGTGTCTTGCTGCAAGCTCTTGCTTCTCAACTTCTATATCAACTTCACTCTTTCGCCCTATTGGTACCTGAAATTTTAAATCTTGGAAAAGAGTGAGTTTAAGAAGGAAAAACCTCTCAAGATGAGAAACATGATCAAAAGTATAATAATTCAATTCCAATGATCAATAACTCACAAGAAACAAAGCATTAAGCAAAGGGGGGCTTTAAAACATCTTAGAGAATTCTCATGCTCAAAATATATATATATATATATATATATATTTTTTTTTTTATGAGCAATAAGAATCTCCAAGAATCAAAACCCCTCAATCAAACACTATCAAGCTTGAATTAGCCTAAATTGAAGTTCTCCATTAACCTAGCATCCAATCTAACCCAAAAACAACCTAAAACAAGCACTTTATGAAAAAACCCCCAATCTCATGAACCCTAATTTTTCAAAGTTCAAATTAATCTCAATTCCACCATGAAATAAACTATCCAGCATGATATATAAGCTTTCCCTAGTCTAATTTACAAGAATCTAGTAAGAAAAAGCTCAAATTTCAAGTTCAAATTTTTAGGGTTCATGAGAGTTACGAATTTGAACTTTAAGATATCATACCGTGCTTTGGATGAAGGATAAAGATGAAAAGATTCAAGGAATTAGACCTAGGGGAAGAATACTTGGATGTGGGAAAAAGAATTTTGTGATTTGGTTGAGATTTGACAAAGTTATGGGGATTTTGGTTCTTGGAGGCTAGAGAGGATTTTGATGTGAGGAAGAAGATGAAATGAGGAGAGAGAGGGTGGATTAGGGCTTTAGGGAGGTTCTGGGTCGGGTTGGATGGGTTCTGGGTCGGTTTTAGATGGGTTTGGGTCGGTTTAGAGACATAAATACTTACCTGGGTCGCAGCCGGGTCACGGATACGGGTCTGGTGCTCCGGTAGGCTGGCGCGCGGATCTTGGTGTGTGGAAGCAATCCGACCGGGTGCCATTACCCGGACAGGCCACCCCGGTCCTGCTCCACCTTCTTCCCGACCGGGACGCCTGTCCCCGGTCGTCCACCTTGCTGCTTCACGACCGGGATGCTGAACCCGGACAGCTCACCCCGGTCCGTTCTCCTTCGGCCATCCGACTGGGTAGGCCACCCCGGTCCACCCTACCCGGTCCAAACCACCTCTTCTCTCTTTTTTTTTTTTTAATATGTCTTTCTCCATCTCAAGACCTCATCCAATTCATTACCAAGCTCTCACCATCCTCCAACTGATTTATTGTTGAAAAAGAACAAATCCTAATGCAATATTTACAAGGATAACCATGAGACTTCCTCACAAGTGAGCTTGTTTAAAGTCAAAAGCTTGACTTTGCCTCCCTTGAGGTTAGGCAAGGGGAGCATCAGAGAGTGGGGTTGATGTCCCATCCTCCTTTCGTATTGTGGCCATGTATTCCTTGAGTCTCTGGCCATTCACTGTGAAGTCATTACCCTGCTTATCCCATAACACAATGGCTCCATAAGGCCTCACTTCTTTGATCACAAATGTTCCAGACCACCTTGACTTAAGCTTTCCTGGAAATAACTTCAGTCTAGAGTTGTAGAGAAGAACTTGATCTCCTGCCTTGAACTCTCTCTTGAGGATGTGCCTGTCATAAAAGGCCTTAGTCTTTTCCTTGTAAATCCTTGAGTTCTCAAAGGCATCCATCCTTATCTCATCCAGTTCATTGAGTTGAAGAAGTCTCTTCTCCTTTGCACTCTTGATGTCAAAGTTTAGAAGCTTCACAGCCCACAGTGCCTTGTATTCAAGCTCAACTGGCAAATGGCAAGACTTTCCATAGACAAGGTTGAAAGGAGGAGTGCCTAGAGGAGTCTTGAAGGCTGTTCTATATGTCCAAAGAGCATCATCAAGCTTGTCTGACCAATCCTTCCTCTTGGTTCCCACAATCTTCTCCAAGATGCCCTTGATTTGCTTGTTGGAGACCTCCACTTGGCCACTTGTTTGAGGGTCATAGGGTGTTGCAACCTTGTGTTTCACTCCATTCTTCTTGAGAAGACCCTCAAATACCTTGTTGATGAAATGTGAACCTCCATCACTTATGACCACTCTTGGTACTCCAAACCTTGGGAAGATATTGCTCTTGAACATTTTGATCACCACTCTTGAATCATTTGTGGGACTTGCTATGGCTTCTACCCACTTTGACACATAGTCCACAGCCACCAAGATGTATTTGTTGCCATAAGAAGAAGGGAAGGGTCCCATGAAGTCTATTCCCCAAACATCAAACACTTCCACTTCAAGGATTGGGTTTTGAGGCATCTCATTCCTCTTAGTAATGTTCCCTCTCCTTTGGCAAGAGTCACATCTTGAGATGAAGTCTTGTGTGTCCCTGAACATGTGTGGCCACCAAAATCCAGCTTGTAGCACCTTTGAGACAGTCTTGAAGGTAGCAAAATGGCCTCCATAGGAAGATCCACGGCAGTGTGTGAGGATTCCTTCAGCTTCTTCTTCAGCCACCACTCTTCTATAGATCTGATCCTTGCAAAGAGTATAGAGGTATGGTTCATCCCAATAGTATCTCTTCAAATCTTTGTAGAACTTCTTCTTATCATACCCCTCAAGACCCAATGGCTCCTTTCCAGTGGCTAAGTAGTTAACCAAATCAGCATACCAAGGTCCCTTCTCTTCAGCTGCCTTAACCTCTTCAATTTTCTTTCCAGTCTCAATAACTGCCACCACTGACATGATAGCCATGACATGCTCCTGTATAAGTACCCTCATCAATAGGGATCCCACCTTCAATCCTCAGCCTGGACAAGTGATCAGCAACCCCATTCTCAATCCCTGGCTTGTCTCTAATCTCTAGGTCAAACTCTTGAAGCAAAAGGATCCACCTTAGTAGTCTTGGCTTGGCATCCTTCTTTGCTAGGAGATGTCTCAAATCTGCATGGTCAGTATACACAATGACCTTGGAACCCACCAGGTAGCTTCTGAATTTTTCAAAGGCGAAGACAATGGCCAGCATCTCTTTCTCAGTTGTGGCATACTTCATCTGTGCATCATTCAGGGTTTGGCTAGCATAATAAATCACATGAGTCTTGCCATCCTTCTTTTGCCCCAGGGCAGCCCCAACAGCAAAGTCACTAGCATCACACATTATCTCAAAAGGGAGGTCCCAATCAGGTGGCTGGACAATGGGAGCACTAACCAGTTCACCCTTTATATTCTTGAAGGCTTCAAGACACTCTGCATCAAAGCTGAAAGTGGCCTCCTTGCACAGCAACTTGGTCATTGGTCTAGCAATCTTTGAGAAGTCCTTGATGAATCTTCTATAGAACCCAGCATGGCCAAGGAAGCTCCTGATGTCTTTCACTGTCTTTGGTGGTGGCAAAATGACCATCACCTCAATCTTAGCCTTGTCCACTTCAATGCCTTTTTCTGAAATCTTATGCCCAAGCACAATCCCCTCTTTGACCATGAAGTGACACTTCTCCCAATTAAGCACAAGGTTGGTGTCTTCACATCTCTATAGGACCCTGCACAAGTTGGACAAACAAGCAGAAAACGAAGATCCATAGACAGAGAAATCATCCATGAATACATCCACTATATCCTCAATGAGATCCGAGAAGATAGACATCATGCACCTTTGAAAGGTTGCTGGAGCATTACATAACCCAAATGGCATCCTTCGATAAGCAAAGGTGCCATAGGGGCATGTGAATGTTGTCTTCTCTTGATCATTGGGATGTATGGGGATTTGGAAGAACCCTGAATACCCATCAAGAAAGCAATAGAAAGGATGGTTTGCAAGTCTCTCAAGCATTTGATCAATGAATGGCAATAGAAAATGATCCTTTCTAGATGCAGAGTTGAGCTTTCTATAATCAATACACATCCTATGGCCAGTTATGGTTCTAGTTGGTATCAATTCATCCTTGTCATTTTTAACCACAGTGATACCACCTTTCTTTGGGACTACATGCACAGGAGATACCCATTTAGAATCTGAAATAGGGTAGATAAGACCAGCATCTAAGAGCTTAAGAATCTCCTTCTTTACAACATCCTTCAGGTTAGGATTTAACCTTCTTTGATGCTCCATAGAAGTCATTGATTCATCCTCTAGATGTATCCTATGCATGCACAAAGAAGGTGATATCCCCTTAATATCATCTAGTGAGTACCCAATTGCTTTTCTAAATTTTTTAAGTGCATTTAAAAGTTAAGAAAGTTCAAGTTCAGTAAGTTCACTACTCACAATGACAGGATATGACTCATTAGGGCCTAGAAATGCGTACCTTACACCATGGGGAAGAGGTTTTAGCTCCACTTTTGGTGCGTTGAGCTCACTCCAATCATCTTGTTGGGTGTCCTCTTGTTGACTGGCTGAAACAGCTTGGTGAACCTCTTGTGTAAGCTCCTCATACTGGCCTCCACCATCAATCTTCTTGTGAGAATCCAGCATTCTCACAATAGCATCACTCTCTTTGTTCTCAACCACTTGGACCTCTTTATCCACTGTCAAAGCATGTTGCAAGGGGTCTTCTATTGCCAACTCTTCAAATGCCAATTCCTCAAGAGGCTCATCAGCAAGGGCTTCCATCTCTTCAATGTAAAACACTTGGCCTTGCACAGTTGACCTCTTCATCACTTCCTTGATGTCAAAATGGAGAGTGTGCTCTTTCCCCAAATGAAGATCAATCTTGCATTCCTTCACATTGATAAGGGCTCCTTCTGTGGCTAAGAACGGTCTTCCAAGGATCAAGGGATCTCTGGCTTCTTCATCCATCTCTAGCACCACAAAATCAGTAGGAATCTCACAATTTCCCACCATCACAGGGAGGTCTTCAAGGATACCAATAGGGAATTTGACTGAGCGATCAGCAAGCACCAAAGAGAGTTTGTACTTCTAGTATTGGCTGAACCCAAGCTTCTTGGCAACAGATAGAGGCATGAGACTGACACTAGCTCCCAAATCACATAGACATCTCTCAAACATCAAAGGACCAATGGCACAAGGTAGGGTAAAGCAGCCTGGATTCTCTAGCTTCTAAGGGATTGTCAATCTCTGGATGATGGCACTGCACTCATGAGTAAGAACCATCATGTCCTCCATTTCTTTCTTCTTGGCATCCATAGCATCCTTCAAGAACTTGCTGTATTGAGGGACAAGCATGAAGGCATCAATGATGGGCATTGTGACTTGAACTTCACTCATTTGCTTCTCAAAGAGTGCTTTGTACTTCTCCAAAAGTTGCTTCTTGAATCTTCCAGGAAATGGCAGCTTAGGTTCATAGGGAGGAGGAACAAAAGAAGACTCTTTTGTTGGAATGGCAACTTCACCATGCTTTAGTGTTTTCTTCTCTTCTCCAACCTTTCCTTTACCCTTAGCTTCAAAAATGTTTTCTAGAATCTCTTCATCAACCTTCTCATCTACAATCACAACATCATCATCAATGTTGATGGCCACCCCCCACTTAGTGTCTCACCATCCTTGGGGAGAACTCTTGGAGGTAACTCTCTACCACTTCTCAAAGTGATTGCCTTCATTGGTTCCTTGGGGTTTTGCTCGACCTTTCCTGGTAGTGTTCCTTGTTGGCGACTTGGCTGAGAGTTCATAGAAGCAAACTGATTCTCCAAAGCTCTTATCTTGTTGTTTAGCTCAGTATAGCTGCTATCAATCTTGGAGTGAACAGTCTTGAACTTATGGCCAATGTCCTTGGCTGTTCTAGCTTGACCTTCCAATATTTGTTTGAACATAGCTTCCATAGATGAATCTGGAGCTTTAGCTTGGGAAGAGCTACCTTGAGCTTGAGTAGGCTGATTGCCTTGATTGGTAAAACCAGGAGGAGGATTCTGCCTAGGCTGGTAGTTCCCTTGCTGAGTGTTTTGCTTGGGTTGATAGCCTCCTTGCTGGTTGTTGGGATAAGACCTTTGCTGGTAGTTGTTGTACTGAAAGTTAGGCTCCGTCCTGTACCAAGTACCATTGTTGTTGATGAAGCAAAGCTCTTCTTGCCCTTCTAACCCATCAACTTCATTAACCTTAGGAGGAGTTTCCTGACTAGGACCACCCACAAAGTTGATCTGCTCCTTCTTGGCTTGGTTAGCAATCAGCAAGTCTATCTTCTCCTGCAAGGATTTGATTTCCTTCTTGGTCTGGTTGTCATCAGCTCTGGTGGTTTTATCAGCTCTGTCATGCTCTCCACTGTAGACTGAGTCACTCTTCACCATGTTGTCAACCAGCTCCTCGGCATCTTCTTCAGACCTGCCTAGGAAGAAACCATTGCTTGCTGTATCCAATCTTGCTCTGAACTCAGGAAGGACTCCTCTGTAGAATGTACTCAGCAAACTCTCCTTTGAGAAGCCATGGTGTGGGCATTTAGCTTGATACCCCTTGAACCTCTCCCATGCTTCACTAAAGCTTTCCAAGTTCTTCTGCTGGAAGCTAAAGATCTCATTCCTCAGCTTGGCTGTCCTTGATGTAGAGAAGAACTTCTCCAAGAAGGCTTTCTTGCAATCATCCCAAGTGGTGATGGAGTCACTAGGCAGATATTTCTCCCATTGGCGTGCCTTGTCTCCTAGAGAGAAAGGAAACAATTTGAGCTTGAAGGCATCTTCTGACACCCCATTGGTCTTGGATAAGCCACAATAGCTATCAAACTTGTCCACGTGATCAAATGGGTCTTCTACAGCCAGGCCATGGTACTTGTTGTTCTCAATCACACTCAACAATCCTGACTTGATCTCAAAGTTGTTAGCTTCCACAGCTGGTGCGCGGATGCCCGTCCTATTGCCATGAATGTGAGGACAGTCATAGGTGCCAATAGCTCTAGCTGGCCGCTGTGGGTGTTGTTGTTGCTGGCGCTGTGGTCCAAGGTTGTCAGCTCCTTGACCATTGCCATCTTGAGGTTGATGCTGGTGATCATCCATCTCAAACCCCAACCTCTGAATGGGAGCCTGTTGCTCTTCTTCTTTTCTCCTTCTTGCTATTTCCCTCTCAAGTGTAGCTATCTCTTCAACAGTGGGAACCAGGTTAGTTGCACCCCTGCTTCTTGTGTTCATACACCTGAAAATCAAAGGAAGAGGCAAAAGGAGAATCAATATCACAAGAAAAGAAAAATGATTTAGTCTCAAGCAAGTGACTAAATCCCAATGTCACAATCAACTTAGAATTTGGCAACGGCGCCAATTTGATGAAAGGAATTTTCTAGGGTCCTAATCAAATGATGTAGTATATAAGATTGTCGAACCAGTTCTAAGTGACCACAACGCAAAGGGAATGCAAGTCTATGCTTAATCTAAATGCAATCATTAAGAGAGATGATTATTAAACTAACACAATATCTAAAATGCAATAAAATGTAAAGCTTTCTTTCTTTATGAGGAGATGAGACTCATGGGCTAAGGGAATTGATCTTGGGGGATCAAGCATCAATCTAAGGGTGGCAGCAAACAATCAATCTATCAACCTTAGGCCTAGACACAATTCTAAACAAGCTCTATCTCTAGATGAATGCTCATTCACAAAGATAACTCAAGCATCTAATCTCTTAGGTTGAATATTATCTAAGCAATCATTAAGAACAAGCCTAATAGCCATCTTAACACCTTTAACAACAAATCTCTTTGGTAAAGAATGTTAAAAGCTTAGGAGAGTTGGTTCAGGCATTTCATAGAACACCTTTCGGGCATGAAATGCCTAGAGCTTAACTTTGGGGTGGCCAACCCTAAAATAGCATTAAAATCATTCTACTAGCAAGGAACAAGATAGATCTACACTAAAACACCCTAGATCTAGCTTAATCACCCCTTGGTCTCCCTAACCCATGAATCCAAAGAGGCCTACTCACTAATCATCATGATTACTCTTAAATCCATGAGGAATCCAAGCTTAATCATGAAGAGAAAGAAAGGAGATGAAATCAAGCAATCAAGAACACAAAGATGAGATGAGATTATGATTCAAAGATGAAACTTTACTCAAAAGGTTTTGTGTTCTTAGATAGAAAATAACATAAGTCCCAAATTAGGGATAACATGAGTATTTATACTTGACTTAAAAGCCCTAGAAACATAAAACAAAATTATTAAAAAGCCCTTGAGCCAAATGAGTTTCAACCAATGGGAAGAAGGCATGAAATTCGGTCAGGGGTGAACCAGCATGGTCCAACCCAGTTCACTCTACCCGGCCGTCCAGTTTTGGCCGCGTCCTTGCTCCGTCCGGGATCACCAAGCCGGCCGTTCCACCCCGGTTCTCAGCATGCTCTTCACGACCGGGTGCTCCAAGCCGGACAGGCCACCCCGGTCGTCCCTTGTTCTGGCCGCGTCCTCTTCTCCCGTCCGGGTTTCCTTTCCCGGACGCATCTCCCCGGTCCGTCTTCATGCTTCTCATCGTCTGGGTGCTTGAACCCGGACTGGCCACCCCGGACTGGTCTGCTCGTCTTGATTAACTTTCTTCCCGACCGGGTCCATCAAACCGGATGTGTGTCCCCGGTCCACTTCATGCTTCTCATTGTCCGGATGCGGCCTTCTCCCAACCGGCTGCTCGAACCCGGAGTGATCTACCCGGTCCAACTTTCCATCTCTTGATTTCACTTCTCTTCTTATGGCCAATCTTGAATATTCACTTCTTTTTGGGCCATAAGGTTCCCAAACACCTCAAAACACACCAAAGCACACTCCAACACCTGATAAGGACAAATGAACGCAAAATGATCCTAAACATGCCTAAACCTTAGCCTACAACTCAAAGAATGCAATAAAAAGATGGTTAAATAGATGAAAATATGCAAGACATCAATAATATGTACCACGAAACCAATCATCAATCTACAAGCTAATCAGTCATCAATTTACAAGCTAACCAGACAGGTTCATCAAGCTACAAGCTAATCAGTCATCAAGACACAAGCTAGCCAGTTATCAAAATACTAAAATCTGGACATGTTCTTCTAGCTACAAGCTAACCAGTCATCAAGATACAAGCTAACCAGTCATCAAAATACAAGCTAACCAATATTTACAATAATAATCAAGAAAAGAAGATGGAGTTGGAAACCTTATTTTTAAGCCATTCTGCAAAGTGCTCAGTATGGTTATTCCATAACAAAATTTCATTTCTAGCAAATCGAGCATCCTTAGCTTGTAACTCTTCCAAATGCATCCTGATTTTAAATTAAACAACAGTATATGAAAACGAAATTATAAGTAAAACTAGTAGATGAAACATAGAGAATAACTTACTCAAGAAAGGGATCCAAAGATGCCATATTCATAAGGACATAGCGATGTGCAATGTCTCTATCTTTATCTGAAAGGGTAACCTCTATACCCTTCTGCAGAGGTCGGCCTTCAACCACCATTCTCTCAGCCTCAACATCTTCATTACTATTAACTGCTTCTTGAACTGGTACTGAATATTTAACCCTAAACAAAATGCAACGCATTCTCCAGCTAAATACGCCCCAGCCATACATGCTTATGGCCTTGCATAATTCTTAACAAAAACCTTTAGGGTTTTCATGTACCTATAACTCAGTCAGAAATTATGAATATTAGTCAAACATCATTGCGGGAAATACATATATTGAAGCAAATGAGTACATCAAACCTTTCAAAGGGATACATCCAGCGGAAGTGTACTGGTCCTCCCAAGCGTGCCTCTTTGATAGATGTATTGGAAGGTGGAACATGATATCAAAAAGGGCTGGAGGGAAGAAGCGCTCCAGTTGACACATTGTTTCCACAAACTTTGTCTCCATGGATATAAGTTTCTCCGGGTCAATGATGCGCTGACACAACCTGTTGAAGTAATTGCATAATCTATTTATGGCTATCCTAGGACCCCTATGTAACAACCCTTTTAATGAAGCTGGTAACAAGTTTTGTACTAGGACATGATGATCATGCGAGTTTAAATTACCAATATTTGGAGGGTTAACTGAAACACTATTCGCAATATTACCACAATAACCATCAGGATCTCTAAACTTAGCTAACCTTTGGCAGAAAATGGTCTTCTGTTTCTTCGATAACCAGTAGGCAGCTGGAGGTAAGTATGTTTTCTTTCCCCTCACTTCTGTGTTCAAGTGCTTTCTGATTCCAATATCTTCTAAGTCTTTTCTTGCTTTCAACCCATCTTTTGACTTCGCACTTTGCATCAATAGAGACAATATAGCATCCGACACATTCTTTTCTACGTGCATAACATCAATATTGTGACGAACAGGCAACTCCTAACACATTAAACAAGAAAATGTTAGATATATTCATATACAACAATCACATAATATAGGTCAGTTACTATACTTTACCTTTCAGTAAGGTAGTTCAAAGAATATTGATCTCTTCTTCCACCGCCATAGTTCATTTGATTCTTCACACTCTTCTTCTTCAACCCTCTCATCATCTTCCAACTCTTGTCTTTTCCTTTTTTTTTCCTTCTCTAGAGGTCTACCAAAATCATTCCTAAAAGCTTGTAGTGTCTCATATATCTCAGCGCCAGTTTGTATCCTATTCGCATTCCCTTCTTCCACAATGTTGTCAAACCAAGCTTTTTTATATCTGTAATGATGGCCAGGCGGTAGTCTCTTTCTGCTTCCCATGTAGACAAACTTGCGGCTAAACTTAAGCTACCTTGCAGGTGTATCATTTCCACATACATTGCAGGCTTGTTTCCCCTTTACTTTACATCCAGACAGTGTTCCTAAGGCTGGATAGTCACTGATACTCCAAAGCAGCAAAGCTCTGAGTTTGAAATTCTCCTTCGCAAATGAGTCATACACTTCAATACCCTCAGTCCACTAATCTTTTAGATCGCCTATCACTGGTGCAAGGTAAACATCTATGTTATTACCAGGAGCTGTTGGACCAGGGATCAACAAAGTCAACATTATATTCTCAGCCTTCATACACATGGTTGGAGGCGTGTTATAGTTCACTAACAACACTGGCCATGTGCTGTGATTGGTGTTCTACATGGAGAAAGGGTTCATCCCATCTGTAGAAATCCCAAGTCAAAGATTCCTTGGATCAGCAGCAAAGTCTGGCCATTTATCATTCACTTGTGCCCAAGAGATAGAATCAACGGGGTGTCGCATTGTACCATCTTCAGTGGCATTGGTATAGTGCCAACACAGATCTTCAGCCATCCTTTTTGATCTAAACATCCTCCTAAATATGTCCTTGATTGAAAAATATCTAAGGACCTTTGCCGGAATCCCGACCTTTATCTTATTACTGTGCTTATCCATTTCCCATCTTGAAACTTTTCATCTTGGACAGATTTCTAGGTTCTCATACTCCTTCCTATACAGTATGCAATCATTCTTGCAAGCATGGATATTGTCGTAGCCGAACCCAAAGATCTTCAGAAATTTCTTGATTGCAGCTAAACTCTTGGGAAGAACATTGTCTTCAGGTAGCAAAGCCTCAAGTAAAACCAACAGCTGATCAAAGTAGTTCTCCGACACACCACTTTTAACGTTGAATCTGTAAAGACGCATGATAGCTGAAACCTTCGTGTGTTTGATACAATCCGAGTACAATGGCGTTTGAGCGTCTCTTAGCTTTTTTCTAAATGCAGTTTCTTCTGGTGCTTCGTCATCTTTGTCTGTCTCTACCCCATTGTCAGTTGTCTGATTTGGACAACCTTCATCCATGGAGAATGCTGTCTTAAACAAATCAAATGCCTCTGTTTCATATTGAGGAACACTGTCTTCTGCAGAATCTCTTTTTTCACCATGAATACTCCAACAAGAACTCTTATACTTCTTATCCATACCCCTAATAACCAAATGCTTCACAATTTTATCTAGTGACTGATGGCTCAGATTGCGGAAGTCTCTACAAGGGCATAGCATTTCAGACAGACTTCCCAATCTTCTTTCTGACGAATTCACAAAATTAGTTGCTCCTTCTGAGTACTCGTGACTATTCCTACAAGAATCAGACAAAAGAAGTTAGCTTTCTTTCAATCGGCGAGTAGAAGTGAGCTCGAGAGATTTTAGGTTATACCTTGGAAGCCAAATCCACGTCTTATCCATTTGCTTTCTTTCAATCGGCGAATACAGGAACAGCTGGTGCGATTTTAGCTCAAGAGATTCATTTTCTTTCTTTATGGTTTGTTCAAATCAAAGCTCGCGAGACATAACACGAGATGTTGTGTTCTGAAATATTTCAATGCAAACAGAGACAGAAAAAATGAACGGTTGTGATCAAAGTTATGGAGATAAATCGAACGGTGTAGGATTAATCCAAGTGCAATCTTAGTGGTTGCTCCTCATTGGCTCAGAAAAGAACGGCTCAGATCAAAGTTAGCAAGACACATCCATCGGCGTATGACTTGTCACGTCTGCAATCTTGGAGGTTACTCCTCATTGGCTCAGGGTATTAATTTCGTTTAAAATCTAAAAATTAACATATAAAATAGGATATTAAGCAAAAAATAAAAATTAAATCTTAAAAAATAAAATATCATTATTCGAATTTTTTAAAAATTATTTCTTATAAATTTAAAAATTTTCTATGAGCTTTTATAAAATTGAGCAATCTAACTCATATATGTTCATAAACACTACTATTTATTTGTATGTACAAAGGCTTTAGGGTATAGGGTTTGAACTAATGAGTGTTTATAAAATTTATAACTAATGAGTTTTATGAAATTAAGATTATAATATCATTTTTATAATGACCAAAATTGTGAAATCAAGAACAATTAGGGTATAGGGTATAGGTTTGTACTTTAAGGTTTAGGGTTTTCAGTTTAGGGTATAGGGTTATAATTTTTGGCCTTATCGTTTATGGTTTTAATTTTTAGAGCTTATGGTTCAATGTAAAATTATGCACTTTAGGGTATAGGGTTTAACAAGCTAAACATTTTCACACACAACCTTATATCATAATCACATAATATTTGTTTTTGTTTGTTAACCATAACATAATATTACACATGATTTAACCGAGCATAAAAGTACTTAAACATTCTATCACACACTAGAAATACATAACAGACATAACAACTTGAAAACTGTTGTAGACGACAAGTTTTAGACGAACTTGATTTTGTCATTTGGCCATGCCACAACCGAACCTATTGCATCAGATATGTATTCAATCTCTTAATTTGGCCTCCAGACATTTCACTACCGATCTTAGCCACATCAATCCACACCTTGCTTGCATTTGGACCTAGGGGTACAAAGTGACACAACTCATTCAGATCCCTTGAAGCTACTCTTCCTTCAGCTACCTTACGTCCAGAGTTGTTGCAATCCAAGAGAATACACTTCTGCTTTGGACTTCTGGTCGAACTAGTGCTGCCTGGACTCTACAACTCAAACAAGATGATAGAAGAAAGTTCCAACATCAATTAAAGACTCAACATCAATCATCAGGCAAACAAAAAAAATAACTTCATGTCAATAACATACCACTGCTTTTTTCTTGGTTGGTTTCGAAGGTGATGCTATTTTCTTGCCTGTACATTTAGTAGGTGTTGCTTCTGTAGCGGTTGTAGGCATGACTTCAACCTTTAGGACTGGCCATGCTATTTTCTCGCTAAGTGCATCACCAATCATGAACATATCAGTGGTTGGCCTCCACAAATATGCCTGATCATTGAACACCTTCACAACTTCGATAATAACAGCATTGGGACCTAGAGGTATATTGTTAACCATCTCTTTGGATTTAGATGAGCACACGAGACCTTCCACAATAACCTCATCCTCGTCATTGGTCCAATCATATATCTTGCATCTTCGAGATTCACCTTCCTTGGATTGCTAAAATGTAAGAAGGTAATGATTAGAGATAACACAATTGCTCTAAGAAGAAAACAAGATTTGAAATTTTACCATGGATATATCTTCAGAAAAGTTTGGATCCCTATCCAAAATCACTTTATCCATTGACCAAGCTATTTTGTATCCCACAGCTTCATCAAGAGTTAACACATCCGTCGTAGGCCTCCAGAGTGAAGCTATTGATCTTAGTGCAGACTTAACAACGAGAGCCACTGCATTAGGACCAATTGGTATACGACCAATTTTGTACTTCGGTTCAGCATAGCAGAATTCTCCTTCACCAACAACAACATCTTCTGATTCAATCCAACCCAGTATTTGTACTCTGACTCCTTTGAATCCACCACTACTCTCAGATGTTTTAGCATCACCATTACTTTTTTGAGAGAAGGCAAAGGAAATCGTAAATGTCTTAAAACTAATTGACCAAATGTAATGAAAAGGATTACCTTCTTCCCAGCTAAGTCTCGCACCATGCCCCTTAACTCTTCAATCTCACTTTTCATTTCTGCAATCTTTGCGTCTCTAAATTGCAGAAATGCTAGCTTAGTAGCCATAATCTCTCTACCAAACCCCCTTACTCGTCCAGGTTTGTCATTTCCCAAAACCTTGCTCACAGCATCTTCCCTTATGTTATCAGCAGCTGATGTTGAGTCCATCTGACTGTCAAGTGACTGTATTTGTTCCTGATACATTTATTTAAACACAAAATAATTCAATGACATAATCTATTAATTATACACAATATACAACTTGCATAATTCTTACAATAGTCTCAGCAAACTGGGGCTTCACAGGTCTACCATCAGCATGAGTGTGTCCTGCAATCCATACCTTACTCCTACTCACCTTACTTGGGTCTTTACTCTTTTTTCTATATAAAAACAGACATATCTCAGTACCATTTTAATCTAACAAGCTGTACAATATATAGATGTTTGACTACTCTTTTACCATATTTTCAGCTACACGAAGCATTCCTTTGCGGCTGGTGGTGTGAGGAATCTGATTTCTTCTCATCTCTCTGTACTTGTTACTCATTTCCTACAATATAAATATGACAGTGATTAAATCTATAAGACATGACCTTTAAGGATGAAAGTTACTTGTTGTAGATAACTCACCGTGAAAGTTTTGGAAGTTTTGCTCTTAACCCAAGAGTTCCACACTTGAATGAATGGGATGTTGCTCGATTTTAAATCTATTCTCTCAGCTACAGTCTTCGCAGCACGTACTTGTGACACTAGCCTCGACTTCCCAGCCTCCTCACATTTCCCAGCTGCTTAAAAATAACAGCTTTCTGCCACTCTTCTTGCAAGTTAAACCTCCCCTACATCACAATTAGCAAAGGTCAAACATGTTTATAATTTCATCTTGCGGTTCAACAAAACATATTAATATATATATAAACCTGAATTTCTTCCCACATTGTTGCTTTAGTCGCTGCATCAAGATTTCTCCAATCAACAAATGTAACCGGAACATGTTCTCTCACAAGAGGACCAAGAAAAGACGATAGTGTTACTGAACCAGGTCCAATATGATCACCAAAGTCATTGAATGTGACCATAATCTTTTCATTGGGATTTTCAGCCAATCTACGCATCTTTGTTGGTCCTCTTTTATTTGTTTCTTTCACTTCATCCCTTGCTAGCTCAACGCCTTCAGTACTAGGAATCTCATCATCTTGAGAATTGCTAACTCCATCTTCTCCCATATTGAGAGCTTCTTCTTCGTTCCCTTTGTCATTGCTAACTCCATCTTCTTCCATATTGAGAGCTTCTTCTTCGTTCCCTTTTTCATTGAGAACTCCATCATCTTCCATATTGGCCGCTTCTTCTTCATTCTTTTTCCCATTGAGTACTCCATCTTCTTCATCCTCTCCTTCTATCCCAGTATTGTCTTTATCATCTTCAGACATTTCCTTCTCAGCCTGATCAGCCTTATCTTCTTCCACAACACCACCATCTTCCGGTGTTACATCTTCTACCTCATCATCTTGAGCAGGTGTTACATCTTCTACCTCATTAACTTGAGCAGCCACTTTCTTGATTCTACTACTTCTTCTCGTTGACGTTAGAACTAAATTCTTTTTTGGGGAAGCCGTTTTCTTTCCTGTTCTTTCATTCAATTTTAGTGTTGTTGCAGAAGCAACTTGCGGAGTTGGATCTACTACCTCCAAGCCTTGATTACATCTACTCCGACGAGAACCAACTTGTCCTCCTCCTCTTGTCTTTGCCATTTCTGAAACTGATAAACAAAGAAAAGATTCAATCAAAGTAAAATCAAAACCCAAAATCAAAATCAAAATCTAAACCAAACATCACAAACTTGGATATGCATGTGTTAACAGAAACTAAGAATAGAAACCCAAAATCAAAATCGGCAAAATCACAAACTTTCACATCAATCAAAATCAAAACCCACAATCAAAATGGAAACCTAAAATCAAAAGAGATTTGAATCGAAGAGATACCAATCGACATGCTTGTTCACACAAACATAGAATCGAATCGAAGAGATACCAATCAAAATCATAGAGGAAACTTTCTAATATAAACTCAGAATCAAATCGAAACTCATACCAATTGAAGCTTCGATTCGAGAGAACTCTCCGGATTTTCTTCAAAACTATGATGAACAAAGGGTTTCGATTCTAAGGGAATATGAAGAGAGTAGTGAAGAGAAATGGGTTTTGATTTTAACTTAAGTAATTTTAAATATATTTTTTCATATACGATAGCATTTATTTTTTTATTTGCAATGGTAAGGCGCCTCCACTTACCAAATTGACGCGGCTGAATTATTTTATTTTCCCGCGAGTACAAACATAGCTTTTAAATTATATAAACGCTATTATAAAGGCCAGTGTTGGTATACAATAGCAGAAATGCCAAAACCGCTATGCTACGATGCTATTAATACCCACATTTCCTATAGTGTATCAACCGTGTGACTTATATTATGACAATGAGAAAGATTGATTATTCTCAGGAGAAACATATTGCATCTGAAAAGCAGTGGGTGTTGACATTCTCTGTTGTATTACAAGTTGTTCTCTCTAACTTTCATCCTGATCTAACATGTTCTAAATGTCATTCAAACCTTGTTGATGTTTCATATTCAAAATCAAATAAAATATATTATTGAAACTATTATTCAATCATAGAAGAAATTGGTGATTTGACTAATTTTTACCTCTTCAAGTAATTCCATGATGTCATCACAATTGCACTTCTTCCTTGTAGAAGACTTGGTATTAGAAAATTGTTCCAAAAGAGGCACCTTCTGAGTAAATTAAGTGGATAAGTTAAGTTGTCATTGTTTGAGGTCCATGACCGCATGTTCAAGCTGATACTTATGTCGGCGGTTTTTTTTTACCTTGACTCTCCTAAACACGCCATCCCACATCCGAGCAACATAATCAAGATGAACAGTACTATCATAGACCACATTATTAGAAAAATTCAGCAAATACGGCTTAACTATGCTATTAAATCTACTCCAAGTTTTACAAAACTGATCATCAATAGGTGGCCTAATAAGTAATCCATCAACGAATTCTAATTTCTAATTTTTCCAACTAGAAGTTGAGAAACTATCGATAAACCTAGATGTAATTAAGGAATAATGGACTGTGAGTACTGTCATGTGACTTCGTCATCACTGAAAGAGAATTCAGGTTATTGCGAGACATCATGTTGTGATAAATTTGTTGTCTCTGTAGGAATCTTAAAGTCTATCTAGAATCAGTGTCATCAACATAGTACGATATAGCCACCATCTTCAGATGTAAGCCTTTGTTCTTTAGATTTACACATTGTTTTACCATTTTCAAATCACTCGATCTCGCTGAGGTGAAATTGTAACTCAGAGGATCGATCTAATGGTGAATCTGACAAAGAAATCAAACTGAAAACAAGAATCAAAGAAGATTGTGAAAGTATTGCTCTAATACCATAACAATAAAACAAAATGAAGAAGAATTCCCAGTTGCCACTGATAGGCACTGCATAGGATGATGATTCTCCCACTGCAACAATGATGTAAGAGAATCTTTCACCGAAGCTAAAGTTTCCTTTGATGGATTTTATCATAGATCACTTTGCTTTTGTCTCAAATTTCTGGTTTTGTTGCATCCAAAAGAGTTGTGCCTACAATTTAAAAAAATATAAATATAAAACCGACATAAATTATTCCTTTCCTGTCGGTTACAAGAGACCAAGCAGCGACCAAAGCTTTAATCTTTTTAAGAACCGACTGCTTAAGAACAACATGCCGTTAAGATCACTAGAACAATATGCTGGCAAGAGAGTGAAATCTGTATCGACGGAAATCACAAGATCAAGGAAGATAACAGAAGACGATGTGATCATAAATTTTACCGGAAGAGGAGACGGCAAACCTGGAGATGGCAACATAACGACACACTGGTCACAGGAATATTGTTAGAAGACTGCGAGATAACCAGGTCATTAGTTCACACCGGAAGTTCGGTGAAAGTCATTTGCAACAACACTTTAGACCAAATGAAATTGTCGACCTTCAAGTCAAACGATCCAAACAACCGTTGATAAGCTTCAAAATTTCATCACAAAAGCCCTTGGGAACAATAAGACTCACAACCTATGTTTGCAGAGTCGTCTTGGACACAAAGTTCAAAATCATAAATTCTTCTTACATGCACAATATCATCCTCGGATCCCCTTGGATAACACAATGCGAGATGTGCCATCAACTTATTATCAATTCCTTAAATTTCCAACACCATGGAGAATAAAAACAATCCATGGAAGTCATAAAACGACAAGAATGTGTTACATACGCAAACATCGATACAACAAATCTAACCAACCGTAGCTCAAACAAAAAGGCGACACAGAGTAAGAAAAGGAGTAGTGATCTCACTCAAATTATCCTAAGGAGTGAATTACTCTCTCAAATAAGAAGTTGAGTTGTAGTACTTAGGGATCGAATTCACAGGGAACTAGGGAACACAAAAGATCTAATCCTTAGTGACTAAGCTAGGTTGATTATGATTAACCTTAAATTGCAGGTCTGAGCAAGGTAGTTGCTCAGTGAGTTTGATTGAGGGTTTTTACAATTAAAGAAAGTAGCTAGACTTAGGGTTTCTCTATTCAGGTGATCAGGATTATAATCCAATAGATGCCTAACAAGTTGCATGCATGATATTAAAGAGCTCAACAGCTTATGAACAAATCGATCAGCGTTCGCTTCCTAGATTCGTCTGATGACTAGATCTAATGATCTCACCAATCAGGATGATCAATTATAAAGTGTCGATTGATGACTCTATAGGAGTATCAATCGATACACCTTTCGCTCCGTCGATTGATTATTCTATAGGAATATCGATCGACGCGCTTCTAGCAAGCTTTAGGCGTGAGTTGAATTGATGCTCACTAAGACTCTAGATCAGCTTTTGCCTTTCTCTAGTGATCTTAGCTTGAATAGGATGGATTCAGGATGAAGTCAAGTTAAAAATCAAACCTAGGTCAACGTTCTAGTTAGCTATTCTAGAACACAAGCATTAAGAACATCCTAACAATGAATATCACAACTTAGCAATCTATAGTTGGAACTAATCCCTCACAACCTATTTGAACCCTAAATCTAACAATGGAACTACTCAGACATGGCCAAGCAATTCATAGCAACAAGATGAAAGAAACTCATAGATAGATAGATAGAGAAACAAATAATGGAGTTCCAATCACAAATCTCTTTGGATCTTCTCTCCAACTCTAAAATTCTCTAAAAACCTTAAACAATAAACTAGAACAATAGAAAGCATGCTTTCCCTTAAACACATAGACAAGCTATAAATATTGAGTTCATTAGGTTAAAAAACTCGTCAAAAGCAATCTTGTAATTTGGTGGAGACTTAGGTTTAAAGTTGGCTGGAACCATTCTGTCATCTGCGCGACTCAGCATCGATCGATGTCATAGGATGTGCATCGATCAGTTATAATCTCGATACGTCGACTTCTGGATACTGATATCGATCGATGGCATAGAGTGTGCATTGATCGATTATTGTCTCTGAATACCGACCTCTGGTCTGGTTTGATGGTCAGTTCGGTTGAAATCTCTACTAAGCTCCAAAATGCTCCAAAATGCTCCTTATCAATCCAAAATGCTCCTGAACCTGAAATCATACCTAATAGACTCCAAAACGTAATATATATATATCTTAAAAATACCTTTATACCATGGATAAAAACGGGTCAAATCCATGGTATATCAAGTAGAGATCGGTAGTAAAGACAAGAAAGAAGAAAGAGGACTTTAAAAAAGACACGGTTCCTTGGAACATCATGATACTTTTAATAAAGTGAACTACATCAAGGCTTGATCCCCCTTTGGGTTCGTTGGCAACCCATTCCGGTACAGCTATTAATAATATAAAATTCTATTTTTAAACACTCTCGAAATCTTCTAATATACGAGATATTTAGCAAACGAATTCATAACACCTTATCAATCGAACTCCCCTTCTCACCGAGCTACTAGGCTCTGTTCACTAACAAAAATCTACGTTTACAAGCCCCTTGCCTTAGAGCTCGTCGACTCTTTACATTGGCGCCTTGGCCAGGTGGTTACCGATCTGTCTCGCGCATTTCCCATAAATTCCTTGGTGAAACGACACCCTCTCCATGTGAAGTATCTTTTGAGATCACTCATAGCTCCCAACTGAGCTTAAGCACACTTTTTGAACAGAAAGTCAGGCCCTAGCAAGCAAACACTTGAGAAAAATGGAAATAACTAAGCATCCTAATAAACTCTCAGGTGGGTACAGAATAAGTCGATTCGTTTGCACATAAGACTGATTCTGATACAGGGTAAGCCAAACCATGTTTTGCACCTATCTTAACCCGAGAGTAAGTCATGCTTCCCTGCATCCGGTGTTGTTTGTATATACTTACAATATACTTGGTAAAACATGAAAACAAAACATATAAAAGAAAAAACATAAAAACATATTATTCGGATTAAAGTCCTCTCGGACACGTCTCTGGATAAGAAACCCTCCTAGGAACATCAAGTTTACAAAAAGAAAGAAGGAATAAAAGCCGTGCAAGGCTTATTCACGGGCTATTGTGGAAGGGGTCGCAGCGGAAACATCAGCGGTAGAGATGGAGGAAAGATTTGAACCAAATTGGTTGACAATCAATGGCTCCCAAACAACTGTCGTGTCAACCATCTCTTGATCAATAGGAAAATCCCTAACCTGATATTCACCAGACTGGCCAAAATTCATCGCTTGACCAAACCTAGTTAGGACCGCACTGTCATGAGAAGGTACCAGCTCAGAGATCGGCACCAACGGAAGAATGCTGCAACTGGATCTTCAGAGATGGGAGAAACCCTTGAATCCCTGTTTGGATCGAGTCGGATGACATCCATCTCATCAAGATCCGCCTGAAATGTTTTATGAGCTTCCTCCCATACCTTCCAATCTTCTTCAACGCCCATGATCCTTCTCACGGCCAGCTCCTCAATCAGACCAGTCTGGGCAACTGCCAGAGACATAGCAACGCTTTCTATTGCATGGCCCCAGAATCAGCCCACGCTTGTGTGATCCTCTCAAAGTGCAGTTTGTACTTGGCAGCCACCACTTGACAAGGTACCTTCACCACCCTCAGAACCTCTTTAGCCCTTAGAATACAACTTTTGAAGCTCCTCTTCATGTTTCTTCTGCATTAGTGAAAGATGATTGCCAAGCTTCTCCTTTTCTTGCCATGCTTCTGATAGATTCTTTATGAAATCAGCCGTTATCCTAGCCTCGTCCCTTCACCCATGTGATGAGATCGCGAAGACCAGCTTCCGAGTCCTTGAGCTCCTTGATTTTCTCTACTTTGGCTTTCTCGGCGACCTCCAACTGCAAGAGTTTCGCCTCCAAATAAGTGTTTCCAGTAGATACTTCCTGATTCTTGGGCTGCTCCACATTCAATGCATCTTTGAATTGAAGGGCTTCCTTCTTGGCGACAACCACCTTCCCTCAAGCCTCTCAAATTTTGTATTCATAGAAGGCTCAGTTGCGATTCACCTAGCCTATATGCTTCAACTGAACAAATCAAAATTAGTCCTAAATGAATTACCACAAAAAAATGAAATTGGTAAAAACGGTTACCAAGGCATTAGATTGGCAGATGCCTTCATAGATTTTGTTTCCAGAAAATATCTGTTCCGCAAAATTAAGATCGCCAATAAGTTGAATCTTGCAATGAAAGCACACTCAGGCTTTCCCGTCACTGGACCAAGGAATGTCGCCCGAAAACTCAAAAGAAAAAGCATACTCTCCCTTTCAAGTGGAAGCCGACGCCGAAACACAAAAATTTAGCCCATCGTCCGCCATATGCCTCTTCGAGATAGCGAGATCTTGATTCTTAGAACTAGGATCAGATCGCTTCCTGTTGTCGGTCTCCGAATTCAGCTGACACCCCCTATCAGAGGAGGCGGATGTAATTTCAGTTATTGGAGATCCCCTCGATAATCTCAGAGCTGAGGAAGGCCTTTGATCTTGTCTCTCCAATGGACGATGAATCGCCTCCGCAGAGGCTTCCACTACAATGGACGATGACAAAGAACCCCTTGAAACCACAGAAGATGAAGAGAGAGTCATTGACATTAAAGCAGCAATTGTCGTAGCAGGCACGAGAATCCTAACACTCCTGGAAACTTCCTTGGAAGCATCAGAGGGAACGCTCTCCTCCGAAGGTGCAGGACCAGCAGCCTCAAGAGAAGCGACTGTGCCAAGGACAATCGCACGAAGAACCACTTGAGATTCCGCCTCCTTGGGCCGATCTACGAGTTTCTGCCTCCCGAGCTGCTGCTTCTCGAGCAGCCCTGGCCTTCTCTTCCCTCTTGCTATCTAAGCAAGGTTGGGAATAGTAACAGTCGGGGGCACCATGATGAAGATAACCACTGAAACCAAGAGATGAGACACTTTTGATGATGGAAGACACACAAACGAGTGGAAGCAAAAAGGAAGATCACCACAGACAATATTAAACGCATAAGATTCACTGATTCAATCTACAAAAATAGGAGCAGGCGATAAGCAACACAATCAAGATATCAGAACAGTTGTCGCATTATAAAACCCTAGAGAAAAATGGATTCCCTAATCCCGGCAAAACTGTGACCCAAACAAACTCAAAGGAATAACCCAAAAAGTAGCAGTTAGAACATGAGAAGAAGAAGGAATCAAACAAAAAAAAAACAACTGGAGAAAGAACTCCGACAAATATATCGTGCAATATAGAGATCAAAGAAGACACGTTTTATATTCAAGCGAAAACAAAGAAAAGAAGCACGGTTTATATTCCAAAAATCAGGAACCGCAAAAAAAAAAGAAATGATTGCCATGCCACAAAAAAATCACTTTCCAGGGAAGGAAAATCAGATCCTTTGATTTACATCAATCAAATCTCGCAATTAGTCCGGAATCTTGAATCGGATCCTTAAGCACATAGACCACCGGTCTCAGATACACCACCCAACTAAGAATCAACACCCAGCCCGTCTAATGATCTGAGACACGACGGACTTTCTGGGGGTTATTGATAGAGGCAGATTTCACTCCGCTCCGTACCCGGTCCGAGAACCCGGTCCAGCATCCTTCAGACCAACATGAATACTATAAGCCCACAAAGGTCCAAGGCCCATGTCGAGCTCGAGAGATGTCGAGCTGGCATGTTCAAACCAAAGTGTAACGGAGGTCAAAACATTAAAGACAACCATAAAAGTACCTGATCCTCACTGGAGATCATGTTGCCATTATGATTGGTTCCTGAATGCATATAAAAGCAAGACCAAGGACAAAAAGAAGGGGGTTGGAGATTCTTAGGGCGATACTTTACTTTCAATACCAACTAGAGCTTGACCCGCACTCCCGCACGGATATTAGTTCTTATGATATATATTTTAGATGTATTTCTATATAACTAATTGTATTCAAAAGAACCGGACCAAATCATATAGTATTGTTATTTTGGTAAAAATATCTAAATCTGTTTTAGATACGCTGGTTATTTGGATATTTGGATATTTTTAAGTTCCTATACATCAAAACCAAACTCATCCAAATCCGGAAGAACACAAGCGGGGCCTAATTGCAAAACACCAAAAAAATTTAATACCTGAAAAAAACGCTCAGTACCTGAATGGATACCCAAATGTCCATACCTAACTGATTCTATAAAAATATAAGAAAATCTTTGTTAAATATTTTGAATACTTATCACGAGCAAATTCATTTAAATTGTCAAATTATTATGGTTAACATGTAAAATAATTTCTGTCGAATTATTATGGTAAATCTATAATATAATGGGGCAGTTGAGTCACTCCTGAGGCGACACATCAGCGTTTTTGTGGGGCCCACTTTTAAAAAGTGTTAAAAGTTGTCAATCCATGGTTTGAACCCAGGTTACTAAGATACAACATCCACCGTTTATACCACTGAACTAATCAATAATTTGTACATTGATGGTCGAAACTAATATATATTTATGAAGGTTGGAAGTCATTATTTCTTGGGCTTTCTCTAAGGGCGGGCCTGCAAATGTATTATGAGATTAATTTTTAAAAGAGCTGCATCACGTTATATTAAGAAATAGCTTAAGTTTGCAACAATTATAGTTTTCTCATATTGTAAATCGTCGTTGTTTAACATGAGTTAGAATTCTTTTCATCATTGTATCGGACTGAGTTATAGAGTTGCGCCGTTTGTCTGTTCGTAATTTTTTTTTACCGGTGAACTATTCATCTCCCCATCTTAAATCGCTTGATCATAAATATTTCTGTTTTGTAGCCCCTCTGTAAACCCTATATATATATGATTCTCATCTTTGATGAACCCAATTTGCATCTCCACATAAATCATTTATTCTTCTTTGCTTTAACCATCTTCTGGAAAATGTCTCTCTCCGCCTCTCCAGTTTCTCAAACCAGCGTCACCGGCGTCTGTCACTCAACCTTCGAGTTTCTCCTTATTGGTCGTAGTATTTGGAGCATTGTCGTTGGCCTCCTCCGCTTTTGGGATTCCTTGAAATTTAAGAAAGACAGTGAGTTTATGGTAAGTTAATATTTGATCTATCACATTTATTTAACATAAATTGTTTTTAATTGATTTCCTGATTCTTTGTTGAATAATATTATTTGCAGATTTTGTGATTCATGGATTTATTCCCGCCGGATGGGCTAATCATTACATGCCACATGCCATCTTTAAAAGCCGGTTCGTGAAAATTGATCGTTTTGAGAATTCTAGGTGCTCAAATATGTACAAAATAACTGATCATCAATTCCTCATTGCATCAACCATTATTGATGAAGTCATCACGAGTGCTCCTGAGATTAATCTCCAGTCATGATTAGGCTGTTTGACAATCTCCAAATGATTGCAAACACAAACCTCAAACTTCCATGTATATTATCATATTACATACGGGTTTATATTATGTTTCGATATTATAAATGATATTTAAACTCACATGTGGTTGGGAAAATCCGTTCTGTCCAGAGCCTGGACCTCACAAAAGAAACAACTCGAGTCATTATATGTATCCTCTATGACCAGTCAGAAAAAAATCAACACACAATTACTGTCTATATTGTACTAACGTCAATGATCAGAAATATTTCCTACCCAAGATCTGTGGTCGTCTATTTATCTCCCTTACTTATCAAACTAATTTCACACAAACCTTTATTTTACAGCTTAAAAGAAACCACAACAACCCAAATAATCAAAACAACAAAAACTAGAATCCAAAAACTAGAGTCAAAAAAAATGACGAATCATTAATGATCACCTTATTTGTCTAATTTTACAAATAACTTTAAACCAAATATACCAAACCAAGCACATTAATTAAAACTCAACGACATACAATCGAGTCAGGTAAACAAATACAAACTACACAACCAGTTTTTTTTTTGAGCAAAAACTACACAACCAGTTATTTAACAAATTATAAACATACTTTCGCAAATGCTTATGAAGAAGACAAAGAAGACAACCAAGATCAGTGAAATCACCTAAACGAAAAAAGCTGAGTAAATTATAAACTCTGATAAATATAACAAACAACGATTTTTGTTTACATATTACCCATCAAATTAAAGAGAAACAAACACATGCACACCAAGAGATACAAGAGAAAATCCAGACAGACACAAATGCGACAACAACATCTCCACCTGCCCACTCCTCTTGTCTTGTGAAAATAGCTTACATGTTCAATGTCAAAATACCAATGATATTGTCTTCTTATGAGAAATACATAAATTTGTTGAAAATCCATTAAGGTCCAAACACTCAGAATTATCACTCATTTTATAGTTATTTCTACAAGTCTTCATGTATTTGTTTTAAAGGCTATGTAAAAGCAACAAGTTTATAAAAAAAATAAAAAAAAATATAACAAACATAATAAAGATAATAAAAATTATTACTTAATACATACAATGTACACAATTAATCTGGAGAAAAAAAAATCCAGAAACAAAGGTACTCTCAACAGTATAAGAAACAAATAAAAAAGACAAACAAACAATAATTCTCAGTGACACAGTAAGCAACACTACAAACTATATCTATCACATTACTAACATAGTTTAGTCCTTCATAAAGGGAGAACAATGCCTATACAGTTCATCATCATAACTCTAACCCTATAACAATAAAAAAACTTGAAAAACAATGATCGACCGAAAACGCAAAACTCACACTACATAACTCTAGAAAATATTGAGATGAAACTCTGTTCATAACCCCGCGCTTGCGCCCTCCAAACTCACACACTTATGCATATTAGGAAAATAATCGCAGATGTGAAGCTCTCCCGAAGACGGAATAAACAATAAAGATCATACTTTTATTTTTTCCAATACAATAGTTCAGAAAGGCCCATTGTAATTTGAGCCCAACGTTTTAAACCCACGATTACTAAACTTTACAATAAAACATTAGGGAAACAGTTTCAATTTTATGATCAACAATTCAAATAATTAGAAAGACAATAAAAAAAACTCCACAGCTCAAATAAACCACTAAAATAAATATTTATATAACAATATGAATAGAATCCTCATTTTGTATTCCAGATATTTCTTCGATAAATTTGAAAGTAAAGCTATACATTAAGCAATTGTGAAGGTCAACATTTTATGCAAATAAAAAATATTAATATTTTTTATGGAAGATTGATGTTATGAGAAGAATTTACAATTCTTCTTATTTGACCATTTTAAATATCATAACAAACAAAGAGAAAATTATTCTTCATAACAAGAAGAATTCAATAAATCACCGTAATTAAATAATAAAACATTAATTTCAATATTCAACATCATAATAAATACACTATATAAACAAACGTAAAAATAAATAGGCAAAAATAACATCAATTCCTAACAATCTATAAACATATCTACAAATGTGATAAGCTTTCACAACCAAACACAAACATGAATAACAATTCACTTCTTACCCATCGACTCTCACACCAAACAACATCAACATGAGAAAATCCTAGACAATTACTCCAGGTCTATATACAAAGACCAAACACACAACAATCGGTCATCGATTTCCAGGTACCATCAATTTTTGACAATCAAGGTTATTACAATGACTCAGTCGCTGAATCATTAGATTTCTTGTTATCATATCATGACATTCATCATCCCGACTCTACATTCCTTATTGAGGAGACTAACCAATATGTGATGAATTTAATGAGGGAAAACCATAATATTATATCCCAACATCTTCAAGTTACTCTCGCCATTAGAGACTACAATCTAAATGCAACCGCAAGACTTGACGTTGATCTAATCATCATGGACCTAGATGTAACCCGACAACCGAAGAGGAAAACCATATATGCACCATCTGCTTTGAGAATTACACCAATGTAACCAATATTTCGACACTCACCTGTGGCCATTAATTTCATTGTCTTTGCATTAATCATTGGCTACATGCAAATATAAGTTGTCCAATGTGTCGGGAAAGTAATTTATGAACCAAAACAAGGTAATAATAAATAATAATTTCATGTTTCAAACTCAAAATTCGTTGTCTCATTCCTTACTATTCTTGGTATAATCATCAAACAACATTCGGTAAATATTCAAGGGCATAATCAATGGATAAAATCACATACACAAAATTACCCGATACATCAACAATATCACCGGCCCCGCGCCTGCTCGGGGGCTATGCAACTAGTATAAATAATGAAGTAGTTAGAAAGACTGGAAAAAGGAATGTAAAATCTATTATAAAACACTTTAATTGTACTTATGTAATAAATGCTGTCGAATTATTTGGAAAGTACGATAAATGAACTAGTTAGAGTATGTTAGAAAAGGGAAATGAAAGTTCTTAAAAACACTTAAATTTAGGAAAATATTGTTTTGTAATACAGTTTTAATAGAATAGATACAATTCTATGGTCTTAGATACCTCCTGCATTTGTACTTGTTTTCCTACTCGTATTATCAATAAAATACGTTTTTCATACAAAATCATCAATATACAGCATTTTACACATTTTGTATTTATACATTTCTCCCTCCCCTCTCCCATAAATAAATTTCTACCCCTTCTCTTTTGTCTCATTCACAAACTGATAGCGGAGCCCAGCATAGATTTTCTAGAGACTGAAAACCCTAGCCTCTCTCTCTCTTCTCTTTTGTCTCATTCACAAACTGATAGCGGAGCCCAGCATAGATTTTCTAGAGACTGAAAACCCTAGCCTCTCTCTCTCTCTCTCTCTCTCTCTCTCTCTCTCTCTCTCTCTCTCTCTCTCTCTCTCTCTCTCTCTCTCTCTCTCTCTCTCTCTCTCTCTCTCTCTCTCTCTCTCTCTCTCTCTCTCTCTCTCTCTCTCTCTCTCTCTCTCTCTCTCTCTCTCTCTCTCTCACACACACACACACACACACACACACACACACCGGCGAACGATTTTTAGCACTAAAAACCATAGCTTTTGGATTCTCCATTAATTCAAATCTCTTTTTTCTAGATCTCCAGATCTAGTTCTAGATCTATTCTAAGGTAAGGTGATTTGAACTCAGATTTCTTTCAAGATCTCCATACTCCTTTATGTCGAAATTAGGGTTTGTTTAGACCTTGTTTGAGAGTTAGGATGATAGATCATAATGAGAGTTAGGTTGATAGATGAATGATAATGATGCATAACAACCTTCACACAGTTTTAAAGGACTTAATGGACTGCCTTGTGTTGATGTGAATGAATTATTATTAATGATTTCTTGTGTGATTGGTTGTTTTGATGCTTCAGGTGATTGTTGATGAGAAGCTAGGCTGAAGAACTGCACGTCTAGGTTAATAGTGGACGTTACAATTGGTATCAGATTCGATTTCAAGTTGAATGTTATGGATGAGGATGGAATGTGATGTGTATTGTATGTGACACTGCGTCTAATGAATGAGTTAATGAGAATGAGAATGAGAATGTTGAGTAAAGAGAAAATGATGTGATGTTAAGACACCGAAAACGGGTGGCGTCTAGAAAGTGATGAGATGAGATAAGGTGAAGGGAAGTGAACAGACGGTGACCGTATCAGCAGCCAAAATTGTAGCTTTTGGATTCTCTATAAATTCAAATCTCATTTTTCTAGATCTCCAGATCTTGTTCTAGATCTATTCTAAGGTGAGGTGATTTAAACCCAGATCTCTTTCATGATCTCCATACTCCTTTATGTCGAAATTAGGGTTTCGTGAGACCTTGTTTGAAAGTTAGAATGATAGATCATAATGAGAGTTAGGTTGATAGATGAATGATAATGATGCATAAGAACCTTCACACTGCTTTAAAGAACTAAATGGATTGCCTTGTGTTGATGTGGATAAATGATTATGAATGATTTCTTGTGTGATTGGTTGTTTTGATGCTTAAGATGATTGTTGATGAGAAGCTTGTTTGCTAGAAAGAACTGCACGTCTAGGTTAATAGTGGACGTTACAATTGGTATCAGATTGGATTTCAAGTTGAATGTTATGGATGAGGATAGAATGTGATGTGTATTGTATGTGACAATGCGTCTAATGAATGAGTTAATGAGAATGAGAATGAGAATGTTGAGTAAAGAGAAAACGATGTTATGTTTAGACACCGAAAACGGGTGGCGTCTAGAAAGTGATGAGATGAGATAAGGTGAAGGGCCGTGAACAGACGGTGACCGTATTAGCAGCCAAAACCATAGCTTTTGGATTCTTTACTAATTCAAATCTCGTTTTTCTAGATCTCCAAATCTAGTTCTAGATCTATTCTAAGGTGAGGTGATTTGAACCCAGATCTCTTTCATGATCTCCATACTCCTTTATGTCGAAATTAGGGTTTGGTTAGACCTTGTTTGAAAGTTAGGATGATAGATCATAATGAGAGTTAGGTTGATAGATGAATGATAATAATGCATAAGAACCTTCACACTGTCTTAAAGAACTTAATGGACTGCCTTGTGTTGATGTGGATGAATGATTATGAATAATTTCTTGTGTGATTGGTTGTTTTGATTCTTCAGATGATTGTTGATGACAAGCTAGGTTGCTAGAATGAACTGCACACCTAGGTTAATTGTAGACGTTACAATTGGTATCAGATTGGAATTCAAGTTGAATGCTATGGATGAGGATGGAATATGATGTGTATTGTACGTGGCACCGCGGCTAATGAATGAGTTAATGAGAATGAGAATGAAAATGTTGAGTAATGAGAAAATGATGTAATGTAAAGACATCAAAAACGGGTGGCGTCTAGAAAGTGATGAGATGAGATAAAGTGAAGGGCCGTGAACAGACGGTGACCGTATACAAAAGGATCTGTTTTTGAAGGGCCGTGAACGGACGGTGAACGGGATCAGTGTTAAAGGCACCGTAAGATTGAGCAATGCCGTGTCTTGGCATATGTGATCATTTAAGACTTCGGGGCCAATGGGCTCCGAGTGGGTGGTCATTTAGGAAGCCTCGAGACAGTTGTTCACGTAAGATCTCGCGGGATAGGCCGACACAAGAAGGGACAATCGTGAGCGGAACATAGGTCCTTACGTCTAGGATGCTTGGAATCGAGTTTGTTGAGTCGGCCGAGTCCTTGTGTAGCAATGACTGAGTTCATTGTATAGTGTGAATGGTAGGTTGATAGAAAATGAATGGATATGTTGATGCTATGTTATTGTAGTTTTCATTTGATTGATTGTTGTTGCTAGTTAGTCCTTTTTTTCCCGCATCGAATAGAGTAGAGTGTCATGCAGGGAGGTTGGTCTAGAACCACTTCGCTGAGTAACCCAATTACTCACTCCCTCCCTTTTCATTTCCATATACTCAAGTTTGTAAGTAAAATTATGTGGATATGAGTGGGTTGCAGAAGATAGTGCATCCGTTGATTCTTAGGACCAGTAACAAGACACGTCAGATTGTCTAAAATGAGTAGACGTGTATCTATAACGTCTGTTCGGAACCCCTGGGGAGCGGGCGTTACACTTTTGTTTATAAACAGTTTCTTTGTGGGCTTATGGTGATTAATACGAATGAATTTAATTTTGTTGCTTTTGTCTGTACATGCCATAGACGATGTTTTTCGTTATGAGTCATGGCTCTAGCTCTAAGAGTACTTCTATTTGTGTATGTGAAAGTTGGAAAAACGTGCTATTTCTCCACGAGAAGTATCGTATCCTCCCATATGTCTCCCAAACTATGACCTCATTCCAGATGTCCCCAAAATAAAAGTTTGAAACCTATTTCCCCATGAAACTATAGCATAACCCTTATATCTCCCCAAAATAAAAGTTAGAAATCTATAATCCCATAAAATTAAATTACTCGGTTTAAACCTATAAACTAAAATCGCTTTGGTTAATTAAACCAGTTTTAGACCAATAATGATCCGGTTAAGATCTGATTACAGCAATCAAACCATAAATTATAAAGAATGACTCCATAATTTATAATTTCTGGTTTGATTGTTGTAATCGGATCTTAATAGGGTCGTTATTGGTCTAAAATTAGTTTAATTAACCAAAACGATTTTAGTTTATAGGTTTAAACTGAGTAATTTTATTTTATAGAGTTATAGCTTTCGAACTTTTATTTCGGGGAGATATAAGTGTTATGCTATAGTTTCATGGGAAAATAGGTTTAGAATTTTTATTTTGGAGATACCTGGAATGAGATCATAGTTTGGGAGACATATGGGAGAATACGATACTTCTCGTGGGAAAACAGCACGTTTTCCCGTGAAAGTTTATATGAGTGATAGTTTAATGTTAGTATAGTGACTTGCTCTTTGTGGTTCCAGACGTGTATTTAGTTTTTATATAGTCTCGCTTCGGCGTCTCCTACTATTATCTCTTCCCGACATTCTTTCTTCCCGACTTCGGATTTTGCGGTTCCAGACATGTACATAGTTAATGTCTGTATCTGCAGCCTTTTAGCTTCCCAACTTTGCTCCATCAAAGTAAGGCTCACGTAATAAGAGCGACATCTACTAGTAGTAGTAGGTAATGTTTCGCTTATGTTGAGGCTGGTTTTGAGTTGGTGAGAATAAATTTTTAGTATGGTTATGTCTGGCAAAACATCATTATTGTATATCTGATTCTTGAATCAAAGTATATCTCACAACAACATTAGCAAAGATTTGGGTTTGAAACACTTCAATATACATAATGCACACAATACATTGCACAAATTCTTTTAACTTCCTTCTTAGATTGTAATCTCCTCTTGCTCGTTTAGTATTGGATCATCGAATCTTGTACAATCCACAATTTCTGAGAGAAATATGAGTCCAACAGACACAGTAAATTATACATGGATGGCTACAGGATTCAGTAAATAAGAGAGTAAAAGGGCAATTACCATGGAACAGGATTCTGAGAAGTAATACTTTTGTAGAATTTGGAGATTCTACCGCGAGATTCAGGTTTCGGTTTAAAGGTTTTCTTCCTCAAACCAAAGATCTCTTGTACGAGAGGAACGTGGCTTAGTACCAGCTTCCATGCCAGAAACCACCCTGTCGAGAATTGAAAGAGAATTATGCAATACCCAGACTATCAGATTGATTAACATCATCATCTAAAAGCTTAAAAATCATAAAGTAAGACAGACAGTTTGAGAAGAGAGAAATAGAGAGTACAAAGAGCTATGAAGCAGACAACAAAGGAGATTGCCAGAAGCGGACGTACGATGAAGAATAAGAAATAGCCCAGGAACGAAGGAGATTCCATTGACGAAGCTATCGATTAGGTTTCAACGATCTGTGTTTGGGTTGCTAATTCAGCGATTTTAGTTACGGGGAAGGCTATAGGAAAATCGTATATGGGCCTTTAGAAGTCCATATGTTTTTATTTCATAACCCGTTGGCCTTTTCAACGTTTGTCATTACACTTTTAAAATGTTTTCTTCTCTAATTACAAACGTTTTCTTGTCTTCTTGTATACGAAACCCTATCGATTTTTTTTATTTTTTTTTGAACTTGCCCTATCGATTTTTTTTTCTTTCAAAAACTTGACGAACTAAAAACTATTCCAATTTTAACTTCCAAAATATAACACTATTTCCCTCAACTTTTTTTTTAAAGTATTATAAATTAACTTTTTGTGAAAAAATTATTAATCTGTTTGTTAGTTCATAAAAATCTAAATGTTCAACTTGTTTCTACTTGATAAATATTTTGTATATTCGATGAATTAACGTGGAAAATAGTAATTGTAAATATTAATTTTTTAAAAAATAAGAAATTGTTAATTAGGATTTATGTAAAATTATAGTTTTTTAAACACATATATTTAGGAAATTTACGTATATCAATTTAGAAAAGAATCACATTTAATTTTAAAAAAATAGAAGATAAAACTTATTCTAGTATAACCAATGATTTGAGTATTAAGTGTTTAAATTATATGAAAAGTATAGATTGCATAGAAATTAGAACTATTATCATTCAAAAAATATGAAAAGATTGGTTACCATAAATATAGGAAATATTCAGTTGTTTATTTTAAATAAATAATATTTATATTAAAATTAAATGTCACTGGCAAGTTTTGTAATTAACTGAAAAATTCAGGGACATAATCCTAAGAAAAGTTCTTCTTTAATAGTATAAATTAAAGTATTTTATTGTAGAATACTTATCAGAATTGTTCTACAGTTCAAAAAATTTACCATAACAAACACAATTAAATGCCGCCAAAAAACACAAATAAATATTGTACATAAATTTACAAAAAGATTATGTAGGTTTATTAACTAAATATACATAAGATAAAAATTGATTAATTGGTATAAAAAATTAGGTAACTTGTAGACCTGAAGCAAAAATTGACAATCGCATTGAAGGAATGTGACAAAATGACGATACATTCCTTCTACAGTGTTTATATACATTACCATATTTACCAAAAATATTGAGTTTAACAAATTATAAAACAGCTATTAAGCTATATCAGCAGAAAAAAAAATCTAATGATGATAACATATGATAGCTAGTCAGTTGCATTAAGTGCAAAAATATGGTATAGATTTGGTGACTGATATGTATCACTAGCTACAAATCGATGTAAGCGCTATAAATAAAGTGAGTATATATGGAGGTTGAGTAAACTCATCTCGGTCCATGTTCCCGTCAGCCATTGTTAACACCGTAAATGAAAAAATGTGTGTGTTCGGCGGTTCATAAAGACATAGTTGGAGGTATATGAGACTCATTTAAGTTTAACTTAGCATTGTTTTTTTTTTTCTGGTTATAATATCAACATATAATAGTATAAAATCACCATTACTGGTAATATTTAAGATGTCGTCAAATCTGAGTTTTTTTGTCTTATAAACCTAAGATACATATTCATTCTTTTCTTGCATATGAGTCATTTGGTGCGTATGCTGCAGGATGTGTGGTCAGTTTGGTGTTTTGAGAGAGATTTAGGATACTGTGGTGTGGGGATATTTGTCTGACAAAATGAGAGCTTTGATTTTTTGCAGACGCTAGTTCAACAAAGATATGTTCTTGAGGACAAAAAGCCCTTGACGTTAACTTATCTTTTCCTAGATTGAATGCTAGTCCTAGACGAAAATAAACACTCCCAATAAACATAATTTCCCCGCTGACGTTGAGTTAATGATGAGCATTGTGAGGTGGAATACATGACACTCTACATAACGATTGGAGCATAAAGAGTTGCCATGTATCAATCATGTGCAGATCTGCTTTCATCGTTGGAGGAACTTCAAATGTTGTTGGAAATAATCAAGATGAGCGCGAGCTTGCTGCTTTTAATGTTGTGTGTTTCAATATGAGTTTCAGTTCAAATCATAGTTTTTAAAGGAAAATGTTATTATTGTTTTTCAGTAACTCGGTGCCCTCATTGGTGGCAAGTGCTTCAGTTTTAAAAGAGATATTCAATGATGTTGAAATACTTGTGATTCATTGAGTCCACCTTGAAATGGAAAAGGCGGAAGGTGGAGCCCTGAAAAATATAGTGGTTGATGTTATAAGAATGGTAAACAAATTGTTTTAGTTGAGATGATGATGATGATAATGATGAGGAGCATGATCAACCTGCAATCCCACTGGTTATAATCAGACCCACGACTCATGTATGAGCAGTAGGTGTTATGCTGCACTATGAGCAGTAAAAAATTCAAATTTAAATTAATTTTTAACAAATAAATTTAAATTATATTTAGAAATAAAATTTTATTAATATTGTAGATTTTTATTTTCTTATCAATATTTTAATATAAATTTGATTTAATTAAACAAAAAATTAAGATAACATTTTGTTTATTTTATAAATTATATTTAAGAATATGCATATTTAAGAATATGCATGTATATATTTAAAATTATAATCTTAGATAGATTTTTCTATCTATTTATTTTAATTAAATATATCAAATAAACTTGTATAAAATTGGATAATTATCAAAAATTAAAATTAAACAGTATTTATAAAAATTTTAGAAATATAAAAAACTAATGATTTACGATTAAAATTTTTATAATTTTCTAAAACAAATTGTATACATTTTGAAAATTTTAGTAATAAAATTCTATCATTCAAAAATATAGAATTAAATAATATTTCGAAATTTGTAATGTCATATTTGAATATATTTATTTTAATGATGATGTATGAGTTATCGCTATATTCTAATTTTTTTTCCAAAAATATAAATTAACATTAAATGTAATATATGAGTTATTACCATATTTTAAAAAATTTTTACCAAAAAGATAAATTAACATTAAATGTAATTGTCCATGTCATATTAAGTTATAAGCCATGTCATCAATTTTAGTAGTCATGTCATATTATTTTTATGAAAATGATTGTAGAGAGGACATGTAGCAAAATTGTTGGGGTCAAAATCGGTCACGACGGAATCAATGCCCGAAAGTTCCCAGAAAACCAATTCCCGAAATAATCTTAAAAGATACCAAACATCCCCGAGAAGTAATCAGCCAAGCAAAGGATGGTGTTTACGGCTTCGAAAGGTATCAAGGATTGGTCCAGCACGGGAAGGGTTTTATCCGGGAGCAGACGGGGACCAGGCCATCCACGGAGCTAGGGTCACCTCGCCCACGGGCGAGGACCACAGAGCCTGGGTCACCTCGCCCACGGGCGAGGACCACGGTGTCCCGGCCACCTCGCCCACGAGGGAGGACCGCGGAGCCTGAGTCACCTCGCCCATGGCCGAGGACCACGGCGTCCCGGCCACCTCGCCCATGGGCGAGGACCGCGGAGCCTGGGTCACCTCGCCCACGGGCGAGGACCATGGTGTCCCGGTCACCTCGCCCACGGTCGAGGACCACGGTGTCCCGGTCACCTCACCCACGGGCGAGGACCACGGCATCCCCGCCACATCGCCCATTGACGAGGACCATGGTGTCCCAGTCACCTCGCCACGGGCGAGGACCCCGGCATCCCGGCCACCTCGCCCACGGGCAAGGACCGCGGAGCCTGGGTCACCTCGCCCACGGGCGAGGACCCTGGCATCCCGGCCACCTCGCCCACGGGCGAGGACCGCGAAGCCTGGGTCACCTCGCCCGCGGGCGAGGACCCCGGTATCCCGGCCACCTCGCCCGTGGGCGAGGACCGCGGAGGCTGGGTCACCTCGCCCACGGGCGAGGACCACGGTGTCCTGGTCAACTCGCCCACGGGCGAAGACCACAGTGTCCCGGCCACCTCGCCCACGGGCGAGGACCGTGGAGCCCGGGTCACCTCGCCCACGGGCGAGGACCACGGCATCCCGATCACCTCGTCCACAGGCGAGGACCGCGGAGCCCGAGTCACCTCGCCCACGGGCGAGGACCACGGCATCCCGGCCACCTCGCCCATGGGCGAGGACCGGGGAGCCCGGGTCACCTCACCCACGGACGAGGACCACGGCGTCCAGGTCACCTCGCCCACGGGCGAGGACCGCAATGCCAAGGCCACCTTGCCCTAGGGTGAGTGCGGTCTTGTTCCGATACCATTCGTCCCTGCCTAAGTTTTCGTAATCCGATCTCTGAATCCGTTAGTCCAATACTCCTGTTTCGTCTCGATTAGGATCATCAAGGAAAATCCCGGAAAAAGTTATAAAAGGTTCGATCGACGAATGGATTCCGATCTATCGTATAAAATGACCATGGTTAGGTTGGACACCAGTTGTCCTGACTATACGAGGGATTAGGAGCCCTCAAGGAGCCAACATCACAACGAGGGTGATTTCTTAGAAAAAAACCGTAAAAACGTCCGAGGTCCAGAAAAGGCTCAGAAGGGTCTGGAACACGACCAAACGGCCCACTTACGATTTTAAAATAGGATTGAGCCCAAGATGGGTATGACGATCTATTTTTTTTTCAGGAAAAGATAACTATCAAGTTTCCCGAAGATAACTATCAAGTTTCCCGAAGATAAATGTCAAGTTTCCCGATAGACACGAAGATCGACGAAAAATGGAAAAAACCTGCCTCGCGACGAATTCGGCCCAAGAGTAGAAGAGGAAGAGCGCAGACCGACCTTGAAGGAGTATATAAGTAGAGCATGAGGAGAGGAGCAAAGGGAGAACTTTTCAGAGCAAACTTAGCACTTAGAGCAATTTAGGCATTTTTCCGATTTTACTATCGAGCTGCGACTCAACTAGGTTAGAACTTAGGTTGCAAGACTAGTGAACTTGCCAACAGCTCTCGTAGCCAAGGCTCTCACCTGTTGTTCACGCTCAAACGCGGATTCGGAAATAAGATCTTTTTGCTCTCATTTTGTTCTTACGATTTACTACTTCTTATTTTCGTCATATTGATTGTGTTGTGCGTGGCCCAGCAGATAACCGGAACCTTCAAGGGAAGCTGGGTTTACTTGGATTTCCTCCGATTAACAAAAACTTGACGGTGTCAATTTCGGTTCCCACAGTTGGCGCTAGAAGGAGGGGGTACGGATCTATCTTTCTCACAACCACACACGCTCGATCAGCTATGACTACTGACAACGACGGAGATCAGCACTTGCACGACGATAATCCCATCGATAAAACTCCGGCTGGACACACATCGACGGTCACTGCAGATGCAAACACCGCGATGGTTTGCCAGATGAAGGAGATGTTCGCATCCGCCCAAAAAAGGTCGGACGAACAAGAAAAGCTCATAGGTTCACTCTCCAAACAGGTGGAAACCTTCACGGCGACAACCAAGAGCAGAACCACTCGTGGAGCCCTCAGGCCCCACAGCGGCCGAAGGCTCGATTTCGAGACTCCAGGAAATCGTGCTGCCAGCACCGGAAAGGGTTCGTCGGAGAAGAATCCCGATGAAACAGCCCCAAGCACACAGCCGACCTCAGAGAATCTTCCACCTCCCGTGAGGGACAATGAAGAGGATGACATCGAGCGAATTAACATGGATATCAGCGACCTGTCTGATCACTCAAACGAAGACGTTGACGTGCATCCAATGAGGACGCGGAGTCAGTCTGCCCGGCAAGACGCGTCGTTTGAGAGACCCATGACAGAGGAAGAAGAAAACCTCTACTGGGTCGAGCAGGAGGAACTGGCTGAAAACCAGGCACGGATCCACCACAGCAAACGCCGACAATCTCGGAAAACAGTTGCGGACGATAACGAGATCAAGGTTCTCCCGAGTACATGCAAAAACCACAGCAGAGATCAAAGCGGCGTAATTGCAAATCCATCATGCAGCGAGTGCTGCTCCCAAGATCGACATACTTCTCGAGGAGGCACGGAAGACTCCGTTTACTGCTCAGATCACGGAAACAAACATCTCAGATCATGGGAAGATGAAAATTCCCGTCTACGATGGTACCACTGACCCGAAGGCCCATTTGCAATCTTTCCAGATCGCCATGGGAAGGTGAAAATTAAGGGAACGTGAACGAGATGCTGGCTACTGCCTCCTCTTCGTCGAAAACCTCAAGGGAGCCGCGCTCGAATGGTTTCTCGCGTAAAGAGAAATTCTATCGGAAGTTTTCGCCAACTCGCATCGGAGTTCCTCAAGCAGTACTCCATGTTTATGGACAGAGAGACCTCCGATGTCGACCTATGGAGCCTGTATCAAAGGGAGGACGGATCACTCCGTGATTTCATGAAAAGATTCAAGCTAGTGATAGCAAGAGTAACGGGAATCAGCGACAAGGTGGCAGTCGACGCCATAAGAAAAACCCTATGGTTTAGATCAAAGTTCCGACAATGGATATCTCTCGAAAAACCGCGGATGATCCAGGACGCCCTCCATAAAGCATTGGACTTTATCATCATGGAAGAAGAGATGAAAGTCCTCTCGCAGAAGGACGGCCCGCAGAAATAGTCCGTGAAAAAGAAGTCCTCCCATAAGGACAAGTATGTCCATCACGAAGGGGAAGATATCCAAGGTGAGCATAACTATGCCATTAACTCGGAACAAGGCAAGACCTCCGGGAACACCTGGACCAAGAACCAGTTCAGGGATAACTCCTACTGCGAATTCCATCAGACAAGAGGCCACTCAACAGCAAACTGCAAGGTCCTCGACGCAAGGCTCGCCGCCAAGCTCCACTCGGGCGAACTGTCAAAGGTCACGGGCATGAAATATCTCCTCTTGGATTCCGATCGCCCGCCTAAGACTGACAAGGACCCTTCCGAAAGTGGAACGCACGAGAACCAGTCGGGCGAAAAACACGGAAGAAGGCAGGATGACAAAGGGAACAACAGCAGTCGTCAGAGGGTAAGCATGATCATCGGTGGATCGCAGTTCTATCACGACTCTGTTTCATCGATCAAAGCTTACCAACGGATGGCCGAAACAAGTTCTTGCTGGCCAAACGACTCGCCAGATGAAGATTTTCCCAACGACACGATCATTTTCGAGGAGCAAGAAACCGCCGGGATCGACAAACCTCATTGTGACCCGTTGGTGATCGATCTGGTAATCCGGGACCTCGAAGTAGGAAGGATCCTTGTCAATACAGGAAGTACAGTCAATGTCATCTTCCGCGACACCCTCCGAAGAATGAACATCAAACTCATAGAAGTTGCCCCAGAACCAAAACCTCTGACCGGTTTTTTCGGGCACCACGTCTATGACCCTCGGATCGATCAAACTCCTGGTCATGGCCAAGGAAGTCACGAAAATCGTCGACTTTGCGGTAGTCGATAACCCGGCCATCTACAATGTAATTATGGGAACTCCCTGGATCAACGCCATGAAAGTAGTACCATCAACTTACCACCATGGCATCAAGTTCCTACTCCAAACAGAATTGCAGTAATCTGGGGATGCCAGAAACAGTCACGAATCTGCTTCCTAGCCGAGCATAAATTGCGACAAATTTGGAACACCCACATGGTCAGCCCAAAACGAGCAAAGAGAGTCCAGAACACTCTCGGGAACTCCGTAAAAGATGATCCATAATCATCCGACCAGGCAACAGCTCCAGACGACGACAAAGTCTCCAATCCCATCGCCTTGCCAGCGGGTAACTCAACTCCCGAAGCGGACGTCGATTCAGCTAAAGCCTTAACGGTCGTAGCAATCAAAATGGCCCCATCCGGCGAGTAGAAACACCCGCAGCAACCAGCAGAACTACGAGATGGCTTGATCCTCGAAAGAGGTACGTAGGCAGCTCGTCAAAATTAGGCGAGTTCAGCTATCCCCCTCACCAAAGATGGGAGGGAGTGGGTACGAATACTCGTATACTCCCACAAAGTTTGAGATATCTGCACTTGTACTCGATATTTTTGAAACTTTTTCGATACAATTTTTCTGATCTCGCGATTTTCTTACAAAAGCAATAGTAATCCAAGATTGACCCGAATACAGCCTAAGTAAAATCAAAGGCTTTCTAACTTGATCCAAGCAGTCCTTGGACGAAATCAAAACTCTTGTACCCCTATATTGGCAGTACACAATCTAATTCGCAATCCAGCAAAACCACTAAATCAGACATCCTCTCTAAACGAGGATCGCAACAAAAAAACGTATCTTCAAGAAAGCGAGACGTCGCGAATTTCTCGAAGATATTAAAAACCATATCATCCAGCAAAAAGTTCGTCTGCGACTATAAAATACAAAATGCCCGTCGATTGGCCCCGACGGATGAACCCAAAAACGTTCTCTAAATGAACCTGTAGTCAGACCTTTCGTAAAAAATAAGGTCCTCTTACATCCGACAAGGATACCATAGCGTGCTATACAAGAAAACCTAGAATTTTGGTTAGCACTCCAAACGGTCTTTGGAGAAAGCTCGATTCTTACCACACAAGTCATATAAGCAGGCGCAAAGTTGCAGACTTTAAACGTTAAGAATCAGGAAGAAATCGCCAACAGGCAAAATGAAAGCCGATTAGTCGTCGCATAGCCTTAGAGCCGAGAGTAAACCTAGGTCTTGCCCTAAACCCAGTCTTACTGGTCTCTTAACATCTCAAGGCATGATATCAAAATTGATACGAGATGTTAAAACATGCCTCTCATCATTCACATCTAAAAATGCTCGCGAAACTTTGGAAACTCCTAAACGTTTCCGAATACCCTCGTACCAAAGTAGCAAACGAACAGAACGATAAATTAAGATTTAAGATACGAAGTAACTACTCGTACCTTTCCCTCTACGCTTGACGAAAGTATAAATCAGAATTATAAGATTATCTAAGAAAAATTCGATATATATGAAGCCGCAGAGCGGCAGGGATTCAAAGCCACCAACGGCCAGTCCCGGAAACAAAAGTTAAACGGCCTCATCTGGCCCAAACACACCCATACATAAACGGCCGAGACTCGGCCTAAGACAATACGAAGTCATAAGATAAAGATAAAGGGAAACAATCCCATCGACCCTCAGAGGTCAAGATCTAAGTACCCGGACATGGAAACTCCGAAGGAACTCGCAGGCTGGTCCACTTCTCCTTCCCCGTCGGCGACATCAGCTGCCGCTTCTGTTGTGTCCTCCAAAACTGCGATAGGATCCCAAAGTTGCTGGATCCTTCCCTTGATCGGTGGAACCATCGACTCGGCTTGAGCACACTCATCCATATGCCCCGACATCGCAGCTATCTCGGAAAGAAAAGAGTGGGCGGCATCCTACGTCTTCCACAAGGTACCAACTGAACCGCGGCACTCGCGGAAATCACCTACAAAGTCCTGAGCCTCCTTGAACTTCTCAAACTCAGCTTTAAACAGAGAGGCTCTCCTCGCTAGCTCGGCAGCAACCATCCTTCTTCCTCTCCTCTCCGCACGACGAATAGCTTGAGAATGGACCTCGGCCAATTCACGGTCTCGTTCCGCGACCTCGTTTTGAAAACGGAGGAGGTTCTTCTCAGACTGATCGGCCTTAAAGCGAGAAATGGATGCCACCCTGAAACTCGCGTCAAGCGCTGAGTTGAAAACTCGCATTCCCTGCACGAATCAACGGCCGAACAATGAAGGAAGGAGTCGAAAGATAAAAATTTATCAGAAGTCGGAAAACTGACCTCATTAATTATCCTTGAACCTTCAGCGACCAGCCCCACCGTTGATGGCTCTTCCATCGCCGGCGGGGGATCAAAACCAGGAGGGAGGTTGGCGAAGAAATCTTCTGGAAGAGGGGTCTCGCTCGTACCACTCCCATTCGCCTGGGACAAAGCCAGGGTTTCATCCAGGTAACGGACGATCGCCTGAAGTAAAGTTACCGTCTTCGAACGCGATTCCCTTGTCCTTCCGAGGCCTGTCTCTTCCTCGCCAAACAGGAACAGTATCAGGAGCTGGTTCATTTATGTCCGACGCAGGCTGCAAAACATCTTGCGATCAATGGAGTTCCAGCGCCCTCTAAATTCTCTCCGGGGTGAAAGAGGTCCAAAAGAACGGACCGTTGCGGAAAATGTCTCGCTTGGTCTGCAAGTCTTTGGGGTACGCGGCGTGAAGGTTGTTCACTGCAAAAAAAAACATTTAGATATCTCCGAGACATCTTAAAGAAATGAACATCCGACCGTGTTACCATGCTGAAAATTCCACTTGCTACGGAACAAGTGAAGGCAATTCTCCTCGACGGAGGCACCGTCTATACGGACGTAGAAAAAGCGCTTTTTTCACTCCTTGACATGAGAGGTCTGCCCCTAATTATCGACATATAGTTCCGAGGGGCCATGCGATATGAGTGGGGAAGTGAGGTCTTTCGCGTCGAACATAATCCTTCGAAGTGATCGGCATCAAGAGTCATCTCATGTTCATAACTCAGGATTAGAACGCCAATTAAATTCTGTAACGCCGCGCCATTCAATTGACTGATCGAGAGCTCGAAACGATTGAGCGCGCGAACAATGGCCTCGGGGATCGGAAACCACATGCGGCATCGCGTGAGAAAAGCCTCATAGAATATGAAGAAGCCCTCCGGAGGATCCTCTGCGCGCTCTCCCTGAACCAGAATCCGAAACACGACCTCATCAGGACCTCGACCACCTGAACCGGGTGGTTCCAAAGCTTCTTCCTTTTGGCTTGATTCTGATTGGCTGAAGACTTAATGACCTCATGGGCATTTTAGTATTTTTCTATGATGTTTTTAGGGTTTCCAAGCCCCATATAAATACTCTTGTATCCCCTTTGAGGGACTTGTCTCATTTTCTCTCAAGAATTTACCTCATATTGTAAAAGCTTGAATCTTTTTATCAATCTAAGGAAGCTCTTCATCTTATATCTTGTTTCTCCTTCTCACAAATATGATTAGCCTTGAATCTCACATAAATTTAAGGTTTTTCATGGAGATTAGTGAGTAGACACACTTTGGATCCATGGGTTAGGGTGATTAGGGTGATTAAGTGAAGATCTAGGGTGTTTTAGTGTAGATCTATCTTGTTCCTTGCTAGTAGAGTGCTTTTAATGCTTCTTTTGAGTTGGCCTCTCAAAGGTTGAGTTCTAGACATTTCTCACCCACAAGGTGTTCTATGAAATGTCTGAACCAACTCTACTAAGCTTTTAACATTCTTTACCAAAGACCATTTGTTGTAAAGGTGTTAAGATGGCTAGTAGGCTTGTTCTTAATGATTGCTTGCATGTTATTCAGCCAATGACCATTTGATGTTTGAGATGTGTTAGCAAATGAACATTCTTCTTGACCATAGAATTTGTTTAGACTTGTGCCTAGGCCTAAGGTTGTTAGATTGATTGAAAGCTACCACCTTTAGATCGGATCTACTTGTTTCCGTGCTTGTTGAGGGTTCTTAATGCTATTTTGGTCTTGATCATATCAAAATAGATCTATAGGCATTTCCGCCAGGAAGGTGTTCGATGAAATGCCTGAACCATCTCTTCAATGCTTTTAGCTTGCTTTACCTAAGGGATTAGTTGTTAAAGGAGCTAAGATTGCTGTTAGACTTGTTCTCCATGCTTGCTTTGATCATTACAGCCAAAGGGATTTGGTGTACTTGGGTGATCATTGCAAAAGAGCATTCATCTAGGGATAGAGCTTGCTTAGTTTTGTTGTTTAGGCATAAGGAGAATGTTTGACTGATTGCTTGCCACCCTTAGATTGGATCTTAATCACCTAAAGTCAAGTCCCTAGTCCCATGGATCCTACCTTAGAATTTGATTGAGTTCTTGCACTTATTTCTTGATTGGATTTAGATCACCTTGTTTATATTTTTAGGATCTTAGCTTGTTACCTTCATCCATCTTCTTGTTTGCTTAGATTAAGGAAGCTTGTGTATTCTTGGTGCTATAAGTCTCTAGTTCTCTGTGGGTTCGACAACCTTTCTATACTATCATTTTACTTGGGAGCCTTGAAAACTTCCACTATCAATCAAATTGGCGCCGTTGCCAAATTCTAAGTTGATTGTGACATTGAGATTTAGTCACTTGCTTGAGAATAAATCATTTTTCTTTTCTTGTGATATTGATTCTTCTTTTGCCTCTTCCTTTGATTTTCAGGTGTATGAACACAAGAAGCAGGGGTGCAATTAACCTGGTTCCCACTGTTGAAGAGATAGCTACACTTGAGAGGGAAATAGCAAGAAGGAGAAGAGAAGAAGAGCAACAGGCTCACATACAGAGGTTGGGGTTTGAGATGGATGATCACCAGCATCAACCTCAAGATGGCAATGGTCAAGGAGCTGACAACCTTGGACCACAGCGCCAGCAACAACAACACCCACAGCGGCCAGCTTGAGCCATTGGCACCTATGACCGTCCTCACATTCATGGCAATAGGACGGGCATCCGCGCACCAGCTGTGGAAGCTAACAACTTTGAGATCAAGTCAGGGTTGTTGAGTGTGATTGAGAACAACAAGTACCATAGCTTGGCTGTAGAAGACCCATTTGATCACTTGGACAAGTTTGATAGCTATTGTGGCTTGTCCAAGACCAATGGTGTGTCCGAAGATGCCTTCAAGCTCAAGTTGTTTCCTTTCTCTCTAGGAGACAAGGCACGCCAATGGGAGAAATCTCTACCTAGTGACTCCATCACTACTTGGGATGATTGCAAGAAGGCCTTCTTGGAGAAGTTCTTCTCTTCTTGGAGAAGTTCTTCTCCACATCAAGGACAGCCAAGCTGAGGAATGAGATCTCTAGTTTCCAGCAGAAGAACTTGGAAAGCTTTAGTGAAGCATGGGAGAGGTTCCAGGGGTATCAAGCTAAGTGCCAACACCATGGCTTCTCAAAGGAGAGTTTGCTGAGCACATTCTATAGAGGTGCCCTTCCTGAGTTCAGAGCAAGATTGGATACAACAAGCAATGGTTTCTTCCTGAGCAGGTCTGAAGAAGATGCTGAGGAGCTGGTTGACAACATGGTGAAGAGTGACTCAGTCTACAGTGGAGAACATGACAGAGCTGATAGAACAACCAGAACTGATGACAACCAGACCAAGAAGGAAATCAAATCCTTGCAAGAGAAGATAGACTTGCTGATTGCTAACCAAGCCAAAAAGGAGCAGATAAACTTTGTGGGTGGTCCAAGTCAGGAAACTCCTCCTAAGGTTAATGAAGTTGAAGGGTTAGAAGGGCAAGAAGAGCTTTGCTTCATCAACAACAATGGTACTTGGTACAGGAAGGAGCCTAACTTTCAGTACAACAACTACCAGCAAAGGTTGTTGGGGTCAAAATCGGTCAACGACGAAATCGTCACCCGAAAGTCCTCGAAAGAAGAACCAAGTGACGATCAAAACCAAGAAACGGGTCGTCACTCGGTGAACTCACAAGAAGGCATGAACGGACCGTAAGCCCCGGGGATCAACGAAGGCAAGCAGGCACCGGTGGACGCAGGACACGGCACGGGCGGCAGGCTTGCCCTGTCCCGTCTGGCGCCGGCGGCAAGGGTCCTGGTTCCCGTCTATGCAATCGTCTCGTGATCTCGGGCAACGGCAGCACTTGGTCCCTTAAACCCATGTCCGGATTGTCCGCAAAACTACAATGATTCTTCCGCAAAGCCTTCTCGATTGTTTAAATGTTCATCTTTTAAACGTCTAAAGTTCAAAGCCACATTACTCAAACCCTTGAAAACAGTTATCTCGAAATCTACGGCTAAAGATCCTTCCAAACTCAAAGATTTCCCGCAGAAACGACTAACGGGGAAAGATCGAACAACGGAAAAACCCACGGACGGCAAGACGGCCTAGCACCGGCGGCACGCGTCATGCGGGCCGACCTGGCGCCAGCGGCACGCGTCACGCGGGCCGGCCTGGCGCCGGCGGCACGCCCGGCTTGGCGCCGGCGGCACACTCGGCCTGGCGCCGGCGGCACGCGTCACGCGGACCGGCCTGGCGCCGGCGGCACGCCCGGCCTGGCGCCGGCGGCTAGGGGTGGGACGGATCCGGATATCCGGGATATTCGGGATACCCGGATCCGGATCCGGATCCGTCGGATCCGTGATTTTAGGATCCGGATCCGGATCCGTGTCTTCCGGATATCCGGGTACCGGATACCCGTCTAGATATCATGATATCCGCGGGTATCCGGATTCGGATCCGGATCCGTCAAAATAATTAAAAAAAATAAAAATATTTTTTAAAATACAAAAAAATCTATAAATATTACATAAATTAAATATTTTTACAAAATTTATAAATATATTTATGCATATAATATTATTAAAATTAAAATATAATATTATAAGACTAATTTTATGTATAAATATTAATAAATGAACTATAATTATTAATAATATTTTAAATTTAATATATTTAAAAAACAACGGATCCGGATCCGGATATCCGGACCTAAAAATCCAGATATCCGGATTCGGATCCGGATTCGGCGGATCCGACATTTTACAATCCGGATTCGGATCCGGGCGCCCCGGATATCCTTTTTTCGGAGCGGATCCGGATCGGATCTCGGATCGGATCCGGATCTCGGATAATAATTCCAGCCCTACCGGCGGCACGCGTCACGCGGGCCGGCCTGGCGCAGGCGGCACACCCGGCCTGGCGCCGGCAGCACGCCCGGCCTGGCGCCGGTCGACGGCCCTCGTCCTAGTCTCGGTCCCATCATGCTCGGTCTGATCCCACCTCGGCTTGTTTGGATCAATCTTCAAGAGTTTGGTACGATCACGGTTATTCTAAAACACCAAACATCTCGACTATACGAGGAATTGGGGTTCCTTCAGAAAAAACCGAAATCTTCAAAGACTGCTCTTTCGAAAAACCGTAACAACGTCTAAACGGCCCGACGTGGCCAAAACGGCCCACTTACGATTTTCCGAAAAGAAAGGATAACTATGACGGTTTATCCTTATCCTCACATAAGAGATAAATGTCAAGTTTCCAGAAGATAAATGTCAAGTTTTCCGAAGATAAATGTCAAGTTTCCCGATAAACACGAAGATGGACGAAAATGGAAAAAGCCCAGTTCAGCCCGCGAGAAGATAGACCGTCTTAAGAAGAGTATATAAGGAGAGCTTTGGGCGAGGAGCAAATCATCACAAACTTTCAGAGCACTTAGCACTTAGAGCGATTTAGCATTCTTTTCTGTTTTCACTAGCGAGCTGCGACTCAACTAGGATAGACTTAGGCGACCGGACTAACGGACTTTTCGAAAGCTCTTACAGCCGATTTCTTTGCTTGTTGTACACGCTCAAACGAGAATTCAGAAATAAGATCTCTTTCGCTCAACTTTTACGATTTTTATTTTCGCAACTTTTATCTCCGTCGATTGTATCGTGTGCGGCCCAGCAGATATTCGGGACCTTCAAGGAAGATTTGGTTAACTCGGTTTTCCTCCAAATCATTCAACTTAATTTGACGGTGCGAATTTCGGTTCCCACAGGTTGGCGCTAGAAGGGGGGGGGGGTTGCGGATCTATCTATCTCGCAACTGCACACGCTCGATCATGTCTACTGACGTCACAAAAGACCAACCAACGCTAGAAGGAACACCCGTCGACGCCAACGTTGAGAAGACTCCAGCTGGAGATGCGTCTACAGTCACTACTGATGCAAACACTGAGGCGCTCAGGCAGATGAAGGAACTGTTTACCTCCGCCCAGGCACGGGCGGAACAACAGGATAAGCTGATAACCTCGCTCGCAAAACAGGTCGACACCTTAACTGCGAGGAGCAAGTTGCCGCGCGGATCCACCAAGTCACGCCGCGGCAGAAGACTCGACTTCGAATCTCCCGAAGCACGAGAAAAAGATGCCCCGAAAGAGCCCACTCCCGAGGAAACGGCTCCGAAAGGACAGCAAACGACCTCGCAGAACCTTCCGCTCCCGGCTACGGGAAACAAGGAAAGCGACGTCGAGCGCATCGATCTAGATATCAGCGACCAATCGGACCCTTCCGATGAAGACGCTGACATCCACCCCAGGAGGACCCAAAGCCAGTCCGCTCAGCAGACGGTATCCTTCGAAAAGCCCATGACAGAAGAGGAAGAAGAACTCTACTGGATGGAGCAGGAAGAACTCGCGGAAGATCAAACTCGGATCTATCGCGACCAGCGCCGACAAACTCGAAGGAACACCGGCAGCAATAGCGAGATCCATGATCTCCGCGAATCTCTCAAAAAGACCGTGGCCGAAGTGAAAGCGGTGAAATCGCAAATCCATCAGGCGACCAGTTTCCCCCCCGAGATTGATAGACTTCTCGAGGAAGCACGGAAAACGCCGTTCACCGCTCGGATCACGGAAACACGCATCTCAGACCCAGGAAAGATCAAAATCCCGGTCTATGACGGTACGACGGATCCTAAGTCGCACCTGCAGTCTTTCCAGATCGCAATGGGTAGGTGCAAACTCTCGGAGCGCGAACGAGACGCGGGTCATTGCCTTCTCTTCGTCGAGCACCTCAAGGGCGCTGCGCTCGAATGGTTCTCCCGGCTCAAAAGGAACTCCATCGGAAGCTTCCGCCAACTGGCCTCAGCGTTCCTCAAACAATACTCCATGTTCATGGATAGAGAGACGTCCGACGTTGACCTATGGAGTCTAGCTCAGAAGGAGGACGAGTCGCTCCGCGACTTCATGCGAAGGTTCAAACTGGTGATGGCCAGAGTAACGGGCATCAGTGACAATGTCGCAATCGACGCCCTGAGGAAGACTCTCTGGTATAAGTCAAAGTTCCGAAAGTGGAAACTACTGGAAAAGCCGCGGACAATCCAGGATACCCTCCACAAAGCAACGGACTTCATCATCATGGAGGAAGAGATGAAGCTTTTATCGCAGAAGCACGGACCACAGAAAACGTCCTCGAAAAAGAAACCCTCTCGTAACGACAAAAACGTCCATCACGAAGGGGAAGACGCCCAAGGCGAGCATAACTACGCCATCAACTCAGAGCAAGGCAAAACCTCTGGAAACACCTGGACCAGGAACCAGTACAAGGATAATTCCTACTGCGAGTTCCACGAAACCAGAGGTCACTCCACTGCGAACTGCAAGGTTCTCGGCGCCCGGCACGCCGCAAAACTCCTCACCGGCGAACTATCAAAGGTCAAGAGTATAAAGGACTTGCTCCTGGACTCCGACCGCCCAAAGACCAACAAAACTGTCTCCGAGGACCGCGCAACCGAAAATCAACCGGGTGAAAAACGCGGAAGGAGACAGGAATTCCAAGGAAACAACAACAATCGCCAGAGGGTAAACATGATCATCGGAGGATCACAGTTCTACCAAGACTCAGTCTCGTCGATAAAAGCCTACGGGCGAAAAGCCGAGACAAGTTCCAACTGGTTTCCGGATAGCGATATTCATAACCACGCGATCACTTTCGAGGAACAGGAAACTGTCGGAATCGACAAGCCTCATTGCGATCCTTTGGTTATCGACCTGGTAATCCAGGATCTCGAGGTCGGCCGCATCCTCGTCGATACAGGAAGTACGGTCAACGTTATCTTCCGCGACACCCTCTACAGGATGAAGATCCCACTTGGGGAAGTCGTTCCTGAGCCAAAACCTTTGACTGGGTTCTCGGGCGTCACTTCCATGACCCTCGGAAGAATTAAGCTCCCGGTCATGGCGAAAGAAGTCACAAAAATCGTTAAGTTTGCAGTAGTCGACAACCCGGCCATCTACAACGCCATCATGGGAACCCCTTGGATCAACTCCATGAAGGCAGTACCATCCACATATCACCTCGGCATCAAATTTCCGACTCCAATCGGAATCGCAGCCATCTGGGGTATTCAGAAACAATCGAGACTCTGTTACCTAGCCGAGTTCAAACTGCGAAAAGATCGGAACGCCCCAGCGGCCAACCCGAAACGAGCAAAGGAATCACACAACATTCCTGAAGACTCGAAAAAAGATGATCCAGAATCATCCAAACAGGCAACGATTCAAGACAGCGACAAAGCCTCTGAGTCCACCGCCATAAAAGCAGACAGCTCAACCCCCGCACAAACCGCCGATCCGACCAGAACGATCGGAACGGCAACGCACGGGGAGTAAAAACGTTTGCAACAACCATCAGAACTACGAGATGGCTTGATCCTCGAAAGAGGTACGTAGGCAGCTCGTCGAAACCCGGCGAGTTCAGCTATCCTCCTCACCAAAAGGGGGGGGGGGGTGTGGGTACGTATACTCCTATACTCCCACAAAAAACGCGAAATATCCGCACATGTACTCAAAAAATTTTCGAAATTTTTCAAATAAAATTTTTTTCTATCTATTTTTTACACTCACTTAATTTAGAAAACGCGTAAACATTACGGAAAAACGAAAATCATATCTTCGAAAGAAATGCGAGACGTCGCAACTTCTGGAAAAGATAACAAAACTGGTATCATCCGCCAAAACAATCCACCTGCGACTTAAAAAACAACTTATGCCCGTCGATTGGCCCCGACGGACGCACTCAGAAACGTTTCACTCAAATACAAACTCGTAGTCAGACCTACAAGGTCCTCTTACATCCGACAAGGATATCATAGCGCGCTATACAAGAAACCCAAAATTTTGGTTTAGCGTCTCGGATAAACTCCGAAGATAGCTCGATTCTTTTAACACAAGTCATATAAGCCGGCGACTAGTCGCGGACTTTAAACGAAAAGAATCAGGAAGAAATCACTAACAGGCAAAACGAAAGCCGATCAGTCATCGCACAGCTTTAAAGCTGAGAGTAAGCCTAGGTCTTGCCCTAAACCCAGTCTTGCTGGATCTTGACGTCTCACAGACATAGTATCGTATACGAGATCCCAAAACATGTCTCTTATCGCTTACACCTAAAACGCTCGCTAGAAAGTAGCATACGGACCAAGCGACAAAAAAAGAGTTAGGATACGAAGTGACTACTCGCATTCTTTCCTCTACACTTGACGAAAGTATAAATCAAAACAAAGAACGAAATTTCGCAAATTTTCATATTTATAAAGTCTGCAAAGACAACGGGATTCTAAGCCACTAACGGCCAGTCCCAAAACATAAGAGAGTGCAACCTCCAACGGTCGCGAAATAAAAAACGGCAACACACGGCCAAAACATACGATTCACAAAAGAAAATCAACATCGAGAAATCCAGATGCGGAAATCCCGAATGAACCTGCGGGCTGGTCCACTTCCTCGTTCACGCTTTGAGTGTTCCCACCACCCTCGGCGTTCTCATCGGCTCCGGCCTCCACCGTATCCTCGGAAACCTCGATGGGTTCCCATAGTCTCCGGACTCTCTCCTCGACTGGAGGAACCAAGGACTCAGCATGAGCACACTCGGCCATGAAGTCCTTCATCTCAGCAATCTCGGAATCAAAGGAGAAATCCGGGTTCTGAGACTTGTAAAGGTTTACGCCCGATCCCCGGCACTCGCGGAAATCACCAACAAACTCCTGAGCCTCTTTGAATCATTGACACTCAGCAGCAAACGATTCCGCCCGTCTCGCCACCTCGGCCGCGACCATCCGTCTTCCTCTCCTTTCCGCCCGAACAAGAGCTCGAGCATGAAGCTCAGCTTGCTTTTCGTTCTGCGCCTTGACGTCTTGTCGGAATCGGAAGAGCTCTCGCTCAGCTTCCTTGGTCTTGAAGTTGGCAATCCTAGACTTGCGGAAACTTGAGTCGAGCGCATTGCCAAACACTCTTAGTCCCTGCACAAATTCAAGATCAATAAACATACATGCGGATTCAAGAATACGGTTAAGAAGTTCAAAGAACAAAACCTCATTGATCCGCTGGGAGCCCTCGGCAAAAATCCATTGCCTCTTTTCTTCCTCCAGCGATTCATCAGTAACAAACTCCGGAGGAAGATCTTCAAAGAAGTTGTTGGGAAGTGGAAAATCGCTGGCTCCGCCTTTTACCGTTGGAACAAAACTAGAGTTTTCCCCCAACGGTGAAGGATCTTCCGAACCTTCCCCACCATCGATCTCTTTCCCTTTACGAGATCTCTGTCTACGCCTCCGGGTCGGGGCTTCGGTAACCGGTTCGGCGTCATACGATGGGACAGGGTCTCGGGACCGGTAAAGCCTTACCGCGTCTCGAATCCGTTCGAGAGTGAAGGACTTCCAGAAAAACGGTCTTTGACGAAGAAGGTCCCTCTTGACGAAAAGATCGCCATGCATGTGCGCAACCGCCCCGTTATCTACAAAATGGAACTTTTTCATTAAAAAACCCGCACTTCCGGAATAACGAAATAGACGACGAGTTTTCGTCATATTACCTCGGTTGAAGTTCCATGCGTGCGGAAATAGATGGAGGCAGCTCTCCTCGACAGACTCACCATCTATTCCGACATAGAAGAAACGTTCCTGCCACGACTTAGTGTTCGAAGTGGTTCCCTGAATTATGGCCATTTCCTTCTTAGGCAGCATGGAGTAGTAACCGTCGCTCCCCGTCGGCCGAGTGCTCCAAAGGCCTTCGAAATCACCCGGACTGAGATCGATTCCGAGCTCATAACTTGAGATCAGTACGCCAAGCCAACTCTCCAAGGCAGGGACGCTGAGCTGGTTGATCGAGAGTTCGAAATGATGAAGCGCGCGAACAATGGTGCCAGGGATCGGGAACCACATGCGACAATAAATAAGGAAAGCCTCGTAACATGTAAAGAAACCTTCCGGAGGATTCCTCGCACTCTCGTTACCAACAAGGATCCGAAATTTGACTCCTTCAGGAACCTGGTAAAAATCTCGAAGAACCGTGAGATATTTACGAGAAACCAAGCTCGGCGTAAAAGGAGCACCAGGCTGCCTCAGAGGTCTCCTCGGAACAGGGATGTCTGGCAGTGATGGGGGCGAACCTACAAGGACTCGGTAATACGCATTCTTCGCTTCCTCCTCGACAAACTCCTCCTGCTTCACCGTCACATGGGCAGGAGAATCACCCGAGGATGAATGGGAAGAAGAATCTCTCTTTGAGGATCTTGAAGACATTATTCTTAGAGAGAGAGAAAGGATTCTTGAGAGAGAATAATTTTTTATGTTGAGGTAAGAGTGAGTGGGTTTTCTTACTCCCTCCTTATAAAGGAGGTAAAATCACTATTTACCTCGACTTTCGGCAAACGATTACGTCTCTACACCTTCCCATACAGCTATACCGCAAGCCAGGACCCGAAAGGCATTATGATTCCTAGCTAGCTGGGGGGCTAACTGTTGGGGTCAAAATCGGTCAACGACGAAATCGTCACCCGAAAGTCCTCGAAAGAAGAACCAAGTGACGATCAAAACCAAGAAACGGGTCGTCACTCGGTGAACTCACAAGAAGGCATGAACAGACCGTAAGCCCCGGGGATTAACGAAGGCAAGCAGGCACCGGTGGACGCAGGACACGGCACGGGCGGCAGGCTTGCCCTGTCCCGTCTGGCGCCGGCGGCAAGGGTCCTGGTTCCCGTCTATGCAATCGTCTCGTGATCTCGGGCGACGGCAGCACTTGGTCCCTTAAACCCATGTCCGGATTGTCCGCAAAACTACAATGATTCTTCCGCAAAGCCTTCTCGATTGTTTAAAAGTTCATCTTTTAAACGTCTAAAGTTCGAAGCCACATTACTCAAACCCTTGAAAACGGTTATCTCGAAATCTACGGCTAAAGATCCTTCCAAACTCAAAGATTTCCCGCACAAACGACTAACGGGGAAAGATCGAACAACGGAAAAACCCACGGACGGCAAGACGGCCTATCACCGGCGGCACGCGTCACGCAGGCCGACCTGGCACCGGCGGCACGCCCGGCCTGGCGCCGGCGGCACGCCCGGCCTGGCGCCGGCGGCACATCCGGCCTGGCGCCGGCGGCACGCCCGGCCTGGCGCCGGCGGCACGTGTCACGTGGGCCGGCCTGGCGCCGGCGGCACGCGTCACGCGGGCCGGCCTGGCGCCGGCGGCACGTGTTCTGCAGGCCGGCCTGGCGCCGGCGGCACGCGTTCCGCAGGCCGGCCTGGCGCCGGTCGACAGCCCTCGTCCTGGTCTCGGTCCCATCATGCTCGGTCTGATCCCACCTCGGCTTGTTTGGATCAATCTTCGAGAGTTTGGTATGATCACGGTTATTCTAAAACACCAAACATCTCGACTATACGAGGAATTGGGGTTCCTTCGGAAAAAACCGAAACCTTCAAAGACTGCTCTTTCGAAAAACCGTAACAACGTCTAAGCGGCCCGACGTGGCCAAAACGGCCCACTTACGATTTTCCAAAAAGAAAGGATAACTATGACGGTTTATCCTTATCCTCACATAAGAGATAAATGTCAAGTTTCCAGAAGATAAATGTCAAGTTTTCCGAAGATAAATGTCAAGTTTCCCGATAAACACGAAGATGGACGAAAATGGAAAAAGCCCAGTTCAGCCCGCGAGAAGATAAACCGTCTTAAGAAGAGTATATAAGGAGAGCTTTGGGCGAGGAGCAAATCATCACAAACTTTCAGAGAACTTAGCACTTAGAGCGATTTAGCATTCTTTTCTGTTTTTACTAGCGAGCTGCGACTCAACTAGGATAGACTTAGGCGACCGGACTAGCGGACTTTTCGACAGCTCTTACAGCCAATTTCTTTGCTTGTTGTACACGCTCAAACGAGAATTCAGAAATAAGATCTCTTTTGCTCAACTTTTACGATTTTTATTTTCGCAACTTTTATCTCCATCGATTGTATCGTGTGCGGCCCAGCAGATATCCGGAACCTTCAAGGAAGATTGGGTTAACTCGGTTTTCCTCCAAATCATTCAACTTAATTTGACGGTTCGAATTTCGGTTCCCACAAAGGTCTTATCCCAACAACCAGCAAGGAGGCTATCAACCCAAGCAAACCACTCAGCAAGGGAACTACCAGCCTAGGCAGAATCCTCCTCCTGGTTTTACCAATCAAGGCAATCAGTCTACTCAAGCTCAAGGTAGCTCCTCCCAAGCGAAAGCTCCAGATTCATCTATGGAAGCTATGTTCAAACAAATATTGGAAGGTCAAGCTAGAGCAGCCAAGGACATAGGCCATGAGTTCAAGACTGTTCACTCCAAGATTGATAGCAGCTATACTGAGCTAAACAACAAGATTAGAGCTTTGGAGAATCACTTTGCTTCTATGAACTCTTAGCCAAGTCGCCAACAAGGAACACTACCAGGAAAGGCTGAGCAAAACCCCAAGGAGCCAATGAAGGCAATCACTTTGAGAAGTGGTAGAGAGCTACCTCCAAGAGCTCTCCCCAAGGATGGTGAGACACTAAGTGGGGGGGGGGGGTGGCCATCAACATTGATGATGATGTTGTGATTGTAGATGAGAAGGTTGATGAGGAGATTCTAGAAAAGATTGTTGAAGCTAAGGGTAAAGGAAAGGTTGGAGAAGAGAAGAAAACACTAAAGCATGGTGAAGTTGCCACTCCAACAAAAGTGTCTTCTTTTGTCCCTCCTCCCTATGAACCTAAGCTGCCATTTCCTGGAAGATTCAAGAAGCAACTTTTGGAGAAGTACAAAGCACTCTTTGAGAAGCAAATGAGTGAAGTTCAAGTCACAATGCCCATCAGTGATGCCTTCATGCTTGTCCCTCAATACAGCAAGTTCTTGAAGGATGCTGTGGCTGCCAAGAAGAAGGAAATGGAAGGCATGATGGTTCTTACTCATGAGTGCAGTGCCATCATCCAGAGATTGACAATCCCTAAGAAGCTAGAGGATCCAGGCTGCTTTACCCTACCTTGTGCCATTGGTCCTTTGATGTTTGAGAGATGTCTATGTGATTTGGGAGATAGTGTCAGTCTCATGCCTCTATCTGTTGCCAAGAAGCTTGGTTTCAGCCAATACAAGAAGTGCAAACTCTCTTTGGTGCTTGCTGATCGCTGAGTCAAATTCCCCATTGGTATCCTTGAAGACCTCCCTGTGATGGTGGGAAATTGTGAAATTCCTACTGATTTTGTTGTGCTTGAGATGGATGAAGAAGCTAGAGACCCCTTGATCCTTGGAAGACCATTCTTAGCCACAGCAGGAGCCCTTATTAATGTGAAGGAAGGCAAGATTGATCTTCATTTGGGGAAAGAGCACACTCTCCATTTTGAAATCAATGAGGTAATGAAAGAGAGTGGTTGATGATGATCACAAGACAACCAAGAAGGATGGCAAGAGGTTGGCTAGTGATGAGAAAGTGATTGATGATGCTTACAAAAAGGCCAAGAGGGATGGAAAGAGAGTGGCTGTTTGTGATCACAAGCACACTCCTTCAAAGAAAGCTAGAGCTCCAAGATCTCACAGTGTGGGACCTCTTGTTTTGGAGAAGAACACAAAGAAGGATGATGAGAAACCAACTCCTCCCACCAAGATCAGGATCAAGGCACCAAACCCAAAGACATTGGCGCCTCCACCCTTGGAGCAAGTAGATGAAACTGTTGAAGAAGCATCTTCTCCAAATGGTAGTGTGGCTGAGCAAGAAACTTTTGAAAAGTTAGGTTTCAATCCTCATAGTGATAGACAGAGGAAGCCTACTGAAGTTGAACTATTGGAGCAGATGAGGCAAGGAGTATCTTGGCCTCCAACCAGATTTGTTGATGTGAGGCTAATGAGAGAGTTAGAGATTGACCAAGACATGAAGGATTTGCTTGCTCTCATGAACATGGACAGCTTCTATTCCATGGCTCACCCAACACATAAAGAGGTCTCTTGCCAATTATTGGCATCCTTGGAGGCCACATTCCACTCTTCTCTACATGAGGAACAAGGTTGGGGAAGAATCAGTTTCAAGATTGATGAGAGAACCTACTTCGTGACTTTTGCTGAGATTGGAGAGGTGCTTGGCCTCAAGGATTTGAAGGAGTCTTCTTTGCCTAAGCTGAAAGGTCTTCCTAGAGGAAAGACCCTTCCACACTACACCTACAAGTTCTTATCCAGAAAAGATAGTGTCCAGCAGAGACAAGAATGCTTCTATCAGGCATCCATCAGTCCGCTACCTCCATAGGCTGATTGTACACACCATCTATCCGAGGAAAGAGCCAAGTAACGTAAATGGAGAAGACTTGAACCTCATGCACCAAGCTGTCCAGCACTTTGCCTCACCTCCTCACTTACCTGAAGTCCCCACTGATTTTTACACTGAGTTTGGTACGGTTGGATTCTTTGTGAGGCGCCTAATGTACTACAAGGATTATGCTTGGACAAACAGGGATCCAGAGGCTAAGATTGGGATAGGTGGCTTGATCACACCATTGCTTGTGCACCAGGGTATTAGCTTGGGCGATTATGCATCCGGTCTCTCTTTCATTGACCTCACCTACTTGAAGTCAGCTCATTATTTCTCTGGAAGATACAATGGGAGGTGTGTTTACTCGTACTTGAGAGGTTCCACCACAGTTGAGCTGCTTCTCCCTAACTATGAGCTCACATCATTGAGGACACCAGGGACTATAAGTTTTGATATCAGTGAGCAGCACCTCCTAGGCAGTCATGGGACTCTCGGCCCTATGGTATTACATATGAACGAGAAAGCAGCAGCAAAGGCAGCTAAGTTTGATCAGGGGTATTCCAGCAGAGCCAAAGCCCATCTCTTTGGTCCTCCTCGCTATAAGTTTGAGCAATGCACCAGTGCCCAGCCTATTGGTCCCATTCGCCAAGCTCATGACCACATTAGCACACTACAAAGGTGGAGCAGAGCTCAAGATAGGACCATCTTCAAGCTCGCCAAGAAGTGCAAGGAATTGAGGAAAATTGTGAAGAGACAAGCTGAAGCTTCAGCTCAGTTCATGAGGAAGGTGGCTGATATTCTTACTAGGGAGCTGTAGCAGGCTGCAAGGCTGAGGATTTCGATCTTGATGATTTCCTTGCACCCCCTCCTTTTCCCCTTCATGACCCAAATGCGCCACAAACCGAGAAGCAAGCCCTCCGTAGCTTGAGGAACCCTTACATCTTCCCATCCGTGTCCAGGAACAAGTCCCCCTCTCTAGACACCACTGATGAGGAAGGCAATTCTGAGGATGAGGCCTCTGCCTCATCACACGCTCCATGAGGTACCCCACTTCCTGATCATTGTATATACCATTCATCTTTGCATTTAGATTTCTTTTTTCTTTTAGGCCCTTCTCTACATTATACAAACACAGAGACTGTGTGATTTAAGTGTGGGGGAGGTGCCAAGTTGCTGATCATCTTGTGTTTTATGTCATAAGCATGCATTTGTAGATAGTTATTGCATAGAAAAACCAAAAAAAAAATTTGAAAAATTTGAAAAGCACAAAAAGAATCATGTAGTTGCATTAGAATTGAGTCTAGATCATCCTCTTGCATAAAAAAAGAGAAAAATCATCATATAGGTTGCATCATGCATAAGGGGACAAGGATGATAGTTGCCTTGTAAAGATGCTCATGCTAAGTTCTTAAAGTGATAACCTTTATAATCATAGTAAGTAGCTTGAGCAATCTTAGGATAGCTTGTAAAGTTTGAGCCTTGAAAACTCTTCCTAAAGCTTATTTGATTGATTGATGCTCTCTCTTTGACGTTTGCTCCTGTCATATTTAGACTCTATGTCTCTTGCTCATAGTCCCTTGTGTACTAAGTCATGGATAAAACACTTGAGTTGTCCCTCCCATTCTCCGCCTATCTTTTTGGACAAACTCAAGTGGTACTCCACACCCTTAAACCCTTAACTCCTTTCAAGCCTTCATTGTTTATTGAGTGAGGCCTTCTTTGGAAAGATTTACATGTGCATAATGTTGAGAGTATTGGGAACGACAATGCTTGATCTCCATTTTAGCTAGATTAGACACTCATATTGTCTAGCTTTTAGGATGGGGGTGAGTGTTGTAAGGTGTGATCTTGGGAATGAGAAAAGTTTTTGAAAGAAAAGATTAACTCAAAGAACTCCAAGTTAATAAGTGATTTAGTCTAGAAGGGATAAGAGAAATAATAGTTCTAAGCTCTAGTTTATAAAAAAAAAAAAAAAAAAAGAAAAATAGAAAAAGAGAAGTCTTGGCCCCCATAATAAAAAAAAGAAAAAAAAAAAGAATAATGAAAAGGGGGCTACCAATGTTTAAGATAGAGCTGATAAGAGTTTAAAGAGTGAAAATCCCTTATAGACTTCAATAAGAAAGAGTTCTTAATGAGAAAATATCTTGACTGAATATCTTGAGTGTTTTGGGAGAATCTTTGGGTGAGAGATGTGAGTGGTTTTGACATTGGGAACGGGGATATAACTTATGTATTTGGGAAAAGGGTAGAACAATGGAGATTGAGCATTGTATGCATGAGTTGATCCCTTTCTTAGATATATTATGTGCAATGTCAAGGCTACTTTGTTTTGAAAGTAAACCACCTTCAAAGATCCTTCTTGAACTACTTGATTTGTTTTGCATCGAAGCCTTTCTCACCAAACCAAATAACTTGGACCATTTGACCATTTGCAAGAGATCTTTTGAGTTTGCTTAATGATTGTTAGAGAGCAAGTAGATTTGTGGATTGTGGATTCATGATGAGTAAGTGTAGGGATCAAAAGAGTTAAGATAGGCCTTAAGAAGTTAGAGTTGGATTGAGTGCTTGCTCTAACTAGTTGGTATGATTATATAAGGCTATCAAGTTGAGAACTAAGAAGAGAATTCTTTTGGCTATGAGTCCCCTCCTTCAAACCTCTCCTCCTTAGTCCTTGCTAGTTTACTTGTGGACAAGTAAAGGACTAGTGTGGGGGAGTTGATGTCTTGCATATTTTCATTGTTTTAGCTTTCTATTTTGTGCATTTTATCCCTTCTAGATTAGGCATTAGGCATATTTAGGTTCATTTTTGCATTCATGAGTCTTTATCAGGTCTTGGAGTGTACTTTGGAGATATTGAAGGTGTTTGGGGGTACTTTGTTACAAAGAGGAAGGGTGAAAGATGAGCATGGACGATGGCCATAGAGAAGTCTTTTTATGCTAAGATTTGGTGGAGACATAGAATTTTGAGTTAGCTTTCCAATGGGAGTGGTTCCAAGCCATTTGAAGCCATATTGGAGAAGTTATGATCATTTGAGTGGTGGCATGTCAAGGCACCCGGGTCAGCATACTCGACCTGACCAACCCGCACGGGACGAGGGAGAGATGCTGGACGATGAAGCAGCCGGACGGACGTACGCGGCCTCGACAACCCGCACGGCCTGACCGCAGGAACAAACAGCACGTACGCGGCCTGGACACCCGGGTGAAGTTACCCGCGTACGAACATCAACCCACCGATCACACCCGAGGACGACGACCCGCACGGCTTCGAGAGAACGGACCAGCACGTACGCGGGACGATCACACTCGACTGACACCACCAGCGTACGAACATACCCGAACGTCCACACCCGACTGGACGACACCCGCGTGCGAGCACACCCGGTAGCGACGAACGCCTAGGACAAGACGCGACCGATGCACCCGAGGAAGACAACCCGTACGGCCCGACGATGGAGAACGCCCAGGATCAGGACGTGGCCGATCACACCCGACCTCCCTCGCCCGTGTACCACTCCACTCGACCTCAGCACACTCGAGAAAGACGACCCGCGTAGCCTCCCACCCGGCCATGACCACTCGAGCAGCACAACCCGCACGGCTTGGACGGCCTGGTCGAGAATTCACACCCGGGTGGTCATACCCGACCTAGTCGATGCCCATCCGACCAGGGTATCGGAGTTTCTTCCTTTTGGAGCCTTTTGATTGGCTTAGACCATTAATCTTCTAAGGGCTTTTTAATCATTTTGCTTTTATGTTTTTAGGGCTCTTAAGCCTACTATAAATACTCTTATTATCCCAGTTTGGGACTTATGTTATTTTCTATCTAAGAATACAAACCCTTTGAGAAAAGTTTCATCTTTGATTCATAATCTCTTCTCATCTTTGTATTCTTGATTGCTTGATTTCATCTCCTTTCTTTCTCTACATGTTTAAGCTCGAATCTCTCATGGGTTTAAGAGTAAGCATGTGGACTAGTGAGTAGATCCATTTAAGATCCATGGGTTAGGGTGATTGAGAGTGATTAAGTGTAGATCCAAGGTGCTTAGTGTTAGATCTATCCTTTCCTTGCATTGATTTGGTGTTCTTAATGCTATATTTGAGTTGGCCTCTCAAACATAGAGCCATAGGCATTTCATGCCCGGAAGGTGTTCTATGAAATGCCTGAACCAACTCATCTATGCTTTTAGCTTGCTTTGCCTAAGGGATTAGTTGTCAAAGAAGCTAGGATTGCTATTAGACTCATTCTCCATGTTTGCTTTGATCATTACAGCCAAAGGGATTTGGTGTACTTGGGTGATCATTGCAAAAGAGCATTCATCTAGGGATAGAGCTTGCTTAGTTTTGTTGTCTAGGCATAAGTAATTAGATTGGTTGAAAAGTTAGCATCTTGGATTGAATCTTAATCATTTGAAATCAAGTCCCTATACCCATGGGTCTCACTCTCCTCATAAGAAATAAAGTTTTACTTTTTGTTGCATTTTACTTATTGTCTTAGTTTAATCATCATCCTCTTTAATGATTGCATTTAGATTAAGCATAGACTTGCATTCCCTTTGCTTTGTGGTCACTTAGAACTGGTTGGACAATCTTATATACTACATCATTTGATAAGAAGCTTAGAAAAGTCCTTTCATCAGAGGGATTAGGAGCCATTCAAGGAGCCAACATCACGACGAGGGTGATTTCTTAGGAAAAAACCGTAAAAACGTCTGAGGTCCAAAAACGGCCCAGAAGGGTCTGGAACGCGACCAAACGGCCCACTTATGATTTTAAAATAGGATTGAGCCCAAGATGGGTATGACGGACTATTTTTATTTCAGGAAAAGATAAATAAGTTTTCTCAAGATAAATGTCAAGTTTTCCGAAGATGAACGACAAGTTTCCCGATAGACACGAAGATCGACGAAAAATGGAAAAAGCTTGTCTCGCGACGAATTTAGCCCAAGGGTAGAAGAGGAAGAGCGCAGACCGATCTTGAAGGAGTATATAAGGAGAGCTTGAGGCGAGGAGCAAAGGGAGACTCGACTAGGTTAGAACTTAGGTTGGTAGACTAGCGAACTTGCCAACAGCTCTCGTAGCCAAGGCTCTCACCTGTTGTTCACGCTCAAACGCGGATTCAGAAATAAGATCTTTTTGTTCTCATTTTGTTCTTCCGATTACCACTTCATATTTTCGTCATATTGATTGTGTTGTGCGTGGTTCAGCAGATAACCGGAACCTTCAGGAGAAACTAGGTTTACTTGGCTTTCCTCCGATTAACAAAAACTCGACGATGTGAATTTCGGTTCCCAAAAAAATCATTTCTCAAATAATGTGTAGGGGATTTTGCCGAGAAATGACAAAAAATGAATGTTTAATTTATTTATTATCCGGTTAGTGGTTGTAATAACGGAAGATATTTAAAAAATTTAACTAATTGTAATCTATAAATTGAGATAAATTATATTGTTAAGGATTCTTATTAAAGTATAACCGAGTTGAAGACGTTTGAAATTGATGTGCGTGCAGGATGTTGTGATAATAAACCGGTTAGTAAGAGTAGTTGCTGTTAAGCTAAAAATAGATCAAATATGGAGAGGGGTTGTTTTGTTTTATGGTTAATATATAGTATGTGTTAATTAGACTAGGTTGTTTTCCACACTACGGGCGGATAGTTATTTTAAAAATTTTAACATTTTTGCAATTTTTTACGCCTAACATTTAGTATAAGAGGGGAGAGATGACATGGTCTGATTATGGTTGGTTAAATGTTGCATGTAATTTTATTTTGGCCCTTCTAAACATTAATAAGTTTTTATTGTATAATTTTTTTAAAATACCAAGACTAAGTTCAGATTACAAAAATTGTTTGAAAGATGATCGAAATATTTCTTTTAGTTGCGTTTTCTTGAAAATCATCCTATGAGTTGTATAGGGTGTTTTTTTGCTCGAAATCATGCATTAACAGATAATGTGTGTCACCACAGTAATTTTCTATATTTGATTACTTATGCTTTTCAGCCCTTGAACATAGATGCTTAAGGTCAGGCTCTCCAACGCAAAGTCATAAAGCAAAGATCAGCTGGGAAGAATTATGCTATCGTAAGGAGGAAGGATGATTAGGAGTGAGAAAGCTTCCGAAATCTTTAAAGGTATTTTCCTAAGGCTCATATGGAGGCTGTGCACGCAACCATCGTCTCTTTGGGTTTGCTGGATATAACATTATTTGCTGCGCTATAAATTTTTTGGGACTTAAGGGATGATTCAAAAGGGTCTTGGATTGGCAAAAAATGCTAAAGCTGAGGGAGGTTGCATATCAGTTTCTGAAAATTGATATTGGTGATGGTAAGAATACTCATTTCTGGTTCGACAATTGGTTGGGGAATGGCCGTTTGATTGATATTACAGGAGCAGTAGGTATCACATACCTTGGTGTTGGCAGACATGATGATCCTCCTCTACTGCAAAACTGATTTGTGGTGGAGTTTATTTGCGACATTACGAAGAATGGCTATAAGTTGAAGCTATAGATTCTCTTCCTCTGGCATCAAATCATCTTTAATCACTTCACAAGTTCGAGGAGATTGTAGAATCTGGGGTTTTACAACTAAAATTTATTAAGGTTTAGGGATTATGATTTGTTGCAACATTGAGATTCAGAATATTCATCAGTCTGAAGAAGGTAAAAGATTGATTAGAGATGAGTATGCCATTTGATTTTGTGTTTTGAGATTTTAGGAATTAGGTTTATGAATTAATTAAAGACTCTCAGTATTGAGACTTTAGTATTGAAATTATTTATAAGGATTTATTAAATAATTTATAAGGGTTTGTAAATTAAGTTGTTATTTATGGTCTGTAGAGTGGAAGCTTAGTCTAAATACTAGTCAAGAGAGGAGACATAGTGATGGTAATTGCTAGAGAATTGTATTGTCAACAAACAATGATAACCGTCAGAGACGTTATTTCATATTATCATTATTTTCAAAGGGTGGACAGAACATAAGATGATTCCATGATTTAGAGAAGTGTGCATAACTATTGTGTTGTATGACATTGCTGGAAAAACATGAATACACAAGAAATGATTTACAACTCCAGTTCATAGCATTAAATTGAGAAAGATTGGATAACTATAGTCTACATCTAATGATATCACCGGAATTTGTGCTGACAGATTGGATCGAAGAGCTAAAAGCTAAGCATGTCCCTTAATATGTCTATGGAACTGTCCTAGAAGAGTTTAACACCAACGTGACAAAGCTCAAATTTTTATATTTACTATGTGCACTTCTTTGCACTCACAATTAGTTTTTTTCTTTGTTTCTCATCAGAGCATTCTAGAGCAGTAGTTATCAAGAGTTAGCTTCCCTAATGCAAGCTGCACCTATTCTATCCATTCCTCCATCCTCAATCCATTCCTCCTTCAAGTGTTAAATATCCAGCAAAACCAAAATCCTCATCACATATGCTAGGAAATACACAATTTGATCTGATCCGTCTTTCAATCTATTTATGTATTCTTCGATTAATCAGTTGTGTTTGGAAGAAGGAAGTATCTATAATGATTAATAAAGCTATTCATGTTTGTTTATAAAGATTTATAAAATTAATCATACGAATATATAAAAGTTTTGTATATAAACCATTTATAATAGTTTATAAAACTTATTAGGAACCATTAATATTCATAAATTTTTATAGTTTTCTATAAAGTTTATAAAACACTTAAAATATTTATAAAACTATTTATAATGGTTTATAAAATCATTTATAAGAATTTATAAATAATTCATAAGAGTTTATAAATATATTTATATGGGTTTATAAAAACATTATAAGAGTTTAATAATCTTCATAACTCAATAATGCTGTAATAAATCATTTAGAAGAATTTACAAATCCTTACAAAAATTTATAAGTAAATATTTCTAAAGCTATTTATAAGTGTTTATAATTTCTTATAAATCATTATAAATCATTTATAATTATTTATGAATCATTGATAAGAAATAAAAATATATTTATAATGATTTATATAAAACCATTTACAAGAAATTATGTATCACTAATAGGTAGTAATAATTGTCTTATAAAGGTTTATATAATAATTAATAACAGTTTATAAAATCGGTTGTAAGAGTTTATAATCTTTTTAACAAATTTATGAGTTTGTAAATATATTTATAATGGTTTATAATTAAATGTATAAGGGTTTATAAAGAAATTTGTAAGGGCTTATAAATATATCTATAAGATTTTAGAAATTCTCATAAACAGTTATAAATAGCTTTACAAATATTTATAAACAGTTATAAATAGCTTTAGAAATATTTACTATTATTAAACCTCTAACTATTATAACTCCTAAAAGGATTTAAACACTTGCATTACTCTAAGGAATGATCTTCTGCTGCGTTTTTTTGTGGAAAACAGTTGTTTCTGATTTTCATGAGGCTTCATGTTCTGCAGGAAGACAAAGCATACCTCAATTAGATAGTCTCTAATGTCAGAAAGTCAACAAAAAAAACCCTACAAATCTAACCTCTGATCTCACAGTAAGAACATCTTGAAACTGCTTTGTAACTCCCATAAGTTTTGTTTTCAAGTCATCACAAAATGTTTAAAATGTTTATAATGGTTTATAATTATTTATAAAAGGGTTTACAGAATCACTTACAGGTGTTTATTAAATAAGTTTATAAGAAGTTTATATAAAATTTGTAACGGTTTATAAAAGGTTTTAATGGGTTTTGAAGAGCTTATATAGGGTTTATAAGAAATTATAAAGGCTTTATAAGACTTTATCTAAAGGTTTATAAATAGTTTAGAGAGTCTTCTTAAGCTGTCAGAAAAATATCTATTCAGCTAGAAAATATATCAGAAGAATCAGGTTGGTGGTGTTTTGAAGTGTTACAACTTTTTATTTCATGAAATCAGTTATATAGTGTCTAACAAAGCGTTGTAAGTACATTAAGAACTGAAGCATTGTTAAAAGATAGTTGCTTGCTACTACTACTTCATATGAAGGATGAATGCTTCTAAAGACATTTAGAAACAAACATTCAGAAGAAGTCATCATAGTCTTCTTTGCGTGTGAATTCAGCTGAATCAAACCACCAAGCAAGAGGAGTAGAAGGCATCATCATCACAAAGCCATGGCGGATTGGGGAGCGCCATGGAGTTGATGAGTTCTTCAAGCAATCAGTAAACTTGGGAGATGGAATCTCTTCTGGTTCATCACAAAAACACACAAACCAAATATAGTCACAAAAAGTACCATTTCAAGTTCCACAACTAGAAGAAAGATACACATTGAATCGGAGTCAAGTACCATTTCTATGTCACCCTTGAGATGCTTATTCTTAATGCTGGAAGAATCTGAAAAGAACAAGCTTTAAGCACAAATTCACAAGAACATCTCCTTAGCTATGTTGGTTTTGCATTTTGCAGAACCAGAAGAAGTGATTTTCTTGTTCTTGGAAGAAGCTTTGGGATGAATCCCAGACTAGTTTGTGATATCATTGAGAGCCTTACGAGCACCTCCAAGTTTCTTCTTCTGACCAAGCACAGAACCTTTGCTTTTCATAGAAGCAGCAGTAACAACATTCTCTGAAAATAACAAATAGGCAAAGTTTGTTTCAAAGAATCCATCAACGGTTTAAGCATATGATTACACATAGATGAGGACGTCCTCCATTCTCTTGAAGTTTGCTCAGATATGTGATTATCTTAATGATTACCTTAATGAATCTTGTTTGACACAATCAATGGTGATATTTGTGTTCTTCTCTGAAACATAAAAAAACATAAAGCTAAAAGTGAATCTTCATATACACAGCTATATTGTTAGATAAAGTTATATGTGGTAATGGTCCTCCATATACACAATTGTTTTATAATTAAGGTCTTATAAATGTAAAATCTAGGTCATTACTACTTCCACCAATAAGCAAATCATGAGTACTACATACTACCTTGTAAAATAACTGATAACGCTTATAAACAAAAATGTTAGCACTATGTTCTTCATCGATAAATTTATAAGGTCTTATAAATTTGAGATTTGAAAACTTCATGCGAAAAACTTTGTCTCCCTTCCCAGAAACTGATCGATTTTGAGAAATCAAGCTAAAATTAAAGAAAGAGACAAAAATCACCATCTATTACCCTCTCACCTTGTTAACTTTATTATGTGTTCGTGTGAGAGATCGTCTTCTTCGCCTGAGCTTGTAGAGTTTGTCAGCTTCGTCGGAGAACTCTCTGGCGTCGTCAAGTCTGCGATTTAAAATTGTGGGAGAAGAGGAGTGATTTAGGTTTAATTATTCAGGGTACAATGGTATTTTGTCAATTAAAATTTTAATGGTAAAGTTAATTAAGGTAGAAATGAAATATGGTACAAGAAAAATGGTATTTTTGACAAATTCCCTTAAATATCTAAGACATTAATGGTTTTCTTAATCTATACGCATAGTTCTAAGACGATTTATATTAAAAAAAAATAATAGAGGGAGTAATATCTTTATATCGATAAGGCATAAGGTAAGCTTGGAATTATTATTAATGTTGCAGTATATCAAAATGATTTTAAAGGTTTTTTTTTGTAACTTTTTAAGAGTCGTTTCATATCATTTTGTGTTAATGACAATTACTATAAGCTACTTTGGGTTACTTTTGATTTTGAAGGTTTTCTAAATGTTGTTTGCTCAATGTATATTTATGGGAAAATTGTCGTATATAACTCACAACTTGATTTCAAATGCAAAACTAAACCCAATCTTGAATCAAATGCAAAAGTAACCTAAAAGGCTATTGAAATTACAACCAGTCCTTTGTGAACAAACAAAAAAACATAATTTTTTTTTTACGTTTCTAGCCCCCGCAAGTCTTCTGTCCAGACGACTTTCCAGTAAGTCGTCCAGACGACTTACTTGAAAGTTGTCTGGTATAGTTCTTCTTAAAAATAATTTAAAATTTTTGTAAAAAATATTTTGATAAGTGAAAATTGAAATCATGTAATTAACATATGTTTCAAGTGATATAAATTAAGATATAACAAAAGTGAATTGATTTCAACAGAGATGAGTGAAAGTAGTGAGTCATGATATTCTTTGGTTTAGGTTTCACCAACATATGTTGTAGTATTGTATGTGTTCTTAGGGTTAGATTTTGGAAAGCATAAAAGTTTTTTTGAAAAATTTAAAATTTACCTAAGTGTGTTTATTTCTGCGTATAGTAATCACTATTTAAGTTTATTTTGATTTTATAACGTGTTTAGTTAGTTAATTTAGTCAATTTAGTTTAGGGGTTAAATTTAGGGTCTCGGACGACCTACTAGTAAGTCGTCTGGTGAATATATTTACGGTAGACGACTTACTAGTAAGTCGTCTGATGTATAGTATTCAAAAGAAGACTTACTAGTAAGTCGTCCAAACTGGACCGAACCTTTAATTTTACCAGTGTACTTTTAAACCTAACTGGATTATTTACCGGACATATATAAGATGATTTTTTTATTCACTTTTTTCGCGAAATTCAAAAGACCCTAACGCCGTTTCTCTCAAAGGCGATTTCGAAGGTGATTTTCGTCAATTCTCTCTTATCCTTCGTTCTCACCGCCGGCTATCTCTCCGCCGTTATCTCCGTTGTTCTTACCACCGTTCTGACCGCCGCTTCCTCTATTTCAGATCTGAGAGGAAACCCTAGTTCCATTTCTCTGTAAACCCTAGCGCCGTTTCGCGTCCCGTTCTCGCCGTTGGTTCTCTGTAAACCCTAGCGCCGTTTCTCTCAGAGGCATCTCGTTGAAGTCCGCCGGCGGTAAGTTATATCTCTATCAATTTATGACTTAAGGTGTATATGTAGTCGTTCTCACCACGCTTCTTCTTTTCACGTCTATTTTTGCAGATCTATAACCTCTGTGTCGAAGGCGACTATATCTTCTCCGAATTTCCAGGTAGGCTTTAAAATGTTGTACTGGAAGTCTTGGAAGAGTTATTATTAAGTCGTCTGGAAAGTCTTCCAGACTTATAATTAAAATGTTATACTTGATGGTTGTGTGTTTTCTCAGCTTCTGAGTGCATCTCTGCTTGATCATGTGATACTGAATTCTCTTCAGGTTGAGCTTGCGCAGGTTGCTCATTGTTTCCACTGCCCCCCTCATGATCAAGGTGAGATACTCCAACATGTCTTTGATTGTTTTGCAGACAAAAAAATGGGTATTCCAGAACTCCCCCGGAGGATACATACATTAGGGGAAGAACCCCCCGCACTGAAGAGCATTTCATATCATACGGATTGTTCGAAGTTGCATACTGATTTAAAGAATGCTCTTCATGATGACGAATATGAAGAGCTTAAGGAGTTGAAGTTGGGAGTTTTCATCAAGTTCAAAGAGCTGGGATTTTGATGGGCTTCAAGGCTGGTTCACTACATGCTCGGTCTCCAGCTCAACATAAAGAAGATGTATGAGCTGTGGTGTCTCGTTGCTCCACAACCTGTGAGGTTTTCACTGTTAGAGTTTGAAAACCTCACTGGTCTAAACTGCGAGTACATCGAAAACCTTGAGAGACCAAACTGTGCTGTTACAAAGGAGGTGGCTTCTTTCTGGGAGAAGTTGGGAGTTGATGTCGAAGCTGGGCCATCTATGGAGCAGATAATAGCAGCATTTGGGAGATGCGAAGGGTGGTCTCGGGATGATCGCAAGCGGCTCGAGTACCTTGCCATCTTCACTGGATACATTGAAGGGAGAAAGGGCTCAACCCCTACACGGGCTAGCCTAGCAAGGCTAGTGATGGAGTTAGAACGGTTTGAGAATTATCCATGGGGGAGAGTCGCCTTTAAGGTGCTGATGGACTCTCTGAAGGGAAAAGATATTACAGGTTGTTACACTGTTGATGGGTTTGTACAAGCTCTCCAGGTCTGGGTGTACACAGCTCTGCCGGAATTGGGTGCTAATTATGGTAATCCCATACCAAACAGACCGTCTCCACCGATACTGGCTTACATGGGTGGCAAAGGACGCAGATGCTTTAAAGATGCTATCTGCAGACAGGTATTTAAACTTCATTCTAAAAGACTTCGCAGAAGACTTATAATTAAGTCGTCTTGAAAGTCTTCCAATTGGAGACTTAGTAGAAGACTTATAATTAAGTCATCTGGAAAGTCTTCCAGCTGGATGACTTAGTAGAAGACTTATAATTAAGTCGTCTGGAAAGACTAAGTCATGCAGCTGGAAGACTATCCAGACGACTTAATTATAAGTATTCTACTAAGTCTTCCAGCTGGAAGACTTTCCAGACGACTTAATTATAAGTTTTCTACTAAGTCGTCCAGCTGGATGACTTTCCAGACGACTTAATTATAAGTCTTCTGCGAAGTCTTTTCTTTCCATGTTTCTTAATCCATCAAATATCTAAGTTCATATCTTCTATTTACTGTAGACTACGGTGATCAACTTTGTTCAGAAGGCATTGGTGAAATGTTTCCACAACGGGACTTTGATGTTGAGGACCCGGCCGCGGACAACATAATTAAATTCATGTTTAATCAGAGACCGTGGAAGTGGACCATGGATTGCTGGGAAGTCACCGGTACTTGGGTCAATACAAAGCCGGCGGTTGTGAGTCCAGCAAAGAAAGAGATAGTTGTGGTGAAGGAAGACAGTCCAAGACCTCGGAAGAAAGCTTGTAAAGAGGCACCTGCAGAGGCACATGAGGCTAGTGAAGAGGTTCCTACAGAGGCTCGTTCAGAGGTGACTACGACTGTTGGTGGGATGACCAAAGAGGATATTGAAAGATGCTTCAAGGACATAGCTGATGCCATGAGGGAAGGGTTTGGGACGTGCCTTAAGGAGTTCAAGCATCTGTCGGATAGGGTGAAACTTTGGAGAAGAAGGTTGGTACCAAAAAAGGGAAAGGGACATCATCTAATGATCTTCAAAACCATCTCTCCGCCTAAACCGGCGCACGAACCCGGGGTTAGTACCTCTCCCAACACCTCTCAGAAGATATTGACTAGACTAAGTCAAAAGAATAAGAACTGAAAGTTGGATTTGCTTTGTTTCTTGTATGTCAGAACATGTGTGCTTGTTTTGTTTCTATTTATGGATTTTGTTTCATGTTTGAAATGGATCTTTGGTTAATATTGTTTGAAATGGATCTTTGTTTATAGTGTGCTTGTTTTGTTTTGGTTAATATTGTATAAACCCATCTTGTACATTGTAGAGTGAAAGTGTTAATGGGGCGAACGCAGGAAGGAAGAGCTTGCCGGAGGATAAAGTTCCAGATGTGTCCGCAGATGCTAGTCCTCGAAACAGTTGAGTCTAGTGATAGCAGATTTGCCTGAAGATAAAGCTCCATAGCTGAGCTTTGTTCTATTGGACAAACACGTACCAGATTTAAGCAGGAGGAAGCTAGATATCAGCAAAAGAGGGATGCTGCTTTGGCAGTTTGCCGTGCAAAGAGTGATCGAACAAGGAAACTTGCTGCCTCACAGCAATCTCCTTATGCAGCAAACAGCACGGCCAAAGGTGATCATTCCAAACAAAAAGCTTTTCCCAAGCTATAACCCTTTTGCACCAGTTGACAAGAAAAAGTTGAAGGAACTCGCTGATTGGTTGAAAACTGATTCGTAAGTGATTGCTTTTCCCATAATAGCTTGCTTTAGTCTAGAAAAACTGATTGTTTTTCTACATTTTGTGTTAGCAGTCATTATAGAACACCTCTCGAGAAGAAACCACGTAAAAGTTCAACTCGGTGGTATCAAACCCTCCAGACCTCCTTATCCTGGCTGGACTTATGTCTTTTACTAGTAAGTCGTCTGGTAAGTCAACTTTCGGATAATATTTGTTTGGTAGTGCAATTTGACAAATTCATAAGTTCAATCTTCACTCTCTTGTCTTGATCCTCACATAAGTTCATAACACATAAATTCTTAATACATAAATTCATAAGACAAATTCATAAGTTGACACAGACCCCACTACATAAATTTATAAGACAAATGCATAAGACAAATTCATAAGTTGACACAGACTCCACTACATAAATTCATAAGAAAAATGCATAAGACAAATTCATAAGTTGGAAGACTAAACACTAGACGACTAACTGGAAGGTCTTCTGGACGACTTCCTTGAAGGTCTTCTGGAAGACTAAACACTGGACGACTAACTTGAAGGTCTTCTGGACGACTTACTAGAAGGTCGTCCACGTCATTTCTTACATTGTTGTTTCGTATGGCCAGTTTCTTTGCAGTTTGAGCATCTATAAACACTATGTTGCTTCCGGGGTTTGCGTCCTCTCATCCTGGATAGCTCCAACCAAGATTGCAATCTTGATTTCTTCAGTCTCCCCGGACCACGCTTTGCATCTGAAGGAAAGCATGTGCGCTCCTAAACATGTTGTCCAGCACAAGGATATATATCCTCTGAGTATCCTGCAAATAAATAATCCTTTGACTACACTGGACATACAAGTGTGGAGATATGGAAACTAGCATATGTTCCAGCAGCTATAGCATGAGAGCAAGGTATTTTCTCCACTGCATAGACACCACGATCACACTTTCCATGTTCCAAATCAACCACACTGTCCATTTTGCCACCTTTCACCAAGAATCGCCATCCATCAATTGGTTGGACCCTCATCGTATCCGCTATCTATGATCAAACAGCAAGCAAGTATTCAACACCCCGACTATGTTGAGTTGGGAGACTCAAAGCATCTTCTCTCCTTTTTCAAAAACCACCTTCCTAGCTTCTCCCTTATGAACTCCAACAGGAACTGAATCGGAAATCCTCTAGCTCGCTTCAGTGCGGAATTAATAGATTCAGCGATGTTGCTTGTTTTTATGTTGTACCTGTCTCCCTGACAATAAACCCTTGACCATAGGCTGACGTCGGTTTTCTCCAAATATGTTGCAAGGTCCAGGTTTGCACTCCGTATCGCAGCCATGTACCGGTAGAAATCTGAAACCGTATGAGCATAAGCAGCACCTTTCACGAAGTACAAGAGATGTTTCCCTTTATACTTTTTGACAATGTTATCTTGAAGGTGATAATAACATATTCCTCGGGTTGCCTAAGGAAACACCTTATCACACGCACTTTTAATGGCCGTGTGCCGGTCAGAGACTATCACCAGTGGCTGCTCATCAGATACACAACTAGCCAATTTTGTGAAAAACCATTCCCAAGAAGGTTCATCTTCAGCATCTACGAGCCCAAAATCCAATAAAAATATCTGAAAATTCCCATCTTGTGCTGCTGCAACTAACATAATACCTCCATACTTCCCACTTAGGTGAGTCCCATCCACAACAATGACCCTTCTCTGATACTTAAAACCTTTGATAGAAGCTCCAAAAGAGAGAAATAGATACTTAAATCTATTTTAAGAATCAAGTTCTATAGCCGTGATAGAATCGGGATTTGCTAAGGAGATTTGCTTGAGATATGATGGCAGACGCGAATACCCATCTTCTGCTGATCCTCTCACCAATGTTTGTGCATATAAAAATGCTCTGTATGAAGTGGTGTAATCAAGCTCCATGCCAAACATGTTCTTCATTGCATCAGTGATATGGTGTGGAGTAAACCCAACAATGATTCCAACACGATCAATGAAAAGCCTACCAACATACTTCGGAGTACAGTGTCTCCGCTGAGCGATTCAGTCTCCCACTGAGCATATATGTTTTTCTACATACTTTGTTACCCAAAACGTGTTTGTCCCATGTTTCACACTCGCTCTAATCTTTACTCCACAACCACTAACCCGACATGTTGCCAGAAGGAGAGTTTTTGTTAATTTGTATATTCCGAAGGAGAACCTACCCCTCACTGCTGTCAACCGAAGCTGTGAAAGCAGTGCATCCTTGCTTATAAAACTCTGGTTGACATAGATACTGTTACCATTCGATCTTCCTCCTTCAATAGCATATGTCTCTTTGAACTCTTCAAAACACATATCATCCTCTTCTTCCTCATCCTCATCTTTAACCTTTCCATAAACACTATAATCCTCGTCCGCTTCAGCAACCATAGAGATATGAGCATCCTCCTCCCCATCATCCTCCCCCCCATCATCCTCCTTCCCATCCTCCTCCCCATCATCCTCCTCCCCATCATGACCTTCATCTTCAAAACATTCATCAGCTTCATCAGCTTCATCATCTTCTTCCCATTCCTTTGAAACCGTTTCCAACTTGCTACGACTTGATACACAAAGCCGTGCTTCATGCGTTTTGTTTATCTCGAGCAAGTTTCGAACTTGTCTATCACTTTTAACATGAATAGGAGGGGTGTCTGGAGCCATCAGTTGCATCATTTCTGCTGGTAATGAGTAGGTTATCTCCACAGACTCTATGCTCATGTCCAGATTATAATCTTCTTGAGCCATTGCAACAAGTTCAGCATGTGTCGAACCTTCGCTAAAAAAACCATTCTCCCTCCTTTGAAATTATCAACCACAAAATCCCAACAGCCATCTTTCAACAACCATTCTCCATACACTGCATGTAACTGACGCATCATCTGCAAAAGTTCAAAATAAAACACATTAGTAAACATAAAGAAAATGAAAGTTTACTAAACATTGACGCAGACGACATACCATTAAGTCATCTGGAAGACTTAGACGACTTACCAGTAAGTCGTCCAAACAGGTCATTTTTGCAATTGACTTTTAAATGGACGACTTACTTGTAAGTCTTCCAGCTATGTTTGTTAAAAAAAAAATCTAGACGAGTTACCAGTAAGTCGTCTAGGATAAACGGGTTAGTTTTACATTTGACTGAATTGTGTCAGATATTAGACTTTTCCTGGACGACTTACTAGTAAGTCGTCTCTGAAAAAAAAACTCTATATTTTATGAAAGCAAGACGACTTCCTTGTAAGTCGTCTCAGGTTAGTTTGTAATTCGAAAATAAAACTTAAATATTTAACTTTTCCTAGACGACTTACTTGAAAGTCGTCCAGTTAGACGACTTATGAGAAAGTCGTCCGAGATAAGCAAGGTTTGACCAGAATCTCGGAAAAAAATCTGGACGACTTTGCTTATCCTGGACGACTTTCAAGTAAATCGTCTGACTGTGGACGACTTTCAAGTAAGTCGTCTGGGAAAAGTTATATATTTAAGTTTTATTTTCCAATTGCAAAACTAAACTGAGACGGCGTACCGTCTAGCTTTAATAAAATATTGTAATTTTTGTTTTCCCAGAGACGACTTACTGGTAAGTCGTCCGGGAAAAGTCAAATATCTAACGCAATTCGGTCAAGTGCAAAACTAACCCGTTTATCTTAGACGACTTTTTGGGTAAGTCATCTAGCGTATTCTCTAGAATTTTTTTAACAAACAAAGATGGACGACTTACAAGTAAGTCAAACCAAGGGTTAGTACCTCTCCCAACACCTCTCAGAAGATATTGACTAGACAAAGTCGAAAGAATAAGAACTGAAAGTTGGATTTGCTTTGTTTCTTGTATGTCAGAACATGTGTGCTTGTTTTTTTTCTATTTATGGATTTTGTATATGGATTTTGTTTCATGTTTGAAATGGATCTTTGGTTAATATTGTTTGAAATGGATCTTTGTTTATAGTGTGCTTGTTTTGTTTAGGTTAATATTGTATAAACCCATCTTGAACATTGCAGAGTGAAAGTGTTACTGGGGCGAACGCAGGAAGGAAGAGCTTGCCGGAAGATAAAGTTCCAGATGTGTCCGCAGATGCTAGTCCTCGAAAGAGCTCAGTCTAGTGATAGCAAATTTGCCCGAGGATAAAGCTCCATAGCCGAGCTTTGCTCTATTGGACAAACACGTACCAGATTTACAGCAGGAGGAAGCTAGATATTAGCAAAAGAGGGATGCTGCTTTGGCAGTTTGCCGTGCAAAGAGTGATCGAACAAGGAAACTTGCTGCCTCACAGCAATGTCCTTTATGCGGCAAACAGCACGGCCAAAGTGATCATTCCAAACAAAAAGCTTTTCCCAGGCTATAACCTTTTTTGCACCAGTTGACAAGAAGAAGTTGAAGGAGCTCGCTGATTTGTTGAAAACTGATCCGTAAGTGATTGCTTTTCCCATAATAGCTTGCTTTAGTCTACAAAAACTGACTGCTTTTCTAGATTTTGTGTTAGCAGTCATTATAGAAAACCTTTCGAGAAGAAACCACGTAAAAATTCAACTCAGTGGTATCAAACCCTCCAGACCTCCTTATCCTGGCTGGAGGACTGTGTTAGTCTTCTGCTATGACTTATGTCTTTTACTAATAAGTCATCTGGTAAGTCTTCTACATAGAAGACTTATCAGACGACTTACTGAAAAGTCTTCTGGTAAGTCTTCTATGTAGAAGACTTACCAGATGACTTACTGATAATTCTTCTTTGTAGACGACTTACCAGTAAGTCGTCTGGTAAGTCTTCTACGGAGAAGACTTTGAAGACAACTTACCAGTAAGTCGTATGATAAGTCTTCAATGTAGAAGACTTACCAGTAATTCTTCTTATATCTTCTAACTTGTATTATTTTATATGCAGCATATGGATGCTTGGATTAATGTGCTGAAGAAGAGGTACGATGCTAAGCCACAATTCTTCAGGAACGAGAGAATATGCTTCCTTGATCATCTCTTTTCTCAGCAATGGAGAAGTCACTACAAGGATTTTAAGGACTCGGAGCCCGATCACAACGGTTTAGGAAGAAGACTCCCTGGTGGGGTGTGGAATTGTTATTCAGGCACTATACCATCATTTTTCAAATCGAACAAGTCTTGGGGGGCGGATATTGATGATATCTATGCGCCAGTGAACTACAAGGACACTCATTGGATTGCTATGTGGATATCGATCCCTAAAAGGGACATAATCGTCTGGGACAGCATTTGGACCTGTATCTCCCAAGAAGATCTCGATGTGGTAATGGAGCCTTTTCTCAACATGGTCCCTTATCTGCTTGTTGAGTGCGCTTCCTCCGACAAACAGCACATGGTCCCTTATCTGCTTGTAGAGTGCGCTTCCTCCGACAAACAGCGTGCCCAATACACCCTGGAACCATTCACATATGAGAGACCGACCGATATACCTCAGGCCCATTCTGCTGATTGTGGCGTGTATGCTCTAAAGTACATTGAATGTCATGCTCTTGGGATGCCATTTAATAAAAAAGACTTTGCTAAGGGCAACGGGAAGGCTATGAGGGATAAGATGGCGGTGGATATATTTAAAGAGCTTCCTGGCCAGCATGAGAAAGATAACGAGGACAATGATGAAGACCCGGCAACGTATGAGGGGTGATAAACAGGCTACGTTAGATGATTTTGTATGATAGATAAGGCTGATGTGTGTATTTGAACTTGATTCTTTTGATGTGATATGTATGATAGATTAGGCTACGCTAATTATGAGTCGTCTGGAATGTTGGACGATTTATATTTAAGTCGTCTGGAAAGTCTTCTGTGCAGTGACCTTTTGGAACCTTTCGGATAATATTTGTTTGGTAGTGCAATTTGAAAAATTCATAAGTTCAATCTTCACTCTCTTGTCTTGATCCTCACATAAGTTTATAACACATAAATTCTTAATACATAAATTCATAAGACAAATTCATAAGATAAATTCATAAGTTGACACAGACCCCACTACATAAATTCATAAGACAAATGCATAAGACAAATTCATAAGTTTACACAGACTCCACTACATAAATTCATAAGACAAATGCATAACACAAATTCGTAAGATGGAAGACTAAACACTAGACGACTAACTTGAAGGTCTTCTGGAAGACTAAATACTGGACGACTAACTTGAAGGTCTTCTGGACTGACTTACTAGAAGGTCGTCCACGTCATTTCTTACATTGTTGTTTCGTATGGCCAGTTTCTTTGCAGTTTGAGCATCTATAAACCCTGTGTTGCTTCCGGGGTTTGCTTCCTCTCATCCTGGATAGCTCCAACCAAGATTGCCATCTTGATTTCTTCAGTCTCCCTGGACCACACTTTACATCCGGAGGAAATCATGTGCGCTCCTCAACATGTTGTCCAACACAAGGATATATATTCTCTGAGTATCCTGCAAATAAATAATCCTTTGACTACACTGGACATACATGTGTGGAGATATGCAAACTAACATGTGTTCCAGCAGCTATAGCATGAGAGCAAGGTATTTTCTCCACTGCATAGACACCACGATCACACTTTCCATGTTCCAAATCAACCACACAGTCCATTTTGCCACCTTTCACCAAGAATCGCCATCCTTCAATTGGTTGGACCCTCATCGTATCCGCTATCTCTGATCGAACCGCAAGCAAGTATTCAACACCCCGACTATGTTGAGTTGGGAGACTCAAAGCATCTTCTCTCCTTTTCCAAAAACCACCTTCCTAGCTTCTCCCTTATGAACTCCAACAGGAACTGAATCGAAAATCCTCTAGTTCGCTTCAGTGCGGAATTAATAGATTCAGCGATGTTGCTTGTTTTTATGTTGTACCTGTCTCCCTGACAATAAACCCTTGACCATAGGCTGACGTCGACTTTCTCCAAATATGTTGCAAGGTCCGGGTTTGCACTCCGTATCGCAGCCATGTACCGGTCAAAATCTGAAACCGTATGAGCATGATCGACTATGGATTTTACCCATTTTTAGTCATGGTCTATAGGTGTTTTTATATATATATTTACTACAATATAGAGTCTATTTAGAGTATTTACAGGTTCAGGTACGTTCCGGAGAAATATGGTGATTTTGGTGTCTTTTGGAGTCTTTTGAGTGCAGAGCTGCGCACACGTGTCAGATGTTTAGATATGGATGGAGACCTTTCCACGGTGCGATTGATCCCATATTTTGACAAAAGATAGGGCTTTGAGTTAGCTTTTCAATGCCACCGGTCTGAGGTCAATCCAACGGTTAGATCAGAAGTTATGCCCGTTTTACTGAAGAGTGGTCAGTCTGCCTCGTGAGAGAAGGCTGTCGAGAAGAGGAATGTATATCGATCGATGGGAAAGCCTTCATATCGATCGACATGGATCCCACAATGTGGGCTGAGTATATTTTATGACCGATTGAAGCCCATAAGTAACCACAAAATACCAAGATGCCCTGGATGACCAGAAACCCTATTTATGTTATTTCTAAGCCATTGTTGCCGGCTAAGCTTTCTATTAAAATTTCTTCTTGTTTTAGGGTTGGAGAGAAGATAAATTCTCCTTCAGAGATTGATTGGAACTCCATTGGTTTTATCTTCGATTTCTATTCTATTATATTATTCAGACTATGATTTGTGTTTCTTCTATCATGTCTGAGTAATTCATCTTGTTAGGTTTAGGGATTTCATGAGCTTAATGTCAAACTGATAATAAATTAGGATTGCTAGGTTATCTATATAACTTCTATACTAGGGTGATTTGTAATACTAGGATCTGAATAGTTTTATTCATATGAAAGTGTGACTGATTGTTTGAACCTAGAATCATAGGACAACTGAGATGCACCAAAGTGCAGTCAATTAACGGAACCCGAATCCTGCTGGATTAGATACTTAGGGGCATATGAGAATTTGGGCTAAGAATCTAGTTGAACATAATCGATTAGGTCGTTAATGCTTGTCTGAGGAAGTATCGATCGATGCTCAGGCCATAGCATCGATCGACACTCACTTCTTGTTCGCATGCGAGAGCTGGAACAGAGACTTAGACATATGATTAGTAATTGCTTGAGAGAGATGATTACTTGCTTATCATAATCGAGTTCTAGATTGAATCTAGAAATCCTTAGCATCCTTGAATTGTAGTTTTGAATCACTTAATTGATAAATCCCTAGGTCTAGCTATTTCTTATTATTGTTTACAACCTCAATTAATCAAACAACTGCCTTGTTCACATTGCTTTATTTACTGTTTTAATATTGATTGCCTAGCTTAACCTTGATTTCTATAGTCTATTGTGTGCCCCTGCTCTCTGTGGATTCGATCCCTAAGTACTACAATCGAACCTCTTATTTGAGAGAGTAAGATCACTCCTTAGGGTAATTTGAGTGATATCAAATTTGGCGCCGTTGCCGGGGAGCAAGGATTCGCCATTAGACTTGATTAATAGGTTTAGTCTAGGTTTTATTTACTGTTATAGTTACTTACTGAAATTTTTTTCTTGTCTTTCAGGTACATGCCTATCAGTACCAGAAGCAGCAAGGAGGAATTACTTTTCGCCTCAATCCTACAAGATTGGAGCGTTGAATCCGCAAAGAAAGACGTTCCCCATCGATCGACATTATCACTAGTTCGTCGATCGACACTCACCAACCGCAGTCGACCGAGACACCGTCTTCAACTACCGATACTTGCCCACCCCCATCGACCGAAGCTACTCTTCTGTCGACCGACATTTCCCATCCGACATCGATCGATGCTTCACCTCGAACATCGATCGATACTGAGCCGCGAGACATGGTTGCGAATATAATTCTTGTACGTGATGAGAACGAAGACCTGCATGACCAGGAGTGTCATCTGCATAACGCAGCAGGTCAGAAGATAGATGGACAAGGGACTGCAATCCTTGAGCCATCTGCTACCACTGAGGATGCTAAAGTTTCTTGTCAGAGAACGATAGCAGAATGGATCAGACCTAGTCAGTTCTATACCAACAGATCTGCAATTCAACCTCCAGCAATACAAGATGTTGATATGAAAGCCAGATACTTCTCTCATGTGGCTCAGCACCCTTTTCATGGTCTTCCTCAAGAAAACCCCTTCGACCATATTGAGACACTAGAAGATTATGTGTCTGGAATACATGAGAATGAAGCAGCCACAGACTACATCATTTGTAAGGTGTTCAAGTATTCTCTATCTGGGAAAGCAAAAACTTAGCTGAGGCACTTACCACCGGGGTCTCTCACTACCTGGAGTGATGTCAGGACGGTGTTTCTGACTGAATTCTTCAACGAAGGAAAAGCTGATGAGATAAGGTATAAAATTTGGACATTCTCTCAGGGACCTACAGAAGCTTTTAGAAGCTCTTGGGAGAGGTTTAGGAGATACCAAAGGGACTGTCCACATCATGGTTTTACAGAGATTCAGCTGTTGAAGAGGTTCATCAAGGGTATTGATGTACGATATCATATGATGCTGGATACTGCAAGCGAAGGAAACTTTGAGACAAGAACCCTAGAGGAAGCTAAGAGACCGATTGAGAACTTGGTGTCTAGCAACAGTGCAAAAATCTGGATATGCACAGGATAAATTCAGCTGTAAAGGATGACAACAAGATCGTTGAGGCTGAGATTGGTACTATACATGCAGTCTCACTGGAGGAGCAAGCTATATACCAGGATGAGGATCAGTGCGATATAGAAGAGATGGAATTTATGCTAGAGAAGCTCTTGAAAGATCAACAGCAGATGACTGAGGATTTGTATCTACATTTGGATTTTCTCTGCAAAGAGGTGAATGAAATTTTAAAAACCTTAGATACCCGTGTTAAGATGCTGTATAGCCAAGCTTCTCAGACTGAAGATGCTGTGAAGAAGCAAGAAGCACTTTTTCAAAAGAAAAGTACTGTTCATCCGGGTACTGTTCATCGAAGTACTGTTAATCCGGGTACTGTTCACCCAACATCGATCGACACTGTTCACCCGACGTCGATCGATACTGTTCATCCTGCGTCGATCGATCCAGTTCACCCAGTTACTGTTCATCGCGGTACTGTTCAGCGCGACACTATTCACGCAGTTACTGTTCATCAGGGTACTGTTCATCGCGATACTGTTCACCAAGTTACTGTTCATCCTGTGTCCAAAAACACTGTTTATCAAGCCATTGAAGGACACCAGAGAGATTCCATCTTAGATAATTAATTTGGGGAAATACTTGATCAGGAGAAGCGGGAAGAAGATGCTTTTCTAGTCGACCGACACCAACATCTAAACATCGCTCGACATCATCGCCTGAGCGTCGACCGACACCATCAGACAAGCATCGATCGACACCACCTTTTGGATCGGACAAGACTGTCCGAATTCAGAGCCACTCCGACTTTGCCGCTCGACACCCACATCTTCCCACCCTAGTTCGCATCCGACCAAATGACGTTGATCGACAACAAGCTGAAAGAATCAATCGACAACATCACGAGAGAATCGACCGACAGGAACATGGGAGCATCGATCGACAAGAGCAGCAGAGAATCGATCGATTTCCATTCACGCCATACCGAGTACGCTTGCCAAATCTTGCTGCACACCGCTTGAATGCCACTCAAAATTCATCTCAGACATCAGTTTGCTTAGGGACAACAGAGCAGATCAGTCAGCAAACTGAAGACGCAACAGAGAAAGAGCACTCAACAATAGCTGAAACCTCTCTCGTTGAGATTGATAACACCAGAGGGATGGATATGAACATGTGATGGACGTGCAGGCAACGAAAGAAGGAGTTCAACGTGAGAAGAGAGTCAAATCTAGGAAACCCTTTATTCCCAAACACCTCAGGAGAGAAGTTAACAAACTGGAACTTGATGGATTTCACAAGAGGGTGAAGAGGGTTCTTAAGGATATGTCTTTCGTGGATGCATACGATAAGTATAGACTTGGTAATTTCTTCAGAGAGAGCAGAGAGACATATGAGGACATTGAGCAACTATTCAACAAGGTCTGCCGTAAGCCTAAGAGGACTCTGAAGAAGGAACAAGATCCTGGAAAGTTCCTGATTCCATGCTCAATTCAAAACCATGATTTGCCAAACGCCCTCTGCGATACTGGATCTGCAGCCAGCATCATGGCTATAGACACAGCTGAAGTATTAGGATTAAAGATGGAGCCTTCAACAGATAGTTTCGCTTTCGTGGATAACTCTAAAGCAAACTCAGCAGGCATGATCAGGAATGTTAAGATGGAGATAGGGGAATGCACTATTCCTGTGGACTTTCATGTCGTGGAGCTCAAATCAGGCAAGACATCTTTCCTTCTTTTTGGAAGAGCCTTCATGGCTACAGTGGGGGCAATTTGTGATCTTAAGAAGAATAAGATGTGTCTGACTAATGTTGATGAAACTGTCTTCTATGATCCTGTGGAAAAGAAGAAAAGTGAAGAGTTTATTTCGTTCATTGAGATGATTGAAGAACCAACACCTGCAGTGGATTTAATTCGCGAGCCTGCAAAACTAGTATCACCATCGATCGACATAACCACCACACCATCGATCGACATCAGCGTCCCGACATCGATCGACACAGATGTTTGTCAAAGATCAATACCACTTGAAATCTCTGAAAGTTCGAGTTGTCTTCAGGACATTGTAGACTCAACACAGGAGAGCACAGATGAATCAAGCTATGATCTTACCTCCAATGTAGACAAAGTCACCCTAGAAGACTTCTTGGAGTTGGAAGAATGGCTTAAGCAGAGGCTTGATGACGATCGACACCCACCCCACATCATCGATCTCAAACCTCCTGATTTCATCGATCAACCAGACGCAACTGATATCGATCGATACCCACCAGAAACAATCGATCGACACCCATGGTTGGACGAGCTGCCAGGATACACAATTAAGATGGAACCAATGGATGAGAGAGTGCACAAGTTTGAGACTTCACAACTTTCTGTCCCTAAACATCATAGACCCTGTAAAGCTGTTGGGATTCACAAAAGAGTGAACAAGATACATGATCCAGTAAAGATTGCGGTTTCCTACTTTGTTTTTAATGATGAATCTCCAATTCCACCAGATAGAAGTGTGCAACCATATTTATACATTGGGGTATTGGATAATCATCAACATGCATCAGTTTCTCAGAGTGGATTGAGAAATATAAGTGACTTTGACAAAGGTCCAACAGAACCAGCATCGGTCGACGCCCTCCATATTTCAGAACAGGCCGTGACAGAAACGTCTAAGTCTGGGGGAAGGACCAGGAAGAGAAAGAGGAAGAAGAAGAAGAGGAAAAAGAATATAGATGCTGATTTCCTGTCACTAGTTCCTTCACAATGCCAGGAGGGAAGTCTTGAGTGTAGAGTACGCTGCAGAGGAGGTCATGAACCTTTTACCAAGGTTAGAGTGCTATGTGATCCAGAGATGAGAGATAAAGGGGAACTTTCTGCACGAGGTTTCATCAACTGCATCAACAAAATGAGGAAGAGGGACACTGACACTTGTTTTGGAGCAAGTTCACATTCTCATCCAGACTAAATCAGATCTCCAGAAGTCAAGCTAATGACTTAAAATAAGCGCTGAGTGGGAGGCAACCCACTGTTAGGTTTGTTCTACATATGTTTTTGTTTTCATCTATTACTGATTTTTCGTTTTTACTTATTGTAGGTTATAAAAAAAAAGTGAACAGTAACGACGGCACAGAGGAGTTACTATAGCAACGCTATTGTAGCAAGATCACTGTTCATCGAAAAAATAATAATAATAATTTGTTAGCAATTTGGTTTTATTAGTTATTAACTACTATCTTTAAGTGTTTTATTTATATGGAAAAGATCTCAAGCAGACGAGTTTGCACAAGAATCGACGAGTTCTGCATCAGCATCGACCGAGACTTGATCACTGTCAATCGACAGAGCATCACAAGTAGTGATCGCCACTTCATTGTGTTGATCAATACTCAAATCAATGGCAGGTATACTCGCGAACCTTATTAAATATCGCCCTTATGGTTTATTTTCCCACCAATCTTAGACTGTATAACACTAGTCATAGTGTTGTTTAAGTCTGGGGGAGGTTCTACTAATATTATGTTTGAGTTAGATATTTAGAATAGGGACCCGAGTAGACGATTGCCTTGAATATCGACCGATTAGAGCATGTCAATATCGATCGACCGTATATCACCTGCAGCGACCGATGGTAACTATTTTCCATCGATCGACACTTAATCCAGTCAGGTTTATCGTTCTTACTTGTTAAATTTTGTACTTCTGCTTTATAATTTTCACCTTGCCACCGACTGTGTTACACTGGGGACAGTGTAATTTAAGTCTGAGGGGATTACTAACCTTTATCTACTTTATGAGTCTTATTTAAAATGTTTTCAAAAAGTTTTTATTGAGTCAAGAAGAGAATGATGATCTAATTCGATTTATTACTTGTCATCTAACCACTCTTTAGACCAGTCTTAGATTTACTGACTGCAGAAGTACTAGAGATACTAAAGTGGATCAACCTGTCAACTATGTTTGCACTTGCTGAGAGTGTTTGAAGGAACCAAAGCTGATATCCAACCTAATTGAGCTCAACTTTGCTTGTCTTGGGGTTTGGTATACATGGGATCCGATTCTTCAAACAAGTCTGGAAGGTAAAGCCTTGTGTAGATTTATCACCTTCTCTCTCTCCATTTCGACCCTCGATATATAAGTAGAGATTAAAATATATATATATATATATATATATATATATATATATATATATATATATATATAGGTTTTTAGTTCGGTGGAATCCGAACAGGAATTGGTGGCTACAACCATTAAGGCTTGCTTCATAAGGATTCCAACAAAAAGAATTCGAACGGGACTTGGTGGCGGCAATCATCAAGGTTCGATTCATATGAATTCTTGGATATAGGTCAAAAAGAAGTGAACAGGATTTGGTGGCAACCACCATTAAGTCTTGATTCATGGAAGCCTGTCCAATCTTGGTCAATGATCCTGCAATTGAAGCAGACTTTGACTAAGGGAGAAATGAGTAGGGAGAGAGGATAGGATCTAACTATTACCTGCAGTTCCAAATACTTGTTTGAGAATCCTTGCATCTTGTAATCGATACTCCCAAGGTAAAGCCTACACTTTTATTTATGTTACGAAATGAGATCAGTAGAGGAGATTGTCAGACAGGATCTTTTAAGTTGTTGACTAGGTGAATTTGGTTGCTATACTAGGATATTGTATAATGTTCTTCTAAGGTTAGTAGGATGTTTAAGATTTGGCTTGCACTACTAGAGAGATGGTGACTGAGTTTTTAAAATCTTTTGAGTCCCTGCTGTTTTCAAACCTCTTTCAGAGAGACTGCCTGTTGGTTTTGCTTGAGGACAAACAAATGGGTAAGTCTGGGGGAGTTGATCGACCATGGATTTTACCCATTTTTAGCCATGGTCTATAGGTGTTTTTATATATATTTACTACAACATAGAGTCTATTTAGAGTATTTACAGGTTCAGGTACGTTCTGGAGAAATATGGTGATTTTGGTGTCTTTTGAGTGCAGAGCTGCGCAGACGCGTCAGATGTTTAGATATCGATGGAGACCATCCCACGGTGAGATTGATCCCATCTTTTAACACAAGATATAGCTTTAAGTTAGCTTTCCAATGCCACCGGTCTGAGGTCAATCCAACGGTTAGATCAGAAGTTATTCCCGTTTTACTGAAGAGTGGTCAGTCTGCCTCGCGAGAGAAGGCTGTCGAGAAGAGGAATGTATATCGATCGATGGGTAAGCCTTCATATCGATCGACATGGATCCCAGAATTTGGGCTGAGTATATTTTATGACCGATTGAAGCCCATAAGTAACCACAAATTACCAAGATGCCCTGGACGACCAGAAACCCTACTTATGTTATTTCTAAGCCATTATTGATGGCTAAGCTTTCTATTATTCTTTCTTCTTGTTTTAGGGTTGGAGAGAAGATCAATTCTCCTTCAGAGATTGATTGGAAATCCATTGGTTTTATCTTTGATTTCTATTCTATTATATTATTCAGACGATGGTTTGTGTTTCTTCTATCATGTCTAAGTAATTCATCTTGTTAGGCTTATGGATTTCATGAGCTTAATGTCAAACTGATAATCAATTAGGATTGCGAGGTTATCTATAGAACTTCTACACCAGGGTGATTTGTAATACTAGGATCTGGAATAGTTTTATTCATATGAAAGTGTGACTGATTGTTTGAACCTAGAATCATAGGACAATTGAGATGCACCAAAGTGCAATCAATTAACGGAACCCGAATCCTGCTGGATTAGATACTTAGGGGCATATGAGAATTTGGTCTAAGAATCTAGTTGAACATAATCGATTAGGTCGTTAATGCTTGTCTGAAGAAGTATCGATCAATGCTCAGGCCATAGCATCGATCGACACTCACTTCTTGTTCGCATGCGAGAGATGGAACAGAGACTTAGACATATGATTAGTAATTGCTTGAGAGAGATGATTACGTGCTTATCATAATCGAGTTCTAGATTGAATTTATAAATCCTTAGCATCCTTGAATTGTAGTTTTGAATCTTTTAATTGATAAATCCCTAGGTCTAGCTATTTCTTATTATTGTTTACAATCTCAATTAATCGAACAATTTCCTTGTTCACATTGCTTTATTTACTGTTTTAATATTGATTGCCCAGATTAACCTTGATTTCTATAGTCTATTGTGTGCCCCTGCTCTCTGTAGATTCGATCCCTAAGCACTACAATCGAACCTCTTATTTGAGAGAGTAAGATCACTCCTTAGGGTAATTTGAGTGATATCAGAGCATAAGCAGCACCTTTCACCAAGTACAAGAGATGTTTCCATTATACTTTTTGACAATGTTATCTTGAAGGTGATAATAACATATTCCTTGGGTTGCCCAAGGAAACACCTTATCACACACACTTTTAATGGCCGTGTGCCGGTCGGAGACTATCACAAGAGGCTGCTCATCAGATACACAACTAGCCAATTTTGTGAAAAACCATTCCCAAGAAGGTTCATCTTCAGCATCTACGATCCCAAAAGCCAATGAAAATATCTGAAAATTCCCATCTTGTGCTGCTGCAACTAACATTACACCTCCATACTTCCCACTTAGGTGAATCCCATCCACCACAATGACCCTTCTCTGATACTTAAAACCTTTGATAGATGCTCAAAAAGAGAGAAATATATACTTAAATCTATTCTCAGAATCAAGTTCTATAGCTGTGATATAATCGGGATTTGCTAAGGAGATTTGCTTGAGATATGATGGCAGACGTGAATACCCATCTCTGCTGATCCTCTCACCAATGTTTGTGCATATAACAATGCTCTGTATGAAGTGGTGTAATCAAGCTCCATGCCAAACATATTCTTCATTGCATCAGTGATATGGTGCGGAGTCAACCCATCAATGATTCCAACACGATCAATGAAAAGCCTACCAACATACTTCGGAGTACAGTGTCTCCGCTGAGCGATTCAGTCTCCCACTGAGCATGTATGTTTTTCCACATACATTGTTACCCAAAACGTCTTTGTCCCATGTTTCACACTCGCTCTAATCTTCCATCCATAACCCCTAACCCGACATGTTGCCACAAGGAGATTTTTTGTTGACTTGTATATTCCGAAGGAGAACCTACCCCTCACTGCTGTCAACCGAAGCTCTGAAAGCAGTGCATCCTTGCTAACAAAACTCCGGTTGACATAGATACTGTTACCATTCGATCTTCCTCCTTCAATAGCATATGTCTCTTTGAACTCTTCAAAACACATTTCATTATCTTCTTCCTCATCCTCATCTTTAACCTTTCCATAAACACTGTAATCCTCGTCCGCTTCAGCAACCATAGAAATATGAGCATCCTCCTCCCCATCATCATGCTCCCCATCATGACCTTCATCTTCAAAACATTCATCAGATTCATAAGCTTCATTAGCTTCATCAGCTTCATCATCTTCTTACCATTCCTCTGAAACAGTTTCCAACTTGCTACGGCTTGATACACAAAGCCGCACTCCATGCGTTTTGGTTATCTCGAGCAACTTTCGAACTTGTCTATCACTTGTAACATGAATAGGAGGGGTGTCTGGAGCCATCTGTTGCATCATTTCTGTTGGTAATGAGTAGGTTATCTCCACAGACTCTATGCTCATGTCCAGGTTATAATCTTCTTGAGCCATTGCAACAAGTTCAGCATGTGTCGAACCTTCACTCAAAAAAAACATTCTCCCTCCTTTGAAATTATCAACCACAAAGTCCCAACAGCCATCTTTCAACAACCATTCTCCATACACTGCATGTAACTAACGTATCATCTGCAAAAGTTCAAAATAAAACACATTATTAAACATAGAGAAAATGAAAGTTTACTAAACATTGACGCAGACGACATACCAGTAAGTCGTCTGGAAGACTTAGATGACTTACCAGTAAGTCGTCCAAACAGGTCATTTTTGCAATTGACTTTTAAATGGAAGACTTACTTGTAAGTCGTCCAGCTTTGTTTATTAAAAAAAAAATCTAGACGACTTACTAGTAAGTCGTCTAAGATAAACGGGTTAGTTTTGCATTTGACCGAATTGTGTCAGATATTAGACTTGTCCTGGACGACTTACTAGTAAGTCGTCTCTGGGAAAACAAAAAACTCAATATTTTATGAAAGCAAGACGACTTCCTTGTATGTCGTCTCAGGTTAGTTTGCAATTCAAAAATAAAACTTAAAAGTCGTCCACTTAGACGACTTACGAGAAAATCGTCCGAGATAAGCAAGGTTTGACTAGAATCTCGGAAAAAAATCTGGACGACTTTGCTTATACTGGACAACTTTCAAGTAAGTCGTCTGATTGTGGACGACTTTCAAGTAAGTCGTCTGGGAAAAGTTAAATATTTAAGTTTTATTTTCCAATTGTAAAACTAACCTGAGACGGCGTACAAGTAAGTCGTCTAGCTTTAATAAAATATTGTAATTTTTGTCTCCCAGAGACGACTTACTGGTAAGTCGTCCGGGAAAAGTCAAATATCTAACGCACTTCGGTCAAATGCAAAACTAACCCGTTTATCTTAAACGTCTTATTGGTAAGTCGTCTAGGGTATTCTCGAGACTTTTTTTAACAAACAAAGATGGACTACTTACTTTTGACCAGAAGACTTACCCGTAAGTCTTCTACATCCAGACGACTTACGGGTAAGTCTTCTAAGCGAACAGATCTGGAAAAAATTTCAATTTCATACCTTAAACTAGTGAGATGACTTCCTTAGCACAAAGAAGTCTTCTCCAACCACCTAGAACCTCAAACGAAAGTAACCCATCAAGAATATTATGCTTGAATGGTTATATCAACCATAAAAAAATTTTGAATCAAAAGCTTGAGTTTTTTGGATGAATATGGAGACAAAGTGATAGAGATGTTTTTTTAATTCATAACAATTGAGAAACAGAGGGTGTAAATAGATTTTAAGTGCATTAAGAGCTTCAAATTAGTTGTTCATGGTAGTTGGGTATTGATGGCAATGACAATCTTGTAAATACATGAAGATGATGAGGTTGAGAGAGTAAAAAATCTATTTTCAAAAAAAAAAAAAAAATTAATGGTATTTTCGTTAATAATGTGAACATATGGGGTAAATAGGACAAAAGAAAAATAAATAAAAAAAGAGAAGTTAGTCAAAATTTAATTTTTGAGTTTAATTTTTGAGTCAATTTTGCAAAAAACCCTATATTTATTTAGTCAAAATTTTCACTCTGTGGACCAATGCTATTGTCATCTATCACTACTTCTTTTCGTTTTATTAATGATCTGTTGTCTTCCGTTTGTTTTTTTTAACTGAATTTGGTATGCTGTTTCTTTTAAATTATGTAGTTCTCCGATGGATTTATCATTCACGAAGCAAAAAGGGTAAGTATCATATACGAATTTAAATCGTCTTGTAAGTAGAATAGTCTATACATCATATATCCATATAAAAGTCATTGTCTTCGACTCTTAGTTCTTCTCGTCTACGTAAATGTGAATTTTTGTTAACCAATGAAAATCCACTTTCTCTGGAAAAGACTGACTTGAACCAGTGGATTGTAGATAGGATTACAATAACATTAAATGGAAAGCGTTTGTGGTATAAATTTTTGGTTCAATTTCTTTATATTACATATATATCTATACTATACTAAAAACCAAATATAATCAATAGAGAAACTGTCCACATAGACAAATTTAATCAACCAATTATACAGTTTTTTTTTTTTTTTTGCCATATTACTACAGCTTTCTAGTCTAGAAAATGAAATACTGGACCATTAGTCTAGGTTTTTAATATTTGGCAATGGTTCAGTTCGAGCCCATCTTACCAAAATCATAAAGATAGTCGAGAAGAATCACTTGACTCTTCCATTTTCTTATCGTTTCAGCTCTGTGTAAATGGACGTTATCATCATCAATTCATCACCATTGATCAATGGTGTTCTTTACTTTTTCACCAGAGTTTCGTTCCACCTCACTTTATATAGAACTTGTAGTTCGTCGACATTTTACTCATCGGGTCTATGGTTTCAATCCAGTCCCATCAATCTGAGATTTATTTCTTACACAATCAGATTCAACAGCGCTGCTTGGAAGTTCGTGGTGGATTGCTCTTCATCATCTTCTGGTACGTATCTCCTGCATTCCAATATTTCTAAAGATACTGTAATTGGATCTGTATCTGTACCTGTAATAGGATCATATTCTTCATCTATTTAGTTCTTTTTAGGTTTATGTTTTACTTTGATATTTGATACTGTATTCCACTGTTTCATTTTTCCACACAGATACTACTGGCTCCGGACGAAACAGTTGTGTTCGACGATAGCTTCGACGTCTTGCATAATTGACGGCTCCTTTAGGCATAGGCATACATACAATGAATATTCTGCAAAAAAACTCGGTTTTTACGGGTCAACTCATGGAAGGTGACAATGACGGTGTGTGAAAGAAACTGTGAAATCGTTGAATTATAGGTTGCTATCAATCAAGCTCTTCACATCGCACTCGGTGAGACTTTCTTCTTCTTCTATTTTCTTCAAGAGTTTGAAATAGCCAAACCCTATTATGTTTAGTATCTGGACTCTCATCTACTTGCTTTCTTAACTATTTAGTCAGAACTCTCCATCTAATTTATTATGAGGAACACGTAGTTTGAAATATTATTGGTGAATGTGGATGTTTAATAAAGGAAGTGGAAAATTATTTACAAACGTATAGTTCATTGTCTTCTTTTTCAGTCTGGCGTTAGTTCGTGGAACTCTTTTGTGGAAGATAATTAGCTTGGGTGGAGTCGTGTCTTTAACATTCCTCTGTGTGAGTCAGCATGTATTTTGAATCCTTCACATATTTTTCCTGTTTGTGTGTTTAAGTTAGTCTTATTGTTCTTGATGAGTCAATCATATAAGCTGTTTGTATCTGATTGAGTCAGGGCATTGCTAGATTTGGTATTGGTGGAGCAACAACGTTGTGGTCTTCGTTGCGTTATATTTCTGTTTCTGTTGTACAATGATCCTAACATATTTAGGTGTTTGATCTTGGCAGGGAAATGGAACAAATGTGAAGGTTCTCTCGGCCGATTACATATATCCTACTTTTAATTAGGTAAAGTGTTCCCATCTTAGAAACAAGAAATCTGATTCCAACTGTTGGGTTTCTCATTGAGTTTGTGATTCATAGATTGTTAATGGAACAAAAGTGAGTGAAAATGTAACAGAAGCATCTACAAGAACATGGCAAGTGAGAAAATGTGTCTTCACATCATCTTTCTTAGCATGCGCTTTGCGAGACAATTCCTTCGATGATAATTGATCACTCTGTTATTACTGAAGAAAGCTGGAGCAATAAACAACCCTGCATCAACAATAAGGTTAAATAAAAAATCTCAACTTATATCTGTTTAAGTGACTATATATGACAATGCTCTTCATCCACTATAGTTAAATATATGCTTCCACATTAATTCCATATTTTGGGTATGCACTTGGAAATGGTATAACCATCCAAGAATTATGTAAAAATATATTATAAAGATATGCAAACAAATTGTATTGGCATGTATACCGTGTATGTAAGGTGGTCCTATATGAACAGAGAGAAGCAAAGACATCTAATAAGATCTGACTTTTTGGTTTTTTTTTTTCATAAAAATAAATGCAGGAGCAAAAGAGATGTCTAGCAAGGGAATCCTTGAAGGAGCAAAAGAGAAGTCTAGCAAGGGAATACTAGGGACCATGAATGTGAACATGTGGACTAAAGTTGACATACGTTTATGTGAGGGTGGTTTTTGGGTGTCAATTCACCTCTGCTAGATACATTTGTTTAGACACAATTCTCTCTTGGTGTTCGAAACAAAAAAATCTGTGGTAGGAACAGCGTTTCAGACACAGCTGTAGAAGTTCAGACACAACTGTCAAGAACATGAAAGTTAGCCAGAGTCGACAAAAAAACTAAAAGGGTTATTTTTAACTTTGTTATATTACATTTGCTCTTTTTTTCTTTTTTCTTTTATATCATGACTTACTATCATATTTTAGTTTTTTCTCTATAATCACTGTTAAAAAAAGTTTCTTCTGTGTTCTTTTTTGTGTAGAGTGAGGTTTTTGTAAAGGCAATAGAATTGATACTGGTTGAAAATTTATAAAGGATTAGAAAAACTGTTATTTTCCAATTTTGGGTAGCTTTCAAAAGTCAATTACAAGCAACTAAAGACAAAAACAATACGTTTTTGTTTCTGTCCCATATGACAATCATTTAGCCATCCGTGGAGCCGGAAACAGAATAGTTAAATCAGATAAACTAAAGACGATTCATTTTCCTAATTTTTTAGAAAATGTTTTACTTTACTTTTGTATATATAAGTGATAAAACATTATGAATAGTTAAATACAGTTAACATGCGGTCTAATTAAGTAGAAAACAGTAACATCCTGAAATAAGCATGCCAAACAATTGTGATTAACTATTATGTTTGTGTTTAGTTGGTACAATGACATTGGGTTTGAAATGATGAGGTGATACAAGTTCTAGGTAAAGGTTTTAAACAAACCCGACATTGAACTACACTATAACAGTTAACGGTTCAGCCACAGGCGAAATGTGCGTCATTCATTAAATTAATTTTACTATAGCTTTAATTATAACTACTGAAAATATTAGAAACAATCACTGTAAAAATACAGTAAAATATTATTGAAAACAAATATTTCACGTACATAATATCAAAAATAATTTAAAACTATTGATATTTGTTTTTAACAAGTTAAGAATTAGGATATATATATATATATATATAATAAAACATAACAAGATTAATATTAATAAATATTTAAATCTATAATGTGAATATGAATTTTTTTTAAGAATCCAAAATAAATCAGAAGCAAAATATCATACTTATAATATATTGTATATAAGAACACATCAATTAGTTTTGGTTATATTCATCTTAATCCACTTCATTATTTAGGTTATAAACATTTTTCTCCAACTTCAACTAACTTTTCTGTTTACTAATCTGTATTTCAAATTTAAAATTTCAATACTTTCCACATCACTAGAGATGTCCCTTATATGTGTAGAACTTTTTTTTGTCAAATATGTGTAGAACTTCTAATGTTAAATATAGTTTTCAAAACTATCTTGGTCCAATAGTTAACAAAGAGATTGTTGATACATTACAGCTCCATTTTGTGTTAAGAAAAGTATATTTAAAAGTTTACAGAAAACATTATGATTAACTAAAGTAAATTTATAGAAACTATAATAGTAAATTTTATGACATATAAACTGCGCGCAGCGCGGACAAAAGTTCTTGTATATATTAACTACAACAATCCCCAAAAGCAAATTCTTTGTTGAAATTATTTTTACAACTACCGAAGAAAATCAATTGAAAATATGAAACATCCACTATTAATCGACTTTTTAACGGCTTTACAATTAATTAATCGACGTAACCGAAACGAAATATTAAAATTCAAAGCAAAGAAAACCACACACAACTAGAAACTTTTTAAAGATATTTTTTTCGAACGCAACCCCACGACGGCGGGGTAGGTTTATTGGTTTTATGGTCATTGGATGGTTTCTTGAAGGCAGTACTTCCGAAGAGCATGAAACCGACGGAAAACCCGGCTATAGCGACATTGAAAATGCCACCGTTAAAGGACATCATTCTAACATTTTTTTCTTGTTACACAAAAAGTGTCACTTTACAGTTTCAATGTAAATTATAATTTTTTTAGCTGAAAATTAATTGCAAACTGCATTGATTTCATAAATAATTTTATTTATCTGAACTACTATTGGTCAAAGAGGTGTAATTAATAACAATTTACATATATTTCAGTAACTTTCTTAATTTGTGTGAAAAGTATCAAAATGACACTTATTTAAAAATAGAGAGAGTATGGTATATATGGAAAGAACGAAACAGTATGGTTTTCAATAACATAGATAGTGACCCTCGAGATACTTTACAATTGGCAGTAACTGAGTCTACACTTAGGGAAGAGGCACAGGAATGACTAGTATACCAAGTGGGTCAAACTAGAGAGAGGGAGATGGGAAGTTTGCCTCATATTTCAGGACGGTGGTGTTTTATAGATCGGTCTTGGGAAGAGGAAGCAAATTTCTCGGGACAAGGATGGTGCAGTACGCTAGAAGGTTTTGATTGTTTGATGGGAGAAGAAATACGAGAGCCAGTCTCTCTCCCCTTCATTCGGAAGGAAGTTGAGGCTCTAATTTGGGCAATGGAGAACCTGAGGAGTTTAAGATAGTTTCATGTGACGTTTACAATCGATTGTTTACTGCTGGTGAAGATGGTTTCCGAATCAGAAGAACGGCCGACGTTTGCAACTTATTTACAAGACATCAGGAAACTAAAGGAGGGTTTCAGTCATTCAGAGTTGATACATGTTCATAGAACGGAGAATACAAGGGAATATAAGCTTGCACACAGTGATCAGAATTAATCGTCCTTTGTCGTTCACATAGATTTGGAGTTACCAGTTTAGTTTACAGATCCTAGCGAGTCTGTTTATGTTGCTGACAAAAAACCTTGTTGATAATATAACACCAAACTATTGAAATAAAAGTAAAAATTAGAAAAAAAAATTATTTGGAAGAAAAATAAAAAAATAAAATGTTTTGATTATGCGTATATAAAATTTATATAATTTACATATGTAATAATGGGTGACATAGTAGGGATCTTCTGAGTTAATTATAGTTTTTCGACTCCTCCTCTCTTTCATCATCGAATGTTTTGCGTAACATCGAACCGCCTATTACAAATTGTCGTTGTTTAACTTAAAATTGTAGTCGCGAGCAAGTGCTTACTGATGGTTTTGGATCCTAGTCAAAGCTTGATGTTGACGTGTGTCGATGAAGTCAAGTTGAGCTCTCAACATTTCATCGTTTAGCTTGGGATCTAGAGCGTATAACTCCGCATGGATAGCTTTTTCGACGGGCACCACGACTTCTATCTCACAAGTTAGAAAACTGAGGTTTCGCGAGTTGCTTTATGGTGGTCATAGTACATGCTCATAAGAGACTAATGACCAGAGTTCTTGTTTGGAGTCAAGACTTTTCTTAATATTACTTAGAATTGTCTTATCTGATGCATTGTCTTTCTCGTTACCTTGTGGATAATGGGGAGTCGCTGTGGACATATCTTCTAAAATTTATAGAAAGACTGCGAAATTATTCAAGATGAACTGCTATCTGTTATCAGTGACGATCTTGTAAAAATTGTGTGACGTCATACGATGCTTTGCGATACGAAGTTGCGAACCTCGTTGTTTTTTTTTGTCTTTATGTAGGCTTTATCATTGTTCCATTTGGTGAAATAATTTGTTAAGACGAGCAAATATTTATGATGATGTGGTCTTGAAGAGACCATTTGACCTACTATGTCTATTGACCATCTAATAAATGAATAATAGGACGGAATGATAGATAGAAGCTCTGTTGGCGTATGTATTATTGGGGTGTGACTTTGGCACTTAATTATCGCACCTGAAGGAGTACATCTCACAGTTATTAATTATAGTTGCTGGAAGTACCCTTGCTTTTTAATATGAAGGACGAGAGTGTGTCCCATGTATGGCTTCCTCAATGGTCATCGTGCATTTCATCCATGACAGTTGAGGCTTCCATGTTGTGTATATAGGCGAGGTAAGGCTCTTTTCTGTAAGTTTTTGAGCTTCCCAACAGTGAGGAGTAGCGGTTCTATGGAGAATGTATTCCTTGATTGGGATTCTCCAATCTGGCCAGTTTAGAATCTGTTCATTGCAGCTGGGTTCAACTTCTAGCGTATTTGTTTCTTCCAAAGTTTCCTCAGGGGTCTAAGTATTGGGGGTTTTATCCCTGGACTTGAATATGTCTATTTTTGTTTTGGTATCCATTGGGAACCGTAACTTGTTAGGAGGTTTGTTTTGGACATGTTCGCTAGAGGAATTAATGTTACCTGAATCAATGTTACCTGAATCTTGGTAATCCACTTTATTATGACAGAATTATGAGGTTCCTGATACGTGCTCAAATTACCCTAAGATCAACTATTACTCTCTTGAATAAGATGTTAAGTTGTAATACTTACGGATAGAATCCACAAGGAGTTAGGGAACCAATATGATCTAACACTACAAGAAAAATGGCTTTTATTAGCGGACGAAAAACGCTATCTATCAATAGGATAGCGGTTTATGAAGCGCTGTATCATCGCCCGTGATAATAGGTCAAGCACTTTAGATAGCGGTTTTTTGCGCTGCTATCTTTTGTTCCGCTACGAGAGCGCTTTTCTATCTGCAATTAAATTTGTTTTAATAGCGTATAATTTTTGTTATTATTTCTATTATAATTTTATTTTTAAAAATTAAAAATTAAAAATTAAAAATATAATTAAAATTTAAACTTGTTTATATATTTAAATTTTTTATTAAATACAATGATTTATAATTAAACTGGTTTACAATAAAAATATGATTAACAAATTAAAAGTATTAAACAAAAAACCTAAACAAAGATTAAACCTAATTACATCTAAACCTATCCTCAGCCGCACATCCACCTTCGCCGTCTTCTTGTCTTCTTCATCTTCTGACCATCCAGCCATGGTTCTTCTTCTCCTTCGTCCATGGGATTCAGGCGTTGGTGAAGAGAAGACATGCTCCCTTCCAAGACTTCCATGACCCCTCGCCTCCTTCTCCTTCGTCCATGGGATTCAGGCTCTGAACAGCATCTGCCTCCGTCTCCGTCTCTGGTTCGTAACACCTCCGGCGCATCTCCGCTAACCTTCACCTCTGGCGCACATCCCTTTATCAGTATTCCAGATCTGTGAGGAAAAACAATAGATTTTATTAGAGAATAGAAAATGAAAAGAAGATGAACACGAAAGAGATAGACCAAGGAGGAGGAGGCAAGGGGTCATGGTGATGGTGGCTCCCGGACTTGAGCAGAGGTGGTGAGCTTGAACCCATGAGACAGACGGCAAGTTTGATAGATCGTGGGATGATGATTGAATAGGTAATGAGAGAGGAGCATTGATGGGAGAAGATTGTGAGAGAGGAGGATTTGAGATAAGTTATTGTGAGCAAGAAGGTTGAAGAGATTGTGAGAGAGGGGAGGAAGCGAGAGATCTGGAGAGAAGAGAAGAGGAGAGGAGAGATAATGCAAAAAAAAAAAAATTAAAGTGAATCACTTATGTCCCTTAGATTGAGTTATATCGACGGTGGAGATCATATGTAGTAGCTATCCTCACCAACTTGTTTTAGCCAATGAATTTTTTTTCTCTTTGTTTTATTAACTGACCAATGAGAAAGAAGGAAGAGGATTAACTGACCAGTGGTCAAAAATTAACTAATCATAAACTATTTTATTGTGTAACTAATTTTATTTTTATAAAAATTAAATTATCATTTACATTTATAAAGTTAATGAAGAACTATTGAATTTCAGATTTAAAGTATTAGATTTTAGAGTAAAGGTTTGTGTGTTAGGGTTCTAAGGTTAGATTCAAAGTTTGAAAAAAAGTAATTTTGAAAAGATTATATTTTATAAGTATTATCTTTCAGATTTTGTTTTATTAAAACTTGAAAATATTAGATTGGGGGTTTTTATTTAAAGTTTAGTATTTATATGAGGTTTGGATATGGATATAGGGTTTAGAGTTTGAAAAGATGTTAAGGAATTAGGGTTTGAGGTTTGGATTTAAGATTTGAATTAATTATAAATTTTGAAAATATCAAAATTTGAGTTTAAACTTAAGATTTAAGTTCTAAAATATTATAAAGATTATTAATGTATTAGTGTTTAAATTTTGTTTTTTAGAGTATATGGTTCAAAAGTTTGTTTAGGGTTTAGGGAGTCAAAAAGTACGCTATTAAAGCGTTTATTATTTTATATGCTATTAAATGTACGCTACCATAGCGTTTCCATTTATGCCGCTCTATCATAGCGTTTCCAAAAATACAAACGCTATCTAAAACTAACGGATATGTCAACCATAGCAGAAAGCGAAAAAACGCTATCATCATCTGCTAGTAAAACACATTTTTCTTGTAGAGTAATTAGGGTGATTAAGCTAGGTTGATTATTGTTAAACTTAAATAGCAGGTTGTTGAGCAAATTAACTACTCATATGATTGATTGGGGGTTTAGACAATAAAAGGAAAGTAGCTAGACTTAATGTTTCTATTCATGTAATCAGGATTATAATCCTATAGATGACTAACAAGTTGTATGCCTGATATTGTAGAGCTCAACTTCATAAGAACAAATCGATCAGCTTTCGCCTTCTAGATTCGTCTATTGACTAGATCTAATTATCTTACCTTTCGTTTTGTTCAATTAGAAAGTGTCGATCGATTATCCAAGAGGAATATCGATCGATATACCTTTGGCACCGTCGATCGATTATTCTATAGGAATATCGATCGACGCGCTCTAGCCAAGCTTTGAGATCGGTTTGAATGAATGCTCACTAAGAGTTCCTAGATCAACTTCCATTTGCTTCTAGTAATCTTAGCTCATTAGGATAGGTTCAGGACAACGTTAAGGAGCAACTTATATCCTAGGTCAAGGTTCTAGTTAGCTACTCCAGAACACAAGCATTAATAGCATCCTAATGATGAACATCACAACTTAGCAATCTATAGTTGGGGCTAATCCCTCATAACCTATTTAAACCATAGATCTAACAGTAGAAGTACTCAGATATGGCCAAGCAGTTCATAATAACAAAGTAAGAAGAAAACCGCATAGATGGATAAATAGATAATAATGGTATTTCAATCACAAATCTCTCTCGATCTTCGCTCCAACTCTAGAAATCCCTAAAACCTTTAGTGTGTACAACAGTAGAATAGAAAGACTCTAAAAACCTCTCAGCACACCTTGCCTCAAAAACTTAGGCAAGATATAAATAAATTATGTTAAAAACTCGTGAGGGGCAATCTTGTAATTTGGTAAAGTCTTCTGTCTTCTGTTTGGTTTTTCATTGATCGATGTCACAAGATGTGCATCGATCAATTATTATCTTCAATCGTAGGCCTCTCTTCTGGTATCGATCGATAGCACAGAGTGTGCATCGATCAATTATTAACTGTGAATATCGACCTCTGGTCTGGGTTGATGGTTAGCTCGGGCTAAATATCTCTTTGCTCCGAAATCTCCAAAAACATCACTTTGTTCCAAAACACCCCTGAACCTGAAAACATACCTAATAGACTACAAAACATAATAATTATATCTTAAAACACCTATATACCATGGGTAAAAGTGGGTCAAATCCATGGTATATCGACTCTGCCAGACTTACCCTTATGATTGTCCTCAAGCAAAACATACATGCAGTCTCTCTGAAAGAAGTTTAAAAATCAGCAGGGATTCACAAAATCTCTAGACTTAGAATCATCACCTCTACAATGTTGCAAGCTACATCAAATATCTTCCTAACTTCATAAGTACTTTATATGCCATATCCTAGCTTATCAACCAAATTCATCTAGCCAGTAACTTAGCAAATCCTGTCTGACTAACCCCTCTGCTGATCTCATTTCTTTGCATAAAAATAAAGGTGCAGACTTTACCTTGGGAGTATCGATCAAAGGACATGTGGATTCTTACTCAAGCAATTTTTGTCTGAACACAAAGTAGGCAATCTCTCTGATCCCTTTCTTATCTCTCTTTTTTCCCTCTTCTCTGAATCCTTATAGGTTCAACCCCAATGAATGTTGATGCCGATCAGGCAATCTTCGCTCATCTTGTTGACATTTAAAGTACAATACTTCCAAATTTTAACAAAGTGTAGGCGAATAATGGGGTCATTAGTAATGTACCTACCCCTCGCTTTCCAACAGTGTGTGATAATTCCCTTCCAAATTAGAATAATGGGGTCACAGGAGACACTTCTACCCCTCTGCATCTTCCAGGAAATCATCTCACTTGGTAACTCTATGGATGCCGAAGAGAGAGAGAGAGATAAGGGAACCGGAGTCATACAGATTCTACTTCTCAGGCTTGCAAGAGGAGTCTGTCCGATGTATACCAAGCTCCAAGACAAGAAGATCAAGTCAAATTAGGTTGGAAATCAGCTTTGGTTCCTTCAAACATTCATAGCAAGTGTGGTAATCGTTGATAGGTGATCCACTTTAGCATCTCTAGTACATTCTGCAGTCAACAAATCTAAGAATGGTGCTAGAGAGTGGTTAGATACTAAGTAAAAATTGAAAAAGTTCATTGTGCCCTTCTTGACTCAATAAAACTTTTGAAAACATTAAATAAGATCAAAAGGTAAAGTAATATAAGTAACTTTCCCCCCAAACTTAAATTATACACTGTCCTCAGTGTAAAACCAGCCAGAGTTAAGGGAATAACATAAATCATAAGTGCTGAATGTAAGAAGTTAGAACAATAAACCTGACCGAAGTCCGTGTCGATCGATGGCATGAAGTGTTCGCCGATCGTTGTTGCTATGGCAGTATCGATCGATGTCGACCTGGTTTCGTCGGTCGATGTTGTGGGATATCGTCTACCCGAATCTTTTTTGTACTTGAAATAAAATAAAGGGACATTTGTTACAATAACCTTAAAAATATATAAAATAGCTAAAATAACTCATATAGATTTCTCAAAATTTTCTGAAGACACTTTTACTATATTACCCTTAAATACATAATTTATTTTTTGATTCTACCATATAAAATTTAAAAAGTTAATTATTTCCTTAAATAAATTGATAAAAAATTCGAAATTTAATTAAATGAAAATAATGCTAGTGATGGATATAGCATTAAAAAAAATATTGATTGCTTTTTCATAAAAGGAAAACGTATCTGTCAAAAAGAAAAATAATTTTTTTTGAAAAATCACCATTGTTACACCTTTATCTTTCTAAAACATCTTTTTAAGCTAAATTTTTTTTTTTCATCAAAGCAAAATTCTAGACCTCAACGTGAGGTTAGTCAAATTCTAAGGCCATTATAATATCATTCATCGATCACTGTTGTATGTTCCGTTTCCAATATTGCCAATTTTTTTTTGTAGATTTATTTACTTTTTAGGAACATACAAAAGGAATTCCAGGATTGAACATCTATAAAGATCAAGGTAACATGTGTTAACTTTTTTTTGACATCTCATGTATAAAATTTATATATGTAGAAGATGAAAAGAATATAAAGCCTGCCAAATTTTGGTAGACTAGAAACTTCGAACTAGTAGGCATCCAAAGTAGACTAGAAATCAATAGACTTCTATTTTGTGTGCGACTATTCACTAGATTAGATGATAGACATGAATATCAATCGGCAGACAGAAATTTTAAACTTGTAGACTAGTTTGTTGTCTGCTTATAGTTGGTAGATTAGCATAAAGTCTACAGAGGTATAACAGATTTTACATGTAAATTTGGTAGACTTGTGTGATGGCTACATAGTGTCTACATGATTTTATAGACATGAAATTTGAAACTTATAGACTAGTTTGTTGTCTGCTTATAGTTGATAGATTAGCATAAACTCTACAGAGGTATAGCAGACTTTACATGTGAATTTGGTAGACTTGTATGGTGGCTATAAAGTGTCTACATGATTCAGACATGAAATTTGAAACTTATAGACTAGTTTGTTGTCTGATTATAGTCGGTAGATTAGCATAAAGTCTACATGTGTATAGCAGACTTTATGTGTAAATTTGGTAGACTTACCTAATGACTACATGTTTCTACAGACATAACATTCATAATCTGTAGATTAGTTCGTTGTCTACTGATGATCGACATACTAGAGTACTGTCTGATTGACTGGTATGTTGTATGCTGATAATCGGTGGATTAACATTAAGTCTACACGCATATAATAGACTTAACATGTTAATTTTGTAGACTTGTATTTTTTCCTTGAAGTATTAATAGACTTGCTTGATGTCTACATCTTTTGGTAGACTAGAATATCAATCGGCATATTTATATTATATCTACATGTTTTAGTAGAGTAGATATCAATAGGCAGATTTATATTATTACATACTATTTGTAGACTATATAATATTCTATATACATTTATTTTACAGGTACGTAGTTGATGAAATGAGTAGCAATTTAAATAAAACTTGTGAATATGAAGAAAAAAGTGGTACCCTTGATGTAGGTAGCGATGATACAGAAAAAAAGGGTAGATTAATGATATATCAATTTTCCTTATTAGCAAGATTACTAATAAATAAAATTGATTTTATATAAATTAAATTAGGAAAGCAAATAATTACTCATATAACTAATTATTTTTTGTAACAATGAAATGAAAATAAGTTTTAAAGGGTAGTTTTTGAATTTATTAAACTAATTACCCACTAATTAATGATTTTAAGGTTATGTGAGTAATAACAACTTTGTTGGGTTACACTAGTTATTTCTTATAAATTCTAGGTTAGTCTGGATAATTTTTTTCTAAAATAAAAACAAAAATAAGTAACCATAAAGAGTAAAATTAAGTAAAATTACCTAATAGTGGGTTGCCTTCCTCTTAGCGCTTTTTTATAGTCATTTAGCTTGACTTTGGAGGTGTTTGTGCTAGTGTGGTTGAAAGCAGCTACTTGTTGGGAAACAAGTATCCAAGTCCTCTCTGCCCATATGGAACCTAGTGGCAATGAAGCTTCTTGTGGCATCATCTTCTCTGGTCCATCTTTCATCCATATTTGATGTAGCGTTTTTAATCACTTGTAGCTTTCTCCCTAAGCCTTCAATGCTGAACTGATGCATTCCAAGTTTGTCATGTGCATAATCTGATAGTTCCTTCAGCTCCTCTTGTAGCATGTGCATCTTATCCTTTATCAGCTTTTTGCGGTCTGATGAATACTCGGTATCGATCGATGCTGGTGGTTGTATGTCGATCGTCTCTGGTTGATTGTTGTCGATCAATTTCCAGGTTCCTCTGTCGATCGATGCTGATGTCTCTGGACGACTTTCGAGCTGTCTCTGAAGTGCTCTGATTTCCTTTTGCATCCTATCTGTTTGTGAGTTGAATCCATTGATGTTGTTGTTGAAAGGAAAATAGATGTCATCACATCTCATGTCAAGTTTGTCCTAAGTTGTTCCAAGTGTTCTGTACATCTCTTCTAAAATCTGATCAATCTCTGCTCTGGTGTATGAAGTAGGCGCTGGTGTTTTGTTAGTGTCGATCGATGTGTTGATATTAACATCGATCGATTTTGATCTCTCCGCTTGAAAATCAAGTTGCTGCTGAATGGTGTCGACTTCTTGTTGTAGTTGGATCAGTCGTCTAGTTAATCCATCCATGTCATCATTCAGCGGATAGTAGACTCCATCAAGCTTGTAATCGAATGATTTCACCAAATCCTCCAATGATGTAAGTCTCGCGTTGGTCGATGGTGAAGCCTTTGTATCGATTGATGTGGATTCCTTATGTCGACAATCATTCCTCGCGAAGCATAGCCAATTCTTGCTGCATCAACTCACTCCTCTTGGTTAACCAATTGATGTTGTTGTCGAGTGTGTTGTAGATGCCATCAAGCTTCATGTTAAGGGCTCCTTCTTCCCATTTATTAGGTCCCTTGTTTTCATCTTTGGTGGAATTGCTGGATGGTGGATGCTTGGTGTCGATCGATGGCTGAGTGTTTCCGTTGATCGATGCTGGTGTTATCTCATCGGCCTCATGCCTTTTCTGAATTCTGACCAGATCTTTCTTCATCTCTTCCATGCTTGTACTCAACCAGTTGATGTGGTCATTCAGTGGATGATAGACATTATCTAGCTTCATCTTGAAGTCATCTTCTGCTCTTTGTTGGGCTCCACAAATCCAAGTTATCATCTCATTAATCTCATCCTTGGTGTAGATCTCTGGTGCTAGCCTGGTGAGTGTGAATGAGTCAGCACGTTCTGGAAGACATATGTAAGAGTGCTCATCCATTGAAACTCTTCTTAGCAAATTCCTGATGTCATCCTTAGAGACATTGATGATGTTGCCATCTACTCCATGTGCATATCCAGACTCATATTTGTAGACACCATACTCATCTTTCTGTTCCCAAAAGAATTTCCTAATCCCATAATGGTAGGCTCTTTTTCCAAACTTTGTACGCCTGTCGATCGATGGATAGAATGTAGCGCCGATCGATTGTGGTACTCGCCTATCGATCGATGGTGGAACTGTCCTGTAGATAGATGGTTGAATATGTGGTCGAGGTGTTGGTTTAAAACAATCGTCTACTCTGCCAGCTGCATCATAATGCTCGTCTGTTACTCTCTGCCGGTGTTCTGGAATGCTGCGTTGTTGCATGAAGAGGTTTTCTGGTCCGTTTACCACTTGAAGGATGTCTGCAATGTCCTCTCTTGATACTTGATGAATCCTTCCATCTATAGCTCGTGCATGCCCATCTGGATCGCTGAAAATTCCAAACTCATCTGGTGTTAGATATCCATAATCTATAAAGTTCTGTTCACTTACCTTTTATTTAGGTTTCGGACGCGTGTCGATCGATGTGGAAGGGTTGATGTCAATCAATGTTGAAGCAGCATTGTCGATCGATGTTCATCAAGCTCTGGCGAGCAATTGTGTCTTTCCTCTTCGATCGCTGCACGTCTGTCTGCTTCACTAATGCGACTCAAACGAGTACCCTTGCCACAGGCTTCTGCAAACATTAAATCTGTCTCTGCTCTTGCCTTATCTTCTGGTTTGAGAGGGAAAAATTTGTAGACAAAGATCCCTTCTTTTCTATATTCTTCATCAAACAAATCATCTTCTCCCTTGAATTTGAAAAGTTCCTCTGCAGTGAAACCTTAATGCATCTTGTCTGCTTAATGCAGTGAAACCTCGACTTCTGAATCATTCTCAACTCCACAGAAGCATGCTGCTATGAATCCCAGATCATCTCCAATCTCTATGTTGGGTACTTGTGTCTTGACAACTCGAACTAGATCATAGTAGACATTCGGATCTATGAGCGCCAGGCACAACTGGTTAGGCTGCATGTTACAAACTGCTCCAACAATAGCCAAGAAAGCTCTTCCAAGTAGTAAAGAAGTGTTTCAGTTCAGCTTGATATCCAGGACATGAAAGTATACTGGAACTAGGGTGTTACCATTCTGCACCTCGAGGTCTCTGATGATTCCTCCTGAGTTCCTTTGAGAACAGTCTACAAATGTGAATGAGTCCTCTGAAGGCTCTATCTTCATACCTAAGTGGTCTGCCATTACCTTAGATAAGATACTGACTGAAGCTCCTGGGTCACAAAGTGCACGTGGGAACTCAATTCCTTGTACCAAGTAGGGTACTGTGAACTTTCCAGGATCACTCTTCTTCTTCAATGTGATCCTCTTCTTCATCTTATCTCTGACTTGGTGAAACATTCTCCTAATGTGCACCTCTGTCTCCTTGGTTTCTCTGAAGAACATCCACAACTTGTGGGTAAAGTAGGTTTCCTCAAACGGCTTGTCTAGTGCGATTCTGAGAACTCTCTTGGTGAAACTATCCATCTCCTTCTCATCAACTCCCCTCTTCAGATGCTTAGGAATCTTTTCCTTCCTACTTCTCAAGGTTCTCCCTTTAGTAGCCTTATCAACTTCCATAGGCTCTGGTGCATCTTTAGGCTGAGAATTGGTAGTGTCTGGTGGATTATCTGAAGGTTTTGATGGATGCCTAAGTGCATTGAGTCGTGCTACATCAATCTTTTGTAACTGCACTTGGTATGTTAGAGGTGCACGTTGATCGATGGGTGCTGGAGGTTGTCGATCGATGTCGTTCACTCTCTGTCGATCAATGGCTGGTTCTTGACGCCGATCAATTTTGACATATAAAGGACTGGGTGGATGTGGGTGCCTTGCTGCGAACTCCTCGTGAGTCATAATCCTTACGGCATTACACGATTCGACTGACTCTGCCGTCGATCGATGCTCGTTGAATCTCGTCGATGGATTGTTGTTGGAGTCCATCAATCGATGGTCGATGATTGGCGTCCATCGATACTATTGCAATCCGCCGAAACTCATGGAGCTTTCTACTTCAAAATCTCCCTCTTGCAGCTTCTCATGCTTCATCACTTGCCATAAACCATCATCTATGATGGCATTCACGTGGTGCTTTGTTAATTCTTCACCTATCCCCCTTGTTAAGGCCTCCTGCCTCTTAACATCTTGTCCTGTCTGAACCACCTGCATCTCCAGTTTCTTCACATGGGTGCTTAAAGTCTGAAATTTTGTGTTCAGGTTGGTGTAGACAGAATCAATCTTCTCATTGAAATCCACTGTTAGCTTCTGCTGACCTTCAAGAACCCGGTCAAGCATTGCTTCTATGTTGCTCTCCTAAGTCCGTGATTGTGGATTCTGGTAATAGGAGTTCCCATAACTATTGCTGTTGTTGCTGTAGTTGCTGTAGGGTTTATGTGAACTCTGGTTTGAATTACTTCTTTGTCCAAAGAAGTTCCTGTTTCCCCCTGGTTTCCAGACCTCTGAAAGCCATTTCCACTGATGAAGTTCACATCCTCTTCTACTTCTATATCTTCCTCTGCATCTACAGCCTCTGCATCCTCTACTGAGCAAACTTACTTCCTAAGAAGCTTGTGAACACTGTCCAGCTTTGCTTTAATTTCCTCCATCTGTGTTCTTAATGCTGTTGCTGGATGCCAAATTTTCTATAAGTCTCACAGCCTCTTCTAGATTCCTAGTGGTGAAGTTACCCTCACTAGCTGTGTCAAGAGCCATCTGATATTGCAGTGCGATGCCTCTAAAGAAAGTGCTGAAGAGCTGCACTTGGTTGAATCCGTGGTGTGGACAATCTCTCTGGTAAGACTTGAATCTGATCCAGGAGCTTCTGAATGACTCTGTAGGCTCCTGAGTGAATGTATAAATCTTTCTCCTCAAGTCTTCAGCGCGTGCCTCATCAAAAAAATTATGCATGAATGCGTTTTTGATGTCGGCTCAGGATGTAAGAGATCCTGGTGGTAGCTGCTTAAGCCATTGCGGAGCTTCTCCAGCAAGTGAGTACTTGAAGAGCTTTCAAAGAAGATAGTTCGCAGGGACTCCATTGGCTTTGATAGCAGATATAAGATCCTCAAACCTCTCCAGATGGTCCATAGGATGCTCATGAGATAACCCACAGTAGGGTGTTTGTCCCACGAGTGTGTAGTACTGCGGCTTCAACTCGAAATCGCCTCTCTGGATAGCTGGAGGGCGAATGGCTGATCTTTTGGCATAGAACTGATCTAGACGGTTGTAATCGGCCAACGTTCTGGGTCGATTAGCCTCATCTACAGGTTGAGCAGCTCTTGTACTACAGTCTCAGGCTCAGGGATTACAGTCCCCTGAGAATCTATCCTATGACCTGCTGCATTACGTAGATGACCTTCTAGATCATGCAGGTTTCCATTCTCATCCTGTCTGAGAATCAGTGTCGCAACCATGTCTCACGGCTGAGTATCGATCGTTGTGCGGAGTGCGGTATCGATCGATGTCGAGTGGAAGAAATCGTTCGACGGAAGAGTAGGCACGGTTGACGGTAAAGAGCGAGTATTGATCAACGGAGTAGGAGACTCAGTCGATGGTGGTATGTGAATATCGGTCGACGAACTAGTGCTGGCGTCGATCGATGTGGAGCGTTTGTCTTTGCGGATCGAACATTCAAAACTTGTAGGATCTTCTGAGAATAGCAGTTGATTTTCCTTGTTGCTTCTGGTATAGCTGGACATGCACCTGAAAAGACAAGAAAAAGATGATGTAAGAAAGTGGTTTTAAAGAAGAAGTAACCTAGACTTAAGATTAAATCTAATGGCGATCAAATCTCCTCGGCAATGGTGCCAAATTTGATACGTGCTCAAATTACCCTAGGAGCAACTATTACTCTCTCAAATAAGAGGCTTAGTTGTAGTACTTAGGGATCGAATCTACAAGGAGCTAGGGAACCAATGAGATCTAATGAGGGTGATTAAGCTAGGTTGATTATTGTTAAACTTAAATAGCAGGTTGTTGAGCAAATTAATTGCTCAGATGATTTATTGGGGGTTTAGCCAACAAAAGGAAAGTAGCTAGACTTAGGGTTTTTATTCAGGTAATCAGGATTATAATCCTATAGATGCCTAACAAGTTATATGCAAGTTATTGTAGAGCTCAACTTCATAAGAACAAATCGATTAGCTTTCGCCTTCTAGGTTCTTCTATTGACTAGATTTAATGATCTTACCTTTCGGTTTGTTCAATTAGAAAGTGTCGATCGATTATTCTAGAGGAATATCGATCGATACACCTTTGGCACCGTCGATCGATTATTCTATAGGAATATTGATCGACGCACTCTAGCCAAGCTTTGAGATCGGATTAAATGAATGCTCACAAAGAGTTCCAAGATCAACTTCCGTTTGTTTCTAGTAATCTTTGCCCAATTAGGATAGGTTCAGGACAAGGTTAAGTAATAACTTATATCCTAGGTCAAGGTTCTAGTTAGCAACTCAAGAACACAAGCATTAAGAGCATCCTAATGATGAATATCACAACTTAGCAATCTATAGTTAGGGCTAATCCCTCATAACCTATTTAAACCCTAAATCTAACAATAGAACTACCCACACATGGCCCAACAATTCATAATAACAAAGTAAGAAGAAAACTGCATAGATAGATAAATATATAATAATGGAGTTCCAATCACAAATCTCTCTGGATCTTCTCTCCAGCTCTAGAAATCCCTCAAACCTTTAGTGTGTAACACAATAGAATAGAAAGACTCTAAAAAACTCTCAGCACACCTTGCCTCAAAAACTTAGGCAAGATATAGATATATTAGGTTAAAAACTCGTCAGGGACAATCTTGTAATTTGGTAAAGTCTTGGGCTTTAAGTCGGCTGTCTTCTGTTTGGTTCTTCATTGATCGATGTCACAAGATGTACATCGATCGGTTATTATCGACAGTACAGAGTGTGAATCGATCGATTATTGACTCTGAATATCGACCTCTTGTCTAGTTGATGGTCAGCTCGGGTGAAATATATATTATGTTCCAAAATGCTCCAAAAACATCGCTTTGTTCCAAAACACTCATGAACCTGGAAACATACCTAATAGACTCCAAAACATAATAGTTATATCTTAAAACACCTATACCATGGGTAAAAGTGGGTCAAATCCATGGTATATCAGTTCGTTTGGTAATATCTTCCACTGAAAGTGTTATTAGTGCTATGTCAGTACTAGGCTTTTCAATTCCCTCGAGTGGGATGATTCTTTGAACCAAAGGGTATGAATTTTGTGCCAAGGTGGCTAGGGCGTCAGCGGAAATGTTTTCTCTACGTGGTATTGTGTCAACTCGATTTTTGTGAACTGATTGGCAATTTCGTAAACCACTTTGAGGTAGTTTTCCATGAGCTCCTCTCGTGCTTCATATTTACCTTTGAATACACTGGTTTAAAGTTGGGAGTCATTGTAGGCTTCAACTTCTAAGGCTCCAATGTCAATAGCTAGGCAGAGACAGGCATTAGGGCTTCATATTTGGTTTTAAAATCAAGGAAGCCAAGTTTAAAGGATTGCTCCAAGACGTTCCCCGCTGGAAAGGCAAGTTTAATGATACCACTCAAATTACCCCGAGGAGTAATCTTTACTCTCTCAAATAAGAGGTTCAGATCTAGTACTTAGGGATCAAATCCATAGAGAGCTAGGGCACACAGTAGATCCTAATCAGCAGTGATTAAGCTAGGTAAATCAATATCAAGATAAAGAAACAGGGTGAACAAGGCACTTGTTTGGTTGTTTGATTTAGGTTTGTAAACAATTTAAGAAAACTCTAGATCTAGGGTTTCTATTATGCTAATCAAGATTATAATAAGATAGTGACTAATGTTGCATGCAAGTTATTTTAGAACTCAAACTTATAAGAATAATCAAGCAAATTTCGCATGTTTAGATTATCTAATGTCTAGATCTCAAGATTGCAACTTTCGCATGTTATCCTTGAGAAAGTGTCGATCGACACACCTTTGGTAACGTCGATCGATCAATCTATAGGATTGTCGATCAATGTTCCTTTTAGCAAGCTTTAGCGATCGGGTTTGAATATTGTCCACTAGGTTTCCTAGATCAACTGTCCCATGTTTCTAGCAATCATAATTCAATGAGGATCAATTCAGATAAAGGACCAAGCTGTCGCCTGCGCCTACTTAACTAAGATCAAGGTTCTAGTTAGCTACTCTAAAATAGAAGCAGTAAGAAAAATTCTATTGATGAATATCACAACTTAGCAATTCTATATTTGGGGCTAATCCTTCTATTGAACCCTAAACGTAACATGTAAATTACTCAGACATAGTAAAGCAATTCATAACAAAAGATAATGAAAAATGCATAGAATATAATAAAGTAAGAAAATTGGAGATCCAAATCTACTAAAAACCCTAATTATGATTACTGTGAAAATAAGAAATTATGAATGTGTTGCCTAGATTAATGACAGAGCACATAAATATTAGGTCTAAACTCGGCCATGGGTAATCTCGTAATTAAATGGAATCTTGGGCTTCAAGTTGGCTGGGACTAAATTGGGCCTTGCGCGCTTCTCTGTCGTTCAATGGCATAGAGTGTGCATCAATCGATGATTGACTCTGAATGTCGACCTTCGGACTGGTTGATGGTAAGCTAAGAGTATTTTCTATCTTTATCTCCAAAATGCTCCAAAATCACCATTTACCTCCAAAACACTCGTGAACATGTGAACATACTAAATAGACTCCAAAACATAATAAATCTATCTAAAACACCTATATACGATGGCTAGAAATCGGTAAAATCCATGGTATATCAACTCCCCCTAGACTTACCATTTTGCTTGTCCTCAAGCAAAAACAAGAGTAGTCTTTATGAGAGAGGTTTGAAAACAGTAGGGACTCACACAATGTTTAAACTCACTATCATTACCTCTACCGTGTTGCAAGCCACATCTAATCAATTCCAACTTTAGAGGTACTTTATATACCCTATCCTAGCTTAGCAACCAAATTCATCTAGCCAACAACTTAGCAAATCCTGTCTGACTAACACCTCTACTAACCCCATTTCTCACATATAAAAAGGTGTAGACTTTACCTTGGGAGTATCGATCAACGGACACATGGACTCAAGTCAAACAAGTATCTGGTTCAACAGGTAGTCTTTTCTAATCCCTTTCTTCCATCGTCTCTCTTCTCTGAATCTTTTTCTTTTCTCTTTTTTACTTAAATGCCCATGAACAGTTTTGTTCGTCTTATTGATTCTTTCTTTTGACAACGTGTAGGAAAATAATGGTGTCACAGGTAATTTCCCTATCCATTGCTTCCAACAATGTGTGATCATTCCTTTCCGAATTAGAATACTGGGGTAATATACCATGGATTTTATCCATATCCATTATTAGCCATGGTATATAAGTGTTTTAAGATATAATATTTCTGTTTTGAAGTCTATTTAGCATATTTACAGGTTCAAGAGTGTTTTGGAAGAAAGTGGTGATTTTGGTGCATTTTGGAGCTAAAAGGAGAAGTTATCCGAGCTGAGCATCAAACTAGACAAGAGATCAACATTCAGAGTCAATAATCGATCGATGCACACTTTGTGCCATCGATCAAAAACGAAGCGCGAAATACCTGACTTGGTTCCAGCCGACTTAAAGCCCAAGATTCAACTTAATTACAACATTACCACTACAGGAAATGTGAGTATTAATAGCGGTCGTTAAATGTTATGAATTTGATATGATAGTGTTTCCTAAAAAGTTCTGACATCACCCGTTATAATAAGTCGGACACTTTCGATAACCTATCTTTCGGATGCTATTGTTAAATTAACAACGATAGCAAATATTTTTGTATTATTAATTTATATTTTAACTATCCAAAAATTTATTAGAAATAATTACCAAGCCAAACCAAATTAAAAAAAAAATTAAAATTTATAGCTAAGCATAATTAACCAAGACATGATTCATATTAAATAATTCAAAATTAAATAAAAAATTAATTGATAATTAAAAATTAAATTTTATTTATTAATTAAAATCAGTATACAAATAACTAAAGAACACATTAAACCAAAAATAGATTAAAACATTAAACAACAATATAATTAACCAAAACATAATTAACCTTAACTTAAACCTAAAGTAAGCCTCCACCTGCAGCCCTAATCCTCCACCTCTAGCCTCTAGACTCCAGCCTCCAGAGCATCCACCTTCAGAGCATCCACCTCCAGCCTCCAGAGTGCGGTCGCCGCATCGCCTCCAGCCTCCGCCATGGTTCCGAGCCTTTCCCTCTCAAGCTATCTTTTTCTTCTTAAATCTACACAAATACATAAATAATTATTAAGCAAATCACAAGAATCTCAATCGACAAACAATTGAATCAGACATGTTAGATTGAGATTGTGAACGTAAATCTAACAAAACTGCAGCACAAGATCAGAACTTTGTCCTTTACATACTCCAACAAGATAAAGTCTGAAACTTTACACAAAAACTCATCTGCTTCAAACATTTTCGTATGGATCCAGTTATTGTAGTCGTAGCTAAAGTGATCAGAGGTGATGGTCCTGGGGTGGTTCGTGAGGGTTTGGTCGTGGTTGGTAAAGCATTCTTTCGATGGATTCTGGAGAAGAGAGGACCAAAACGGGATGGCATCCGCACTTGAGGAAGATAACAGGGCCGTGGAGAGTTGGTGAGACATGAGAGAGTTGATGAGATTTCAAACTTACAGAGATGGGCAAGATGAGAGTAAAGAAGATGGATAGAAAATAAAAGAAGAATGAATCTGTCAGGAGAAAGAGAGAGGGAGCCAGTGAGAGGAAAAAAAAAAGAGTAAATCTTAAACTTTGATTTAATATAATCCAACGGTTGAGAAAGTGATCCGTGTATATAGATTAAATTGGCCAAGAGAACTTTGTCTTTCTTTTTTTATTTTCTTGTGTTTTGTATTTCATTATTTGATTTTGTTTTTTGTGTGTTTATATATTTTAATGTAATGTTTTATTCAATATTTATAGTTTGTTGTTTAGTTTATGAATTTAAATATATGGGGTTTGGAGTTATGATAAATTTCAGATTATTGTTTGAAAATAATAGTTTGTATTAAGATTTGGATGTAGAGTTTAGGGTTTGAAGTGTAAGGTTAAGGGTTGGTCTTAAGAGTTTTACTAAAGATTTAAGGTTTCTGTTTTGGAAGTTATATATCAAGATTAAAAGAAAAAAATGTGTTTAAATTTACAGTTTTGGGTTATGGTATGAAAAAGATTAGAGTTTAAAGATTTATGTCTATAGTATAGGGTTAAGTTTTGGGATTTAGGGTTTGAAATTGAATATAAGGTTTTGAGTTAAATTTTAGGGTTTGGAGTTTAGAATATAAACCCCTAAGATATTATATATATATTAAAATATAGTTTTATCAAAACTATAATTATCACTTTTTTATCAAAACTCTAATTAATTTTTATCCTTTATTTGTCTTTTTTTTGTTAGCATTTTTATCCTTTATTTGTCAAACATATAAATTAAAATACAAACTTTCGATCTAATTAAAATACACTGAAACTTTAATTTTACACTTACATATACTAAATTACAGGGAAAACCAATAGTAGTGTTTGGACCCACAGTTGATTTAGTGAAACCGTTTTGCTGGAAAGTACGGTGCCCACCAAAGATTAAGTATTTTTATGGCAATTGGTGTCAGGGTGTTTAGCAGTTAAGGAAAATTTGCAAGCGAGAGGGCTACAAACGGATCTATGTTGCGCCAGATGTGTAGCTTCGGAAGAATCTACAAGCCATGTGTTTTTCGAATGTTATCCAGCGCGTCAGGTTTGGGCACTCTCATATATATATATCATCAAATCCAGTTATTTTTCCCACTGGCTCCCTCTTCACGAATATCGATCACCTATTATGGACAGTTCAACCAAAAATGGACGATCATCAATTTTCATGGATTTTATGGTACATTTGGAAACTAAGGAATAACAAGGTTTTTAGTAATGTTGACATTGATCCCAGAGAAACGCTCAAATTTGCGGAAACAGAGTCAACACTTTGGGCTGAAGCACAAATGTTGACCAAACACAGGGAAGCACAACATGTAAAAGTCTTAAATCTACCGTCAATCCCAGGGCGGTGGTGTTTTACAGATGGTTCCTGGAAAGATAATGAGTTTTTCTCAGGACAAGGTTGGTATAGCCCTTTAGAAGGCTTTGATGGTTTGATGGGGGCAAGGAATGTCCGGGCGAGTCTCTCCCCTCTTCATTCGGAGGTGGAGGCGCTACTCTGGGAAATGGAGTGTATGAGGAATTTGCGTCAGTTTTGGGTCACGTTTGCAATGGATTGTTCTCAATTGGTGAAGATGGTTTCAGAACCAGAAGAATGGCCAGCTTTTGCAAGTTATTTGGAAGACATCAAGACCCTGCAAAAAAGGTTCCTCAGCTCATAGGTCATTCATGTACCACGAGCGCGTAATTTGAGAGCGGATAGTCTATCACAAAGTTTCAGGAATCAACCGTCTTTTGTCGTTCCCATTGATGGGGAGTTACCAGTGTGGTTTACAGAGTCAGTATGAGTTTGTTTTTAAGTTGATGACGAAAAAAGCATATAGGGGCTATTCGTTTCTCCATCTGAATGAGCCATCTGGATATAGATGAGAGTTTTGTTCGTTTAGGCATCAAAAGTATAAGTCATCTGGATGGTTCATCTGAATGAGTTTTAAAAATTTTGACTTAATTTTCAAAATCAACTGGCTGATCCAAATTGTTCATTCGAAATGGCATAATGTCTATTATACCGCTGATATATTTTACAAATTACAAACTTAACTTAATGTCATTTTATCACTCACGAAAACCACAAAACCATAAAAAAACATTTTCTTACCAAAATTACGAACAATTTTTTCCCGCCAAAACCCCAAAAATGCATTTTCTCGCCAAAACTGCAAAAATGTGTTTTCCATCAAATCAGCAAAAACAGCAAAAACATGTTTTCCCACCAAAAACCCAAAAATGTATTTTCTTGCCAAAACCGCAAAAATTTGTTTTCTCACCAAAACGAGTTTTATCGCAAAAACCGCAAAAACATGTTTTCCGTCAAAACAAAAAAAAAATTGTTTTCCCGCCAAAAACGCAAAAATGCGTTTTCCCGCCAAAACAAAAAATGCATTTTCTTGTCCTAACCGCAAAACATGTTTTCTTGCCAAAACGTACTTTCCCGCCAAAACGTACTTTCTCGCCAAAACGCAAAAAACGCATTTTCCCGCCAAAAACGCAAAAATAAGTTTTCCGTCAAAACATAAAAACGGGTCTTCCCGCCGAAACCGAAAAACGCATTTTCCCGCCAAAATGTCTTTTTTCTGCCAAAATCGGAAAATCTCCTTCGCGCAAAAACCAAAAATCTTATTTTTCCACCAAAACCAGTTAACCATGTTTTCCCGCGAAACTGGAAAATTTCATTCTCTTGCCAAAACCGGAAATCTTGTTTTCCTTCCAAAAACGCAAAATTCATTTTTCGTGCCAAAATTAAAAATATTTGTTTTTCTACTTAAACCAAAAATTTTGATTTTCTGTCAAAACCAGAAAACTACTTTTAGGTATATTTATTTGAATATTATAATCATTTTTTATTAATACATTTTTTAATTTGAAACTTTAAAGTTTTTAAGTATATGTTTATCAATTGTTTTGTTTATTGGAAGTTAATATTATAGTATAATTTTAATAAAAATCTAAATAAAAATTTATAAATTTTAAATAGAATAATAATTTATTAATGTCAAAATGCTAATTTAAAAATAATTTTAGTGTAAACATATTTTAGATTAAATAATAAAAGTTAATATATTTAAAATTAACATCAAACATATGATTAAATCAAAACAAGGGTATATTTGTAATTTGTTTATTAAACTCATCTGAATGGAAATAGAAATAAAGAAACGAACATAAAATCCATTGAAATAGTTCATCTAGATTGCTCATCTAGATGGAAAAACAAAGAGCCCCTAAAATCTGGATGAATCATCTAGATGGATTATATAGATAGAGCAGATGGATGGAAATAACAAATGGAGAAATGAATAGCCCCATAATAAATTACAAACTCTAATTATCATTTTAAACCATAGATTAACATTTGATCTAAGGATCAATAATTAATCTCAAACTTGTATCCTCTTTATTTCACTATACTCACAATAACAGTAAATATAAAACTCAACACTAGAACACACTCTTTGCTGGCTATAAAACTAATCAACTCCACTGTGAACCTTCTGAAAGCTTCAATTTCTCTCATAGTCATACAGCAGCTTTCTCAAAATCACCAGGTGATATATCGGAATTTGAATCTCCATGATTTGCACACTCTCTCTTAGCTGTTGAATGTAGCTAATGAAATTCAAGAAATTAAATCCTGTTTGCAATGACTTGTGTAGCATCTTTCCTTGCCTAATAACAACAAACAAAGAAGACTTGATATCATATGTGTCTCTCTCTCTCGTTTGAGGTTTCAATCATGAGAGATGAGATGTGTTACCTTCAAGTTAAAAACTGAAGTGAAGTGATCAAGCAGCAGAGAGTATCACCCTTAAAGAAATCTTGAGTCAGCTGGGCACAAGCGTCAGCTACAGTCCCAGCGTCGCTGTTTCCGTATAAAACTAGCAAGCCACAGCTCCATGAGATGCTTTTGGTGAAGAAGACAGAGCAAGAGTTGCCTCTTGCTTAATAACCAAAGAACTCTCTTTTGCAGGAGGCTCAGATCATTCTACTGGCTGAGAAGTAGCAACTGATGAAGGCAAAGGAGCTTCTTCAGCCATGGCTTGAGCAATCGATGAAGAGAAAGGCGCCGTAAGTAACGGAAGCCCACGTTGGATTCTTCGCACTACAATCAAATCACACCTACAATCAAGGCCGTATTAGTCAGTCTTTGTTTGATCTTGTGTTGTAATAACTTAGGCCAATACAACTAACACACACACACACACAACCAAAATAAACAGAATAAAACCTATACTCTTGTCCACCTGGAGTCTCTGAGAAGACACGAGACAAAACACATGATCTATCTGAAATAATTAAGATAAACACCAAACTTCAAACTCATCACAACACAAACATAGAGAAACAGAGGAGTCTTAGTGATACATACCTTTGATAGTTTAATCGCCAAAACCATCAGCTCTTCTCTTGTTGAACTCGAAAGGAGAAGACTTTGAACCGTTCTTGGCTTTGTTATTCTCCATTGAAGACAAAGCAGCAAAGGGCCTGCGAGGAAGAAAAGAGAGATGAGCGGAGAGAGAGCTAGTATATCTCATATCATCTCTACTCATCTGCTTTTTCTCTCTTCTCTCTCTCTCCCTCTCATCTCTTCTCTCTCTCTCTCTGCCATCGTCTCGTTCTTTCATAGTTCATGTTCGGCTCCCTAAATCCCTCTCTGATTCGAGCAAGAAACCTAATTTGTGATTTGATTTATGATTCATATCTTCTTCAGATTGGTATTAAACAGAAACCCACTTCATCCCCTCTCTCGTCCTCTAAAGTCTCTACTCTTC